>JAZKJV010003221.1:0-439414 GCA_037367405.1 Ottelia alismoides | reverse complement strand
TGATTGCCTCATCTGGGAAGGTATCTCGAATGGGATCAATCTGCTCCGACTCCTCAGGCTGCTCTAAACGGGAGAGATGATCCGCCACCATATTCTTGACTCTAGGCTTATCCTTAATCTCAATGTCGAACTCCTGGAGTAGAAGGATCCATCTAGTAAGTCTGGCCTTGGCATCCTTCTTTGCCATGAGGTACCTGATGGCGGTGTGATCTGTGTACAAAGTCACTCTAGATCCAATGATATAAGATCGAAACTTATCTAGGGTGAACATTACGGCTAGCATCTCCTTCTCTGTGACCGTGTAATTCCGCTGGGCGGAATCCAATGTGCGGCTAGCGTAGTGGATAGCAAATGGAACTCCATCCCTCCTTTGTCCCAGCACTGCCCCTACGGCAAAATCGGAGGCATCCGTCATGATCTCGAATGGGAGAGACCAATCAGGCGGCTGGAGGACAGGAGCCTCAATGACACACTGCTGGAGAGTCGCAAAGGACGAAAGACACTTGTCATCGACAAGGAACTCGGTGTCTTTCGTCAAGAGGTCAGTCAACGGCCGGGCAATCCTGTTGAAATCCTGAATAAATCTCCTATAAAATCCAACGTGCCCCAGGAATGACCGTAGCTGCCTCAAATTGGACGGTGGTGCGAGTTTTCTAATGACATCAACCTTGGCTGGATCAACCTCCATGCCCCTGTTAGAGATGATGTGGACAAGCACCGTCCCTTGAGTCACCGTGAAGTGACTCTTCTCCCAAGATAGAACCAAATGGAACTCAATACATCGATGGAGTACTCGGTCTAGGCAGTCAAGACAGGAGTCGAATCCGTCGCCGTAGACCGAGAAATCGTCCATGAAGACCTCCAAACACTCCCCTACCATGTCCGAAAAGATCGACAGCATGCACCTCTGAAAAGTCGCAGGGGCATTGCATAGCCCAAATGGCATGCGTCGAAAGGCATATGTACCGAAGGGACAGGTAAAGTTGGTCTTCTCCTGATCCTCAGGAGCGATGGCCACCTGGTTGTAACCCGAGTACCCATCAAGGAAGAATTAGTGGCTCTTCCCTGCCAGTCTCTCAATGATCTGGTCAATAAAAGGCAGGGGGAAATGGTCCTTCTTGGTGGCCTGGTTGAGTCTCCTGTAGTCAACACAGACCCTCCAAGAGGTGGGTACTCGTGTAGCAATCTCCCCTCCCGACTCACTGATCACAGTCATGATACCCGTCTTCTTGGGCACCACATGCAAGGGGCTGACCCACTTGGAGTCGGAAATGGGATAAATGAAATCTGCACTCCACCATTTTGATATTTCCTTCATCACAACCTCTCTCAGGTTAGGGTTCAGTCGCCGCTGGAACTCACGCGACGGCTTCGCCCCCTCCTCGAGATAGATATGGTGGGAGCACACTGATGGACTAATCCCATGGAGATCTGCTACGCTCCATCCGATTGCCTTGCGGTTCTTTTCAAGAACCCCCATCAAACGGGATTCCTGCTCTCCAGTCAGATAGGCGGAGATGATGACTGGGTACATCTCAGGTTCGCCCGCAAGGAACTGATACTTCAGCGAAGTAGGGAGCGGCTTCAGCTCTGGACAGCTGGGTGCTGGCAAATCTGGCCTCGGAAGAAGGTGTGTGAATGCTGCTAAGTCTGCCAAATCTGCCTGGGAGAAAGAATACGAACTCTCGCAAACTGGATCTGGAGGAGGCTGCTCAACTGTGCTGTCTCTGATCTGCTCTGCCTCTACCTCCTCCTCATCTGTAGGCTCAGGTGGACTCAGGTCTGGCATCTGGTCATCACAATCTGCCCAATCAGACTCTGAATCCGAGGGATCTGCATCAAACAATGTGGCATCAGCACCACCGTCACACAAGGTGGCCTCAGTACCACCATCACTAGCAACCGTGTCGCGGTCGAGAACTGGCTCTGCTGCCTCTGTAGTATCCTGGACCAGGGCTGTGCTCTCCAAGCTCTCCTCTGCTGTCATCTCTGCATCAGTGGTGTCTGGAAATGAGAGGATGGCATGTGCTGAAGGGTCTGCCCATGCTGCCTCATCATCTGTGATCACAAAATCACAGTCCTGGTGGATGTCTAACCCGGCATCTGTCAGCTGTTCTGTGTCTGTGCTGGTCTCTGAGTCTGCTCTCTCTGGCTCTGTAGTCCTCGACCGTCTCTATTTGTACACCTCTCGCCCTCGACGCGAAAGTATACCTTCCCTCTATCATGATCAGTCACCGCCTTGGCTGTGGCTAAGAACGGACGACCAAGGATGATGGGGGTATCGGCCACTAAGTCAGGGATCTCCATGTCCAACACAACAAAGTCCACGGGGAATTGCAGGCCCTGAATAGTGACGATAACGTCCCACAACAACCCCTTCGGCCTCTTGACAGATCGATCAGCAAACTGAAGGATTGTCCTGCTCTGTCGAAGAGTGCCCAACTCGAAGCGGTCGAGAAGGGCTGCCGGATGGAGGTTGATAGACGATCCGCTATCTAATAGAGTACGGTCGAACCTCTGCTCACTAATCTGACATCTGACATACGGGGCTCCTGAGTCTGGCCTCTTGGCCGGCAGACGGTTCTGGATCACGAAGCACGTGGCTTTCGTCAACACATGTATCTCTGAATGATGGTTCCTCCTCCTCCTCCTGACTGTGGTCCTATCTCTCAAAGATCGCTGAAGAAGGGGGATGTGCTGCAAAGCCTCCTGAAGGGTCAGCTGTATGTGAAATCTATGGATCATGCTCTGGCTGAACTCCTCCTGCTCTCTCTTTTTTGGGTCTTTTTCTCTTTTCTTCCCCTTTCCCATCTGAAGGGATCTAGGGAAGGGGATCACAGGGTCCTTCTCAGATGAAGGACTAGGAAAAGGCCTAGACGGCTCGACGGTCGGATCCGCACATACATCAATCACCACAGTGGGACCAGAAGAAACTAAACCTTTTCCTTTATTCAAAATAGTGTTCTGAGATACATCAACAGAAGGAAAAACAACATCTCTCTCAGAATGAACACCGGTGGCCTCAGTACCACCTCGGGCTGGCTCTGCTACTGGACGTCTCGCGGCCTCAGTACCGCGGGTTGGCTCGGCTATTCTGGTGGCATCAGCACCACCTCCTCGAACTGGTGAAGCGGCGGCCTCAGTACCGCCGGTGGAATCATCATCCTTGGTGGCATCAGTACCACCATCATCATCGTGTGCGGCCTCGGTACCGCTCTCCTCCTCCTCATCTGGCGCCCTGGGTGGATCCTCAAGTCGTCGCTCAGATGAGGCGCCGCCTGCTGGTGCTCTACCGCTCCTAAGTGTAACAAAATCAGCATCAAATAGATCCGAAGACATATCATCAAATGGATCACTAGGAGTGGCATGCTCAGTGGAAACTACCTGCTCAGATTTCCGCTTCAGGTTGTTCGGATTCGGCTCTATCTGTGCAGGGATGGCGGCCTTCCCTCTCATCAGGTCCTGCATTTCCTGGCGGAACTCGTCCATCTCCCGTCGAAAGGTAGTCTGCTGGTCCGTGAGGATGCGGGCTATGTCGTCCAAGGCGGGGCTCTCATGGGAGCCCGACGGGTAGCCTCTCTGGTGCTGAGGCTGCTGGAACTGGTGCTGCTGGTGCTGAGAGGGGTAGGAGGTAGGATGTTGCTGCTGGTGTGGCTGGTGAGCCTGCTGCTCACGTCTCCAAGACTGTCCCTGCTGCTGATAGGGATGAGGAACGAAGGACGACTGCTGGTGTGGCTGGTAGGCTGGGGGCTGCTGCTGCTGGTGATCCCTCTGCTGGCCATACTGCCCTCCCTGACCGGATGGCTGCTGCTGGGGCTGGGTACCTCCACTCCCCCACCTGAATCCGGGATGGTCTCGTCGGATCCCAGGCTGGGGACGGTCATACCAAATCCCGTTGACATCCATCAACGGCTCTGCATCGAACTGGGCTGGCGGGAGTACTGCCAGAGGCTGATCCAGCTGGTATACCACCATCTGCATGTGTGGAGATGGTGGGGACTGGTAAGAGGGCTGCTGCTGCTGGTATGGCTCCGCCTGTACAAGGTGAACATGTCTAGGCTGCTGAAAGGAGCTGGAGCGTTGGGACGAGCTGCTGCTGCCGCCGGTATCGCCTCGCGACTGAATACAGGGCTGGGAAGCCGTCTGTGCCTCCTGAAGACACATGAGCTGGGTCTTCATGTCGCTCAGAGTCTGTGCCATCTGCTCCATCTGCGTGATGCCCTGGCACTGCTTCTTCTCGATCAGCTCCATGCGGTCCAACTTCTCGCTGATGATACCCATATCCGTGATAGACCCCCGAGAATGAATGACCGAGGTAAAGGTCTGGAAGTGGTCGTTGCGACCTCAATCACTCAGACGGAGAATATCAAGAAAAATCAACCACTCAAAATAGGTCAAATCAATCAAAACAAAAACGAGAGCGGTCTAGCTATGGGATTAACCTGGTATAGCTCCCAGGGTCGAACACAAGGAGCACGGGTTGGCCAGAGGCCTACGAAGTAGTAAAAATAATATAGAAATAAAAGAAAATGTTTTTAGTGGTTTTTAATAATTTTTATATTTTTTTGGATTTTTAATAGGTGAAGAAAATAAAAGAAAGTAAAAGCAAGCACACTTGATCAATTTATTTAACACACCAAAAATCAAGCAAAAATTCAAGAAAATGGTTTTTGTGTTTTTTAAGTTTTTAAGTGTTTTTGGTTAATTTTTGAGATTTTTCTAATGTGTATTTTATTTTCTAAAAATCAAACAGTAAGAAAAAGACTGGGCACTGTCCAGCCAGAACCAAAACCCTTAAATAAAATATCTAAGGATCTCAACAGGTTCTGGAGGTAATTTTCCTATATTCTAGATAAAATAAGGAAAATTTGAGCATCAAAATTATTGTTTTTGGATTTTTAGATTATTTATTATAATTTTTATGAGTTTTTAGGTGTTTTTAGATTTTTAGGGTTTTTACTCAATGAAAAATAGCCAAAATTGGCTAGAAAATCAAACAACACACAAGAAACAGTAACTAATTTTTTTAGAATTTTTGGGGGTGTTTTTATATTTTTTTTGGAATTTTTAAACCTAGACAGTAGCTAAAATAGATGTTTTTGAATTTTTAAAAATACCAAATAAAATCAAAAATGTCCTCCAAAATTCTCAAAAATCCTACAACATGGCAGGAGCCATGTGTCAAATTTTCATCGAATTTTAGGTGGTTTGATATTTTATTCAAAAATCAAAAGGGGGCACTGTGCACAGGGACTTAAGTGCAAATACCCGAAACTCTGGGGGTCCAGGTGCAATTTGCCCAGCAAATCACGCGCGTGGCGCGTGCCTGGGGCACTCAGGGACCTTCTGGTAATAAAAACCAAGTTCTTGGACCTTTTGGTAACTCGTACCAAAAAGTCCAGGAGCTTGGGCGCAAATAACCCACTAAAATCCGCACATGTTCAAATAAAATGCTCACAGGGGTATAAATGCAAATACCAGAAAGTATATATTCATTCAATAACCATCCAGAACTACAGGATAAGAGATGCAAAAATACCAAAACCACACGTGGCGAAGCACGTGACTCACACAAGCAGGGGCATAAATGCAATTCTCATAAACTAGAAGGTCCGCAGTGCAAATGTCACAGAAATAAAAGAACTAAACTACTTATTTACAGGATTAGAAACTAAATGCATAAAGTAAAGGGGCCTAAGGATAAATTACCCCTTTTATTAATGCCGAGGGACGGATGCACGACGCGTGGCAGATCAAACGGTCGAGTTGACGCGCCGCACACCAAAGCAACCCCTCGAGTCGATCCGACGGCTGATGTGTGTCCACGTGGATGATCGGACGAAGGTGCTGCAGCGTGGGTCTTCGAAGAAGTCCGGGCTCGGATCGGATGGACGAGGTGCAGCCACGTGGCTTAACCTCGCCGCTCAACGGTGATGATCGACCCCAGGGAGATCTGATGGTCAGTGCTGCTCCGATGAATGGACGGCTGTGATGCGAACTGGAGCTCGAGGCCGATCTGACGGTGGACGAGGATCCTGGAAGAACTGGCGGCCGGCGAGCTTCGCCGACCCTCTGCGTGTACGTCGGTCCTCGTCTACCGCTCCTGAAGTGCGGGAAAGCTTCCTCGTGAAGCTCTGCAACCGATGTGCTGCTCCGATGGACGCGAGGAGCTCCAGAGAGCTCAGGCGACGTGGAGGAACGGGAGTTGTTGTGCCCAGAAGTTCCGACCTCCAGATGAGGTCGATTTGCCTTGAGACCTTCACAGAAAAGAAGCTGGGTCGAGGGTAAAGTGCCTCGACCCGTCAGAGCGGGCGGAAGGTGGCTGGTGCAGTGAGATGGGAGCTCTCCGGCGAGCGGCGGAGGGAGGAGAGCCAAGTCCCTGCTCCGGGGCGAGACAGGGGGAGTGAAAGGTCGGAGAAGGTGGAGAGGGGTCTGGCGGAGCTGATGGCGGTGTCGGATGATCAAGGGAACGGACGGAAATGGCTGGCGGAGGTGGCGGAGCTACGCTACTGCAAATCTAAAAACCTAAAGCTACGCTAATCTACTGGCTACGGAATCTACCTGATGGGCGCATTCGACTGGGCTGGAGCCGATGAGGCTCCCGGTCGTTGCCTCAAGGGGTCGTCGAGCTCCCCGAGGCTCAGCGCGCTCGCGGCGGCGCACGGCGGCTATTACCACCGGATCAGTGATTTCCGGCTGCCCGGGCCTCGCTGCAACTCCACCGGCCACGGCTGTCACTCAGGGATGATGGAGGAGCTCACAGGCACCGAGGGGAAGATCAAAGATGGCGAGAATAGGTCGCCGGTGACGACACTAAATATGGCGCAGGATCCGAGAAGATGATGGTCGGGCGAGGTGCTCGGGCTTCGGATCTAGCAAACCCACCCCGGGCGAGGGTCCTGGATGTCCAGCGTGCAATCGGAGCCCGGGGTTAGCGGTAATGGCGGTCGGATCGAGCGGGAGGAAAATCGAGAAATCGGGTCGGTCCGCTGATCCGCGAAAGAGGAAGGTCCGCGGGGGAAGTTGACCGGGGTCAACAAACCCCCGTGGACCAATCAGGAGTCGCCAATTATTGCATTTTTATTTCTTTATTTGAGGCTAGAAATTGACCGAATTTCTAAAAACTTAAAACATGAAAAATATTTATTTTATTTTTCTCTATTTTTTGGTGATTTTTAATTAATTTTTCAAAATAAAAATAAGGTATTTACATAATAGGGCTATATATAGGTATATGTACAATATAGGGTTTTTAATTTTGATTTTTAATTAGTTATTTTTATACATTTTTATTCCTATTTTATATTTTATTTATTTATAGAATAAAATGAGGAATAAAAGGCTATTTTTATTTTATTTTTATTATTTATATACATAGGTGAAATAATTAGTTATTTACAACTATATACATGGCATATATACAAGATATTTTTGTACTTTTAATTTTGTAATTTTTATTTGATTTTTGTTTTGTTTCTTTTTATTTATTTTATTTACAATATATACAATAGAATATTTACAAAAAGTTTTGAAAATAAATAAATCTATTTACAAGGTTAAATAGATAAGGGGGGTGGTTTATGTACACGGTGAAAGGGTGTTTTTGAGTTTTTGATTTTTAAATTTTTATTTTGTTTTTAATAGTTTATCAATATATACAAAATATATACAAATATTTACAACATATTTTTGGGTGAGGAAAATATAAATTTTATTTATTTACAAATATATACACATGTGAGCCCCTATCTCCCTCTACTTGGCTTTTATGCGGTCAGGCCCATGCTGAGCCCTCCCTTGGGTTAGGTTGCTCAATATTTATTCTAAATATTTTCCTCTTTTTCTTTTTCATCTTTATTCTTTTATTTTTGCACAAAAACATGCTAATTATAAGTATTTACAAACATGCATGCTTTTGCTAATTTTTCCTATTTACACATATCTACATGCATTTGCATAGGTTTTTGTAGCTAAAATATAAGAATAAAGAGTGATGAATGGGCATTCATCAATCCGCAGCGGACGACTCTGCCTGTGCTGCTGCAACTGCGGATGAACTGGATGGACCGGCATCGACCCGTGCTATCCTCTGGTACTGCACGGGTCCTGGCTGCTGCTGGGGTCTCCCCTGAGTGTACAACCGGGTCTGGGACATCACCATATAGTTCTCGGCCATCTCCTCGAAGATGGCCCAGACCTGGTCGTGATCCTTGGCGAAATATGACCCGCCACAAGAAGCATTCACCAAGATCTGGAGCTCTGGTGTCAACCCGCTGAAGAAGCTCTGCACAAGGTTCGGCTTCGTGATATCATGGTGCGGGCATCGGTCTGTGAGCTCTCGGAACCTCTCCCATGCCTCATGGAATTGCTCGTTGGGGAGCATGGAGAAGTTGCTGATCAGGGCCCTCGCTGCATTCGTCCGCCCGAGTGGATAGTACTTGTTCAAGTACTCGGTGCGGAGCTGCTCCCAGGTGTAGACGAACTTCCCCAAATGCTTCAGCCAGGTGGCTGCTCTGTCTGCTAGGGAAAAGGGGAAGGCAATCATCCGAATCGTATCCTGGTCCACATGGCGGTCGTGGACAGTACTGCATATCATCAAAAACTCCTGGAGGTGGAGATGGGGCTCCTCGGTGGCAAGTCCGTGAAAACGGGGAAGCATCTGCAGGGTGTTCGGGGGGAACTTGAAGTCCCCCACGATAGCAGGCACCACCACCCAATGATGCATCAGTATAGATCCGGGGTTGTGCAACTCCCGCATCGGTCTCGGTGGTCCTCCTGCAGCGGCGGCTGCCGCTGCGACGGCGGCTGCTGCTGCTGCTGCGGCTGCTGCGGCTCGTGTCTCTACATCTGGTCCGTCCTCAGGCTCGCTCTGATCTCTCTCTGCTCTGAGTCGCTCCAACTCTCTCCTCATCTCAATCATAAACGCTCCCTGATCCCTCAGCTGTTGTTGTACTGTCTCTAACGAGGCGATCAGGGTGGAGTTGATCGCTCCCTGGTCCATCACAATGTGCTCGGTCCTGGAGCGGTCCTCTGAACTACCGGCCATGACGTCTGCAAAATCAAATGAGCCATACTCAGGTGCTATCAAATCTGTTATTCTCTCCTCTGGCTCATATCTCTCAGAACCAAAAGAAAGGGGGTCGAGGGGGAACAGGGCGGAATCATACTCAGGCCCGGAGAACTGGTCTTGGCTCTCGCGGGCCGACCTAGATGATTGGGCAGACGTGCCCGAAAGCGGTGCAGCCAGAGGCTGCCTAAGAGAGCGTCTACCCATCATCGTGATCTGGTCGAGTAGTGCGGATGAGATCTGGAAAAACTATGATCAGAATGCAAACCCCCGGTTCACCAACGCAACGCGAGCTGAAGACCGTAAAAGCTCGGTCAAATTATCTTGTCAATTTTTATTAGGTGAACACACAAGATATCAGAGAGCTTACGTGACCTGTTAGGATACCCGATACTACTCCAACCGACTGGCCCGCACGGAAGAGTCGGTAGTCAGCTGGAAATAGCACCGGAGGGCTCTACCTAGGGTGCGGGTCACTCTCTCGCGCAATCAAACCAAACAAGGAGGGGGTTGCTCTCCCCAAGACAAATTTTTAAGGTGAGCGTCTTTTAGGGTCAATAGTTTTAGCCAGTCCCAATTTTATGGTTTTTCTTTTTAATATCTTTCAAATAAAAACAAACGCCTAACGAATTTTTCGGTTCTCCTGATTATTTAGTCCAAAACAGGGGGGAGAAGACGAAAAAGCCGATGCACGATAAATCAATGATGCATGCAAAGTCAGAAAGGCGTACCTGTCTCCAGCACTCTACATGCAATATGATCCGCGCATAAATGTAAAGACAGAAAGTAAACTACCTAAATGATGCAGCAATGAAAACCGAGTCCTAGATTAGCAATTCTACTCGCAGAACCGTCTAACTGGTCACCGTCCAACAAGCCAAAGGTCCGGTCTTGGTCTACCCCTCCTCTGCCCGACAAATCGGGGGTAGGAGAAAGCGCTTTGTGGGGTAGACTATGGCACGTAGGCCATGGAGGAAAATGAGTCAGTTATTTTTATTAATTGATTATTAGTAGGTCCAATTAAGCGTACTATAGGAGCAGGCAGATAATTAAGTGTGGGGACCCTACTAATTACGGCACAAGCAAGTATAAATTCCTAAATCTAAGGGCTCGATCAAAAACCGCGTAAACACCGGAAAAGGCAGCTAAAAAGAAAAGAAAAGAAAAGAAAACCGCGAAAAAGCCGTGAAAAACTCCTAAGGGTCCCCCGAGCACACCGGTGCTCGGCGAAACAGACCCACTAAGCAGATATAGTCCTCAAGTGTCTGAGTCCCTGTGTTATTACAATAATAATCAGATAAAATAAAAATAAAACCTCTCCCACTCGACTCTCTCTCTCGCTCTCTCCTGCGGCTCCGTAAAGAAGGGAGCCGCCTCCAAGTCCTGCGGTTGCGTCGGCTCCTCGAAAGTCGCCTCCGCGGTCCTCGGACCCTCGCAAGAAACAGAGACAAGTGGTCAGACCAAAATAATCAAATAATAATAACAGAAAAAGAAATGAAACTGAAAATGGGGATATATATGCAAAAATGCAAAATAAAATAAACACTCAAAATAAAACAAGAATAAAAACAAAAGAAAAGAAAATAAAACAAAATATAACAAAAATAAAATATAGACAAAAGCCGCGAAAAAGCCGCGAGCTCTGAAAGAGCCGCGAAAAGCCGCGAAAACAAAAACAAAAATAAAATAAAAACTACTAAGCCGTGCTCCCCGGCAACGGCGCCATTCTGGTGACCGTCCAAATGATCAAGGGTAAAGGTATCAATCGGTCGTCGCGACCTCAATCACTCGGCTAAGTCAATCAAGAAAAATAAACCACCACGAGAGGTAAATTCTCTCAAAATGCGAAAGTGGTCCTGCTATTTATTTAACCTGGTATAGCGAACAGGGTCGAACACAAGGAGCACAGGTTGGCCTCTCGGCCTACGAAGTAGTCAAAAAGGGAAATAGAATAAAAGAAGCAACTATTTTTGGTGGTTTTTAATTATTTTATATCTTTTTGGATTTTTTAGTTTATTAAGAAAATAAGAAAAACAAATAAACACACACTTCAACAATTTATTAAATACACTAAATTTCAACCAAAAATTCAAACAAAAATATTTTTATGTGTTTTATAATTTTTAGTGTTTTTGATGAATTTTTGAGAATTTTCTGATGTTTATTTAATTTTCTAAAAATCAAAAAGTATCTAAAATGAAAGGTACTGTCCAACCGAGCTAAAAGGGCCTAGATAAAATATCTAAAGCTCCAAAATAGCTGGGAGGTAATTTTCCTGTGAAGAGAAGAAAATAAGGAAAATTTAGGCACCTATTTTATTATTTTTGGATTTTTAATTGATTTACTAGAATTTTTATAAGATTTTTAGTTTTTCTCGATTTTTAGTGGTTTTCAGTAATGAAAAATAGCCAAAATTGGCTAAAAAATCAAACACATCAAAATAGACACTAGAATATTTTTTTTGGAATTTTTAGATGATATTTAATATTTTTTGGGGGTTTTTAAAGTTAGACAGTAGCAAAAATAGATGTTTTTTATTTTCTAAAAATATCAAACAGTGACGAAAATGTCTCCAAAATTTATAGAAAATTTTACATCATGGCAGGAGCCATGTGTCCAATTTTCATTAAATTTGGAGGTGATTTCTATTTTATTCAAAAATAAAGAGGGGGCACAGTGCACAGGGACCAAAGTGCAAATACCCAAAGTTCTGGGGGGTCCGGTGCAAAAATCCCACGAAATCACGCGCGTCGCGCGTGTCTGGGGCACTCAGGGACCTAAATGCAAAGAAATTAAGTTCCTGGGCTAAATAATAACAAGTATTAAAAGCCCAGGGAACTTAATGTAATTTACCCACTAAAATCACGCACATGCGCAAATAAACCACGCACAGGGGTATCAATGCAAATAACTAAAAAGTTTCATTCATTTCATAACATCCAGGAACTATAAGGGCATCAATGCAAATATCCCAGAAAAACACGTGTCGAAGTACGTGACACACTACAGACGGGGGTATAAATGCAAATAGCAAACAAGACAGGGTCCAGAGTGCAAATACACCAAATAAAAATAACTGACTAAGGTATTTACAGGACTAAATGCGAAATAAAATAAATAGAAGGGCCTAAGGGATAAATTACCCTTTTATTAATGAGGCCGTCGGATGGGTGCCACGTAGCTGATCGAACGGTCCTCGCATGCTGTGGCTAAACCCTCAGGTGATCGACGACGGAGAAGGCGACACGTGGAGATCAGACGGCTCTTAATCGCGGGTGCCCCTTCCTTCGATCGTGCGGTCCGGATCAATCCTCCTCTGGATCTAACGGTGGCGACGCTCCTCAGATGGATGGTTGGGATGGATTCTGGAGCTGGAGGGTGATCCAACGGCTGCTGGAGGTTCTCGAAGAACAAGTGGCCGGCGAACTTTGCTGGCCCAGTACGCACGCTCCGAGCCTCCGCGGGGGCTTCTGATGACCGAGGAAGCTTCGCCTTAGCCTCCCGCGTCTGTGGGATGTCTCCGATGAATCAACGGAGCTCCGGAGAGCTCTGTCGACTCCAGCGGAGGTGGAGCTCCGGTGCTCGAGTGGGAAGACCTCAGATAGCCTTCCTAGAACCTGCAAAATGTAACCAAAGAGCTCCTGGGTCGAGGGCAAAATGCCTCGACCCTGTCAGCGGTGGTGAAGATGGACGGCACGGTGGTGCGGGCAAACCCCGGCGATGCGACGGCGAAGGGGTTCGAACCCCAGCTCCTGTGCGAGCTGGGTTGAACGGAGGGGCGGAGAAGGTGCGCGGGAGAAGGATGAACGTGATGGGGGATTCCGATGATCGAGGCGATGGGTGCGGTGGTCGGAATCGGTGCAGAACGACGAAGGGTCGATTTGGGGCAAACTAGAAATTAAAGAACAAGGGAAAGAATCTAAGCTACCTGAGTGGATGGGTCGACTGGGGATGAGCAGCTGGTGCTCTAGGTCCTTGCCTCACGGGTCGTCGTGGCCCGAGGCTCTGGCGCTACCTCCAGGCGGCGCGCGGCGGCGGAAGCTCGCCGGATCGATGGCTCCTTGCTCTCTCCTCGCTGCAACACCCTCAGGGGCGAGCTGTCACTCTCGTCAAGACGGTGGAGGTCACTGGATGGAAAGCAAATGATCCAAAGATAGAGAAATGAGGTGGCAGAGCTCGAGATTTATATGGGTACAGGTCTGGCTAGAAGTGGTCGGGTAGGGCAGTGTGGAGCGTGGACCCCGATGCGGATACTCCGGCGAGGGTCCCGGATGTGGTAGGAAGGATTCGGACCCGGGATTTAGGTGATAGGGAGTCGGGTTTAGGCGCGGAACTAGGGAGAAATTGGGTCGGGCGCCTTAACCCGTGGGAAGTGGTCCTGGGGGGGGGCAGTTGACCGGGCGGTCAACAGTCCTTAGGGCCAATGGGTAGCGGCCACGTGGCTGGATTTTGGAAGTGACATTCAATGTACCAAATGGCCGAATTAGGGAAAAGTTAAAACATGAAATATTTTTATTTTATTTTTTTTCTATTTTTTAGTGATTTTTAATAATTTTTTCGAAATAAAAATAAGGTATATACATAATATGTTATATATAGGTATATGTACACTATAAAGGATTTTAATTTTTTATTTTTAATTGTTATTTTTATACAATTTTATTCTCATTTTATATTTTATTTATTTTCATTATAAAATGAGGAATAAAAAGACATTTTTATTTTATTTTAATTATTTATATGCATAGGTGAAATAAATAAATATATACATTTATATACATGGTATATTTACAAGATATTTTTGTTATTTTTATTTTGTTTTTGTTTTAATTGTTTTTATTTTATTTATTTACACTATATAATATAGAATATTTACAAAAATTTTAGAAATTAATTTTATTTATTTATAAGGCTAAATAAATATAAAGGTGGTTCTATGTACATGATGACTATACAAGAGGTGTTTTTGTTTTCTTTTTAAATTTTTAAATTTTTATTTTGATTTTATATTTATAAATATATACCAATATTTACAAGCCTATTTTTGTGAGGAAAATACTTTTATTTTATTTACATAAATATTTACACACATGAGCCCCTATCTCCCTCTACTTTGGCTTTTATGCGGTCAGGCCCATGCTGAGCCCTCCCTTGGGTTAGGTTGCTCAATATTTATTCTAAATATTTCCCTCTTTTTCTTTTTAATCTTTGTTCTTTTATTTTTGCACAAAAACATGCTAATTATAGGTTTTTACACAATGCATGCTTTTGGTAATTATTTCTATTTACACATATCTACATGCATTTGCAAAGGTTTTTGTAGCTAAAATATAAGAATAAAGAGTGATGAATGAGTATTCATCATAGGTCGTCTGATGTTTTTGCAGCGTCTCTAGGTCATCTGATCCTTCCGGGTCCAGAGACACCGAAGGGTGAACACTGCCCTCCTCCTCACGAGAGGGCTGGTACGAGGAATCATCCTGCTGAAGGAGCCTTTGCTCCAATACCTCCTGACGTTGTTGTATACCCTGTACAGCCTGAACTAGCAAGGCCAACTGCTGCGCAATATCAGGGTCAACACGAGGCGGCATGATTCCCTGCGAGAATCATTATATTAAAAAATATTTTCATGGTTAGAGAGACAACGGACACTTCAAACAGAACTTGAATTATTCTCCTTACTGATGACAAGGTCCGAAGACTCTGTCGCTATTTTTATATTTCAAATCCCGTTGATAATCTAATATGCAAAGATAGAATGGAGTATCGGGCTCTGATACCATCTGTGACGTCACGTCCCTCCGGCTACCGAAACCGACGGGATGGGAGCGTCGGACCTACGGTCCAAATACGCCCATGATCTATGATACTCAGCAAACCATCTTATGCACAATAGATTAACATTTGAAATATAAATAACAACGGGAGAATAGCATAAATGGAAAGAAAAATGCAACATCCATTTTCATTAATACTCATCAAATCCATGTCCATGATATGAGATACATCAGAAAATCTCAAACTTTGTAGAAAAACTCTCCACATATCTCACTACATTGTCTCTCAGTAATAACATAAAATAAAGCGGAAGTAAATTACTCTAAGCAGGAGTGCCCTGCCTGATGCAAATATGACAAAGAAAAGTCTGATCTCCTCAAAGCCGCTACTGTTGCGGCTGTTGCTCAGCTACACCTGTTGGGTTCACACAAGGGTAACGTTATGAGCAATTGCCCAGTAACGAGACAAATACTACAGTAACTCAGGTAGGAGGAAGCAAGGGATGTATGCTCAACTCTATCTAAAAACGTAAGCATATATGGTAGAAAACAAGAAAGTTACCCAGGTATTCTGATTCACCTTGGATCATACAACAACTAACTTTATTTATTGATTTAATAATCATTAAGTACTACTACAATGGTCTTGATATTTCTACAAGTTGGTTATGATCCATAATGATTTGCAATTATAATTTCCAGTATTCGATCATTAATCATTACTCGTATTATTTTAGCACATGCAAGTACGTGACTCGCAGGCCTCCGCTAAGAGGGAACTTGGTATCCATCTTGAGTAAACCCTCAAGATCCTCTTTTCAATCATAAAGGAATAAATCAAAACCTCGTTCTCCCACTTCAAACCACATCCCGGAACCTCTCACAATAATAATATTCGAGGTAAAATTCGATGCGGCCACATCAAATTTTAATCCGAACCTTAAAATTGTGTATAAGTGAGAAACCATGAACGCCAACCATTGCCACCTGCCTACTCCGTCGAGCGACTCCGGATACAACCGGGCTGCTAGGTGCAACGTCACCCAACTCGTCCGTTGGGATCGCGACCTTAATGGTATCTATCCGGTGCCCAAGGATGCATGCCCAAATCTCTTGTGGCTCCTAACTCCATCAACCGTCTCCATGACATCTCTCTCATGGGGTGACAATCGATACGACCTAATAATGCCAACAATCTAAAATTTGAGTTGCATGTGCAAATAATATTTGGACATTAATCATGATACAACTATAATACCATCACAACAATATCTGTAATTAATTAGTTACTTATAGACAATTTGTGAGTCTTATTCCACGAAGTTATATAAAATAAATTTACAAATACTAAGTTTAAACATCATTAGATCTCTATCTATAGTTAGCTCTGGACAATTTTATTATCTAATTAAATTATCTACGAGAAATTCATTGTTCTAAATAGAAACATCTTTACAATAGTGCGGGTTTACCCGATATTAGAGCGAAACAAAGCTTTTTTGCAATAGTTTCAACAAGTCTTTTGTGCACAGACCCCACGGTGACATATGACTAAAGTGATAACGACGTCACATTTTTTTTAAAGAATTTTACCCAACTCCACTTTAAGATAACACCTAATTCGACTGTCCTAATTGGTTATAATATTAAGAAATACAAACATATACTATTCAATGTTTTTAGTACAATTATGTCTTAGACTCAAACCCTTTAAGGTTAAAAATCATTCAGAATGTCGCACATTAGAAGACCTATTTATCATTTATGTACCGTTATGTCTTATACTCAAACCATTTAAGATTAGAATCATTCATAATCGCGTACATTATAAGACCTATTTATTAAGTGTCCCATGTACAAAATAAAAAAAAACTGTCGCGTGTATGCCTCTTAATATCCCAAGGCATTTCACGTTACCTCTATTCTCATTAATGTCCACAGATTTCATTATCATTATTACATATTCATAATGGTAATTCATGTTCATGCATATGTTATTGCTTATTGTCATCAACGAATTTTTATCCAAGGATTCCAATAACCATGAGATTTATTTTATATAATAATCAGAATTTGACATTATTTTTACAACTACGTGAAAGAATGTGAGTCTAAATGTTCACTGATTTCAAATGTTGATGTGGATCACCCTATTAACATAGTTGATAGGATGATCAAAATATCTGGAGGCAAATCTCATTTTTTGGGGAACTTATATTATGTGAATCTTGATGATTGAGCTTGAATGGACAATACTAAAGATTATAGAATTTCAAGTCAAGTGTGCGAATGAAACTCATTTTTTTAGAATGATGACATATTGATCCAGATATAACAGAGAGCTTTAGTAACAAATTTTTATAAATGGAATACGTGCATGATGACTAACCACCAAATCAAAGCATTCGGGATAACAACCCATATGAATCACGACGACAACAATCATATTTGGCCGTCAACGTATAGATCTAAAAGGGATCAAGTTATCATCAATACTTTAAGATCATGGTACAAGATGTCTAAGAATCTAAGAGTGTTTGAAAAATAGGATCCAAAATCATGTAAAAGTCAACATCAAGGAGGGATAAAACTTTGTTACTAGTATGTAAATCATGTCATAAGGAAAATCAAGACTCTAAGCATGTTCAAGCATATGGGAAATAAAAAGAATGTGGAAACCAACAGCAAGAGTGGGGTATTCATCGTTACCTCCGAGGATGTTCCCTCGGGTTCTCCTCTCACACGGAAATGCTATTTCCGTCGCTCGATCGGAACGTGAATGCACGTACGAAGGTGACCTCGAGCTTTCCTACGTGATGGTGGTCGCGGATCTTTGATCGGAGCTCCTTCTCTGACGTCGACGGCGGCCTCCCAATGATAAAATCGACCAAGGTGGTGATGCTCCAAAGAGAGGGAAGGATGGTGGTGGCTAGGGCTTTTAGAGAGCAGCCTACCATCTCCTATTTATAGAAGGAGAGGTGAATTTGGATCTCGATTCGGATCCGATTCGGATCCATATATGGGTCCCGACTATGATTCTTAAAACAACGATAACTTGAGATAGGAATATCAGAATTAGGTGTTCTTGGGCTCGTTGGAAAGATCTCGACGAGATCTACGTAATGGTGTGATTATTTGAATTTTTTGGATTTCAAAAATACTCCAGATTTTTGAAAAAAGGAAATTCAGGGTTTCACAGCATCATTCATACTGTCCTCGAAATCCTCACCGTGCCTCCACCAAATCTGATATCCTTCCATGAAACCCATTCTATAAAGATGTAACTGAGTTTCATCTTTTGATCTCTTCTTCTTTAGATGACATTTCTTACACGGACACAAGATAGTTCCATCTAAATCCACGATAGGGGAACCTTGTACGTAAGCAAATTGTATAAATTCCTGAGTACCTCTTTGAAAGGTATCTGCTATACGTCCATCTACTACACGATTGTATATCCATTCTCTATTTGTCATATTGATGAACCTGAATTAAATAATTTATAATGTCAAATCTAGGAAATTGAGGATATCTAAACGTATCACATTATTGAGATAAAAGATGAGAAGAGAAGTGTATTAATTATGTTATCACTTGAGCCCGTTCATAAGGATTCAAACTTACTAAAAGATGATCGTTGTTACAAGCATTTTTATTTCTAATGAAAATTCGGCAGCATAATCCTGCACCTCTCCCGTATACCTCATAAATCAATCGCAATTAACTATCAAAATAATCATATTAGTGATTATTTCGATAGTAAACTATGATTGATTTGGTATACCGAAGAGGAAGGGGTTATGAATCGAATTTCCGTAAGAAATAAAGAGCTTGTGACAACGATCACCTTTTAGTAAATTTGAATCCTTACGGACCTCCTTAGTCCGGGATCTCCGAACTATGGAAAGCTAATATAAATGTAATACTTTAAGATCACTTTACGTCATACATTTGTACGTGCTACAAATGAGACTATAAAATAATCTTAAAATATTTATTCATTTATATTAGCCGGGCAATTACGTAAATTTGGCTGGTTAACGATGGGGATAGGGATAAGTGTGATCCTAATTTAGTGCCTAATACAGTGCTTGGGTCACTAAGAGTTGAGGGGCACCTGCAAAAAAATTCAAACCTGCAAACATCAAAATCCACAACCATTTGTCTGGGCGGTGGTGAGTGGGTCGTCGTGCGAGGGCGTCGCCGTCCTGCGTTTGGAGGTCACCGATCAAGCGGGGGGGTGCGCAGCGGCACTGTGCAACGAGGGAGGACACCGTGCGTGACCGAAAGGTGAGGGAAGGCCCGACCTTTTGGGCGGGGATGCTTCAGGTGTGGTTTGCTTTCTCATTGGGTGAGGCAGTGTAGGGACGCCCTCAGATGCTTCCGGTGCATGGGTTTGGCACATCGTAGCAAGAACTGCAGGTCGGGAGTGGTTTCGTCCGCATCAGTAGCGGTTGGGGTTTTTTTGGTTGGTGAAGGAGGCGGCAGAGATGCTTTATTCAAGGGATCCTCGGATGTTGGTGTGGCGTCGGGTGGAGCTTTTTCGGGAGATATGGTAGAGCTATCTCCGTGGAGGGTGCTCGCTCAAGGGCTGGCGAAGAGTGAAGCTGCTTCTTTGTTGTCCTTTTCTCATTCAGGGAAATCTCTGCTCAAGTGGAGACATGCTCACGATGGGGACGGGAAGCTGGCTCGGGGGTTCCTAAATTTGGTGAAGGTGAAAGGGGTACCCCTTCTTTGGAGAAGTGTACGGCGCCTGCGGCGGCTGTTGGACGGCATTGCGGTGGTGGAGGGCGTGGCCTGTTCCGGTTGTTCGCCTGGGGAGGATATGGACACTGTATTGTGGGTGCGACCTCTACACCCGAACATGTTGGGGTGGTGGTCTGTGTATGTGGAGGGTCTTCAGATGTTCATGGATATCTCGTCAGCCGACTGCTGGAGGGGTTGGCAAGGTTCGTGCGAGGTGCCGTCTCAGTCGGGTGCATGGACGGTGCTTGCGATGGGTGCGGAGGACCAGCCGAACGCAGGTTCGGTGGCGGCTGTTATCGAGAAGGCTCCAGATCGCGAGGTGGCTCCGGCGTGCGAGGGGGAGGCGTGCGAGGAGGCTCTGGCGGGTTCGGTGGCGGTTTCGAAGGACTCCGAAGGTCCCGCGACCGTTCGTATTCCTTGGACGGTTGCAGAATGTGCAGCTAATTTCGGGAAGGGGGCAATCCATTTTGGGGCGCTGGACCCAAAATGCCATTTACGTGTGCCCATGCAAAATTTGCAAAATTTAAATGGCATGTGTGAGAGGGCTCATAATGATGTGGGGATTTCCACTTTTGGAAGTGGGAGAGATATGCTTCCGGAGGTTGTGGTGTCAACACAAGCAGATCCGAAGTTAGCGGTGAGGCCAACCAAACAGGTCGAGTTGGAGCCCAATGGGGAGCTCAGAGGAGCGAAGGTATCAGGTGATGCTATCAGTCTGGTTGTGGATCTAAGGAAGTTTGCCATCGCGGAGCACTCGAAGGGCCAGGTCTTTCTCGATTCTGAACAAGACAGGGGGCCGAGGGTGTTGGATAACCCTTCCTTGGCATTCGAGGAGTGTCAGCGGATGATGAAACACTTCGGGGCGCCTGAAGATGGTTCCAGGTCTATCTCGAGTGAGGCGTGGGAGGGTTCCTTTCCCTCTGGGAGGCAAGGGGACGGTGTTTGCCAGGGTGGGCCTTCGGAAGTGGCAAGGAAGGAGTCTCCAGTGGTTTCTAACGGGGGGATTGAGATTGGAGTGTTTCCCAGTGACAGGTTGGTAAAGGAGCAGGGAGGAAGCTGCAGGGAAAAGAGGGGGAAGAGCATGTTGGGAGGGGAGAATTTTGTGCTCGGGGTGGTAAGAGGAAGCAACGGGTGTGCAAGAAGAAGGTGGATCATCTTTTCTTGCGTCAAGATGTAACAGTTTCGGAAAGGGGGGAGCATGGTTCGAGCTCGCCTCTCGGGAGACCGAGCTACTTTAGTTTACTCGACAGGAAGTTTGCGGAAAGTCTAGGTGCAGTACCGCCCCGTGGGAAGTCAAAAGATATATATATATATATATATATATATATATATATATATATATATATATATATATATATGAAATATATCCAATAAGGTGCACCTTTCCTGGGTGCAAGGAAAGCCCGCCATCTAAGCCATCCGTAACCAATCCGACGATTATAATTAATGGCTTGTTATTTATATTTTTTTAATGTTGAAAAACCCATTATGATCATTTTAGCATATTCTATATTTAGAATGCAACAAATATCTCCACAATTATCTCCCATCTCTCTCTCTTCCTCTCTCTCCCACCATGAATTCGCTCTGATCCCCACCGACGAGTCCCGCGCGATTTACAATCGATCACTTTCCGCTCGCACGGAGGAGAAGCCCTTGCGCTTCGGGCGAGTTCAAGCATATGATGAGGAGCTTCCACGTCCCTTGTGCTTGATTTGACATTCGGATGTAATCTCAGTAAATTTTGTTCCATTAAATTCAACAATTGCATATACCACTTTGGATGGTTTGTGTGGTTGGATTCTGCGGAGTTTCTGACCATGAGATGCTGTAGCACTTTATTTCGCTTAGTATAATCTAATTAGGCGGATTGATTGTTTTCCATTGATCTGGTTGAAATCAAATTAGAGATCAGACCTAGATCACGAATTTCAACACGATAATCTAAACAGTGATTCAGGACAAAGAACGTTATTTTGATTTTTTTTGTTATATCAGATATGCACCATATATAATTTATGGGCATTAATTTGATGCCATTGACGGTATTAGCAAGATGATCAATTGCCAGGTTATGGATGACGTGCATGGAGGAGGTGGGTCGTGGAGGAGAAGGTCGAAGGAGGTGCGGGTAGAGTAAGGATGCTGGAGACGGAGGGCATGTCCAGTTTTTTACAATCAGAGATCCTATTTTGCAATCTCGGATTCTCGGGTATTTTTTTACAATCTCAGATCGTATTTTACAATATTATATCATTTTTTACAAATTTCAGACTGTTTTTTACATTTATTTTAAATTTTGTGATATGGTAAAAACTATTTAAATGAGATAAATGTTGCCCACGCTACCTACGGTAACATATGGGAGTATCTACCGAGTTGAACGAGTCATGTTGAACTCGGACTCGGATTGATCTCGAAAATACGTTTCGAATTCGAATTCAGACTCAGATAATGTTCGAGTGGGGGATTTTACAATCTCAGACAAGAATTTACAAATACCAAGACATTTCCTACATATATGAGACTGTTTTTTACAAAGACATTATCAAATTTACAATTACAACAATAATTGTATTACTAACTATGATCTTATTCTACAATGCATGATGCAAATTTGCAATATGGATTCGAATTTTACAAAGATACTTGGCATTCTGCAGGGCGCGAAAGTATCGTACATTTTTGTGAAAAACACACATAATTGTGAGTGTGGATTTACAATCTTCATACAGATTTTACAAAACATGCATGAATTTTTACAATAGTGTTATCAAAATTACAATTATAATAATACAACTATTACTAATTGTGATTTTATTTTACAATGCAGGATATAGTTTTACAATATCAATGGGTATTTTACAAAGAGAGCTGCTATTCTGCATTGCGCGAAAATGCTACCACGTTAGCGAAACTTCATTAACTAAAAGGCAACAAAAAAATACTAAATCAGACGCGCTAAAAATGGAAAAATACAAGGACGAAATAAATTTCAAATTCAAAATTAAATTCAAATTTAAAATAAAAATATATGGACTGAAATACCCTTCTGGATGAAGAACCATTAGATCGAGATCTAACGGATCTCGTGATGGGCTTTCCATGCACCCAAGAAAGGTGCACCTCATTGGAAGGGCCATCTCTCTCTCTCTCTCTCTCTCTCTCTCTCTATATATATATATATATATATATATATATGAAGATTCTATCGTGGAATGTAAGGGGGTTGGGCCGCCCTGAGAAACGGCAGGGAGTGAAGAATCTGATGCTAGAAGCTCATGCTGATGTAGTGTTACTTCAAGAGACGAAGTGCTCAAGGCCTAAGGGGGAAGGTTGGCGAGATTTGGGAGGCGGTTCTATTTATGATTTTGTAGAAGTGGAGGCTCACGGAGCGGCCGGTGGACTCCTTTTAGGGTGGAAGCGGGACGGCTTTGAGAAGCTGGAGGAGTAGAGATCTATGTTTTCCTTATCGGTGAGATTAAAGAGAAGATTGGATGGGGTCATCATTACTGTTACCAACGTATATGGGCCCACATCTTGGGGTTCCAGATCGCTAGCAGCGGATCTAGCAGGAGTTATTGCAGATAGAGATGTTGGTATTTGGCTTATTGGAGGAGATCTGAATCTGACACTTTTCCCGGAGGACATGCCAAGACAGGGTGGAGGGAGAGATGGGGGCTCAGAGGAATTCAGGAATCAGATCCATGCTTTTGGTCTCGCGATGGTTGATGCTGTTGGTTGTGCTTACACGTGGCGGAATTCGAGGTCTAGGTCGCGGCTTGATAGATTCCTCATCTCTCCAGCGGGGGTGGAGGCTTTCCCATTATCTCGGGCGTGGGCATTACCGCGTGCCCATTCAGATCACACGCCGCTGATTTGGTCATCCGAGGAGAATAATCGTCCTAGATCCATGTTCAGATTTGAACGGGCATGGCTTCTGGAGGATGGATTCAGGGAAGATATGGAAGCACGCTGGAGAGGTTGGCAGCTGGATGGATTAGCAGTGTCGCGTCTGGCTTCTAAGCTGAAAGTGCTGAAGGAGTTCCTAATAGATTATGGTCGTAGATTGAGAGCGCAAAGGAGGGAGCGTCGACACGTGGCCCAGCAAGGGGTGGTCAGGTAGGATGGGTTGGACGATGAGAGGGGTCTCGACCAGGAGGAGGTGGAGGAGCGATCAAGGATGCTAGAGGTCATTCTGCAGGAGGACAGGAAGGAGGAAGTAGAATGGAAGCAAAGGTCTAGGCAGAAGTGGTTGCGGGAAGGGAACGCAAACACAAGGTTCTTCCACTCAATGGCGTCAGGTAGAAGAAGAAGGAACTTCATTCAAAGTCTCGAGGTAGGGGGTGAGAGAGTGGCAGGGGACGCTCTGTTAGGGCGTGCTCTCAGGGACCATTTTGTGCGGGTGTCGAGGAGGGAGCGAGGTTCTGGGTGGGGATGGCATGGATCCGGAGTTAAGTCTCTATCAGTGGAGCAGGCGCAAGGGTTGGAGTCGGAGTTTGAGGAGGAGGAGGTGAAAAAGGCTGTGTTGGGACTGAATTCAGACGGGGCACCAGGTCTGGACGGATTCCCTGTTTGTTTCTACAAGGAGTTCTGGAGTATGTTGGAGGAAGAAGTGTTGGAGGTGCTTAATGAGTTTAGATCTGGCAACAGAGGCTTCGAGAAGATTAATCGGATGTTGCTCTCCCTTCTTCCTAAGAAGGACTCGCCTTTAAGGGTGGAAGATTACAGACAAATTGCAATGTCCAATGCAATCTATCTTATTATTGCTAAGGTCCTGGCAAACAGGTTGAAGCGGGTGCTTGATTTGGTAATTCTACATAATCAAACGGCGTTTATCCCAGGTCGTCAGATGGCGGATGGACTTGTCATTACTTCGGAGATCTGTCAACAGTGGCGGCGGGAAGGCAAAAAGGGTCTGCTGTAGAAGATCGATTTTGAGAAGGCCTATGATTGCGTGGACTGGAGGTTCTTATGGGCGTCTCTCCGATGTCGCGGTTTCTCTGAACTTTGGATTGCATGGATGAAGAGGTGTGTCACGACCTCTTCCCTCACGGTGGTGGTGAACGGTAAGCCTGAGGGTGGTTTCTTCCAGCCGCAGAGGGGCGTGAGACAAGGATGCCCGTTGGCACCGATGCTTTTCATATTGGTGGCAGATGCTTTGACGGTGTTGTTCAGAAGAGTCGTGGAGGACGGCTGGTGTGAAGGTTTTCGGACAAGTTCCTTTTTGATTCCATTGTTGCAATACGCAGATGACACGTTGATTTTCTTAGGGGGTTCAGAGGAAATGGACAGGAGGGCCAGGCAACTGGTGTATATCTTCAGCAATATTTCAGGTCTCAACATCAATAGAAACAAATTGGTGGTCATTCAGTTCGGAATGGACGAGAGGGAGAGCAGCACTAGAGCAGCTTGTTTGGCTTGTCCCATGGGAGAACTTCCCATTACATATCTGGGTCTTCCTTTAGTGGCAGGCAGACTCAAGAAGGCAGATTGGGATGTGGTTATCGGAAAGATCGATCATAGATTGGCGGGGTGGAAGGCGGTTACACTTTCAAAGGGAGGAAAATTGACTCTGTTGAAGCATGTTTTATCGGTGATACCAGTTTTCTTCTTCTCAACAAGATTAATGCCAGCAGGTGTAAGAAAAAAGATTGAGATGATGATGAGAAGGTTTTTTTGGTCGGATGGTAGGCAGCAGAGATCAGGGATCCACCTTGTATGGTGGGAGGAGATTACGCAAAGGAAATCCAAGGGGGGACTGGGAGTCAGAGATATTACTTGTATGAATAAAGCTCTTCTGGCAAAGTGGGTGGTACAGATCTGGGGCAGAAATGAGAGCTTGGCCATTTCTCTACTTCGCAACATCTATGGAGTTAGAGGTTCGATGGAGGCGAGGAGAATGCGTTTTGAGTCCTCACTCTGGGGCGGAGTTCGTGAAATCTTCCAACAATGCGGCAGAGAATGACGCATAAGATGGGTTCCGGTGAGGAGTTTCAGTTTTGGCAGGATGACTGGACAGGTGAGGGGATCCTTTGCACTAGATTCCCTAGGCTATTTGCTATGGCAGCTGACAAGTGTTGTTCTGTGGCTGACGCCTGCGTCTCTGGATCCTGGAACCCTCAGTTCGTAGTTGACATCCCAGAACGGAGAATGGAGGATTTGGCCAGACTACGGGCATAGTTGCCCTCTCCTACTTGTATCATGCAGGGGAGAGATCATTTCATTTGGGAAGGGGGAAGATTTTCGATGAAGAGGGCCTACGAGATGTTCAGGGGGAGCTCGGATTCTATGGATCCGGATTTAACTCAGGATATGAAGATTATTTGGTCAAGCAGGGTCCCAAGTAGAGTGAAGGTTTTCCTCTGGTGCCTTAGGACAGGTAAGGTTTGTGACAAAGCACGAAGAGGCAGGTTGTTTGGGATCGCAGACACAAGCTGTGATAGATGTGGTGAAAAATTTGAGGATGCAGATCACCTTTTTTTTGTGCCCCCTGTCGATGCAGGTATGGAAGAAGGTCGGGGCGTCATGGGCCTCTCACAGTGGTGCGTCTGACTTTTGGAGGATGGTGAGGGCGGTAGGGGGTAATTCGACAGATGACTATGCGTTACCTTTTACGGCGATATGGGCCATTTGGGGGGGAAGAAACGATTTAGTTTTTAACAATCAAAGATTTTATTCAGAAAATATAATAGCCTTATACCTCTCCCTTTACCGTTTGTAGTCTGTGAGATAATGTATCTCTTTGATTTGATATTAATATAATGTTTTTGCGGTGGGTCCCACCTTGGGACTTCACTCTCTTTCTTCTCAAAAAATAAACATCCCAAAGTGAGTCCAATAGTGCTGTGAAACAATAAAAAAATATAACACAGTTAGAGGTGATCAAATCCTCCAATGTGTTGCACACGCCTTCCGTTGTGTAGGGCCACACACCACCCCGTGTGGAAGGACGCACTGTGTGTGAAGGATTTTGTGCGATTTAATATTCTAATTATTGTTTAGCGTTTTAGCCTTATAACTAATTAACCTAACTATAAGTTAATGTGCTATACTTGGTCACATTAAGTAGAATTTAATGTGATAATAAATTATCACAAAAGAAATATTGGTGTATATCATATCTCATATCAACACGATATGAAATTTTGGAACTATTATTAATGATGTTCATCATATCTAATATCTACACTATTGAAGTTAGCTAACTAATGTTATTCACAAGTTTCATAACTAATCTTTTTAAGAAAATTAACAATACTAACTAGTCTAGATATGGTAATGGATATTTTATCATGTATACTTTAAGAAGTCTAAACATAATGTTGGTTGAGGCATTTTATCGAACACCTACATGGCATAAAATTATACATATTATTGAGACAACCACAATTGAAATAACAATATTATAGTGATCCACTATTATCCTAAACATGTAAAAACATTTAAACTATCAAAACAATACACTATATCCAACAAAAAATCAAAAAATTGAAACCCTAAACTATCGAAACAATACAAATATCTAATGAAATCTTAAAAAAGGAGAGAGGATGAAGGATTATACTGAATGGTAGATGTATATCTACTCGAAAGACGAAAACGGCAGGCGCCGATGTCGGGGCGGAGGGGTGGCAGGTCGTCGGAGAGGAGATTTTGGGGGAGGGATGCGTGAGAATGAGGAAGAAAGGGACGCCCGAGATTCTGATTACGGACCTGGGCGAGCACACTTACGTGCTCGCCGGTCAGTCGCCAAGTGCTCGCCCAACATTTATCAGGCGGTAAAGTTATCCGCGCAAAGAAATTCAAGTGGGCGAGCACATGTGAGCGAGCACATGTACTCGTCGAAATTGGTAATCGAGCCGCTCCACATAATTCAAACCGGCGACCCCATGGGCGAGCACATGTGCTCTTCGTGTGCTCGCCCATGGTTGAGCGAGCACATGTGCTCGCCTAGTGCGCGCAGAGCTGTGCACGCCAATCCCGCCTTTTTTGTAGTGCTGGCACCTCCGGAAGGTGTTTCCCTTTAGGCTCTCGATAGACGGACTCTAGAGGTGGCTCCCACCTTAGGTGTAACACTTATCCCTGCTTACCGTTTAAGTGTCATTATTCACCTTAAGGAAAATTTCAATTCTTTAGTCCATTAGAATATTTCGGTTCCAATTCTCACTATTAACTTCGATGACTTGATATCTTTAACCATTATTGCTAAACAATACTTAGATATTATATTACAAAGGAGGCACATTATGCTATAGAATTGTCATATGAAAAATAATATGACACATCATCCGAGATCATAAACGACATTCATACGGCTTGTAACATGGTAGTAGGAGATTGCATTACACAATATATAATCTATATACGTTGGTTATGGCATGATTATGAGTATTAATATGAGATATATAATTGACATCCTTGTAAGTAATGTTGTAACGATGCCTTCTAAACCATAAAACAATAGCAAGATACGTTAATATCTATCAATCTAGCATTTACCAAATTTTTCTATTAAATTCCCAGGCATACGTCTCGTCTTGAAATCAATAACGTTATTTTTTGTGTTAATACTAAAGACCAAATTACATTGGGTATTAATTGAGACGGCTGTTTCTCGTACCTTTTAGTAAATTTGTCTAGTTAGTGCTGCTAGAGTATATAGAATCATCTGTATATGATCACTCGACAAACAAATCACAACTAAACATTCATGCACAATGTGAATATGTATAATCTCAGACCACACAAATACATGATTTAATTCTTATTAACAAAAGAAACATCGTAATGATTTTTATACAACCATACATGCGTCAATTTTAGAACCATGGTTTAATTCCTTTCTTTATTCTTCACGCATATCTCTAATTATTTCAAAGGAGTTTCACTTTACGATTTTTATCAATTATTTAGTAATATATACAATAGATGCTATCATTAAATCTAAAATAAAGGCTTGAGGAAGACCTATACGGGATAAATGGATTTGTTAGATTGTTTAATCAAGCTACCATCAGAGATAGAGAAAATCATTAATTTTTTTATCATCTTTCAAGCTCAACCAATTGTCATGGAATTCCAAATACATACGTGGGCATGATACTTATTTAGCAAGGTCCGTGAAGCAATAAGACCTTTGATATACTAATACATTAGTTAAGCGGTTAACATAACATGGCAAATGCATTTAGATTTCTAGTACAAAACTTAAGAAATGTTCATGATATAAAAGATTATCACATGACGTGAATCCTAAGGGTTCGACACATACCTCGATGATACGAAAAGTTCGTCCGTGAAGATGGTTCCATCTATTCGAACCGTTATAGATCACGTCGACGCTCCTCCGATTCTGCCGGATCAACCTTTGATACCGACATATAGAGCCATCGTTGCTGGATACGAATCTTGCACAATGCCTCGCCTCTTCTCGTGCTCTCTCTATCTCTATCTCTATCTCCTTCCTCTCACTCTCTTCTCACTTCTCTCATCTCTCCCTCTACCTATTTCTCTCTATCTCCATTCACGTCTCTCTCTCTCTCCTTCCCTCTCTTTGTATTTCTCTCGCACACTCTTTATGTATCTCTCCCACAAACACAGACTCTCTCTCACGTAATTAGGCCAATTGCCCAAAAATAGAAATCGCAACCCCCATAATATTGGTGAACAAATCCATCTCCAATTCATCATGCACACACATTCTCTCTCTTCATTTATTAGATGTCTCTTTATTATTATTATCATTATTATCTCATTCTTATTTTAATTTATATTATTAGAATTTGGGTCTTTACAGTGTCCACGACAATCCTCACTCCGTGCTCTTTGAAATGACTTGTGAACTTCTGATCGGTGGCCCGAATTTCTTTGACGATGGAGCTTCAGCGAGGGGTGGTGGTGGTACAAAGGCAAGGAGTCAAGTAGTCTAACCCATTTGGCTCAGCCATCCCCTTTTATATGGACTGGCCTTAATCGGTTCCGGTTTACATCCGTATCCAAGGAGCTGCAACCTCGACCGTATTTAGTGAGCACCTCTTTCATATGGGCTCCAATTTCGACGTTTTTGGACTCATTGGAAATGTCTCAAGGAGCACTACAAGGCGGTATGATCATTTGTTTGATTGGTTACTGGATCAGGTCAGAATTTGAGAAATATGTGGATCTTAAGACGAGGGATCTCACAATGATACCATGTTTCGGAGGAAAACTTATTGCATATTAATTAACCAAACACAAACGATTTAACAATTAACGGAGTGTACTTCCACCTAACCCAAGAATGGTATGGGATCAGTGAGGATTATAATTCCCATCCATACACTTAAAACTCAGTTAACTTATGTTAGCAGCTCTTTATCAAGCATCGGTCGACTGAAATACGACGAGTCCTTTGATGCTTAGATCAGTTAACTCTTCGAAGGACATGTCGACTAGTAAGATGAGAGGTCAACTTACACTTTGAATATTTAACTTACTCATTCTTTCAAACATATGAAGACATGGATTCAATGTGAAAGATCTCGTAAATAAACAAATGGTAGTACTATGCTGCATGAAATCGTGAGAAATAACTTACGTGAGAACAAATAGCATCAAGATTTTCAATAGTTCCAAAATAGGCAAAACCACAACATAACGAACTTAGGTTATGATGCGTTTCTTGATCGATTAACTTGGCTAGTCGACTAGTAAAAACACCAAACAATCCGATTCATATGTAAGTTGACCTACAATCTTTGTGAACAGTTCAAGGATCAGAATCGTTTTTGTTAAGAGAAAGTTTTTTAATAAACAAGTATAAAGATAGAGTTTATTCATAATGACTAATAGAGTTTTAGTCAAGCAAGGAAATAAGGCAAACTCGAATAATCCATCAAGAGACTGATTAGGAGTTTCTCCAATCACCGGTCTTCTCGAGATAATGTTGGTTGACTGATACGTAGGGGGAAGTATACTAGAAACAAAATTTTAAAAAGTATGTATAAACTCGACTTTCGTCGATCCCAACTCAAAATACTACGAGGGCCGGCCCTGGACATTGTTTTGAAGTGCAATTACCCATGGCCCCTTAATTTTAGGGGCCCAGGTTTGCATAGGAATAAAATAGAATTTGTCAGTGAAACAACTTACAGAAAAATAAGTCCCTATAAATTAGGGATGAAAATCGATAGGATAAGGATTGGATATGCCTATTTCTATATCCATATTCATTTTATCTCTATCGAATACCGATACGGATATGATTCGGATATGCATTAAGGAAATCATATCCTTAAAAATACCGATACGAATTCGAATCCGAGTAGGGATCAAATAAAGAGCAAACCCGAATGTGGATCAAATAAAGAGCCAATCTGAATATGAATCAAATAAAGACTGAATCCAAATATGGATCCAATAAACAAAGAATCCGAATACGGATAGAACAAAGACCACATACGAATACGAATTGAATTTCTATCAAAGTTCGAAATGATTTTAAAAAAATGACAATGAAATATAAATATGTTGCATCATGACAAGAGGTAGCATCGAAGTAGCATGTGTTCTTGACCGGAAACAAAAGAGGGGATAAGGTTTCATAACTTCTGTTAGTGCTCATTCCCAAACAAACGGAAGTTTATTGATACCATTAATATATTATATTATATAATATATAATGCTAATAATAACATAGTGTTGTGGCGTATATTACATTAACTAATATATAAACCAATATTAAATATTGTACTCGGATATCCGGATCTAGATCCAGATATTAAGCCATTCTCATATCTGCGTACGTATTTGGAAAATTTTTACAACCCATATCCATATTCGATCCATATTCGATTAGTAGTCGGATACAGATATCCGTATCCGGTAATTTTCGAATATACTAAGCAGATATTCGGATATATTCGTATATGTTTTCATCCCTACTATAAATTCGAATTTTCGGTGAACAACTCAATGCTAAAGTCAAAAATTTAGTGAGACTATATAAGGGTTGATTGTTCCGTGAAATAGAATGTTCTATTTTATACTTAATGGTAAACACACTAGGGACAATTTGCTCTTATTAAAAAAATTTTAAGGGCCTCTTTTTATTCTTTTGCCTAGAGCCCATGAAATGTCAGGGACGACACTGAATACTACTTAACATGCAAACATGGTGCTAAATGGTAGACTAACAGCAGATCATACATGCAAGCCACTAGATCATCCTTCACCACTACAATCATCACGTTTGTCAAGTAAACTTGCATCATGCATATGAGCTTCCATATTATCTTGGAGCAAGACGTTGATTCATGGCATGCATCATACTAAATATTTGCTCCGTCCCATACACATGGCTTAGAGGGGGGTGATCACCCCAACAATCAAGATAAGATAGGAGATACTTTGATCAATGAGATAATGATGGTTAAGGAACAATCCATCTCAAGGTTGAAAGGATTGTTTTTCAGGAGTTCTTTCTCCTACTCTTTTATTCTTCATATGCAACAAGTATTTGGAATTGATCACGAATTTAAACACACACAAAAGATGCAACAAAAATGCCTAGTTATGCGTGCATCTACATGCCAAAATGCGCACATACATGATTAACTCAAGCAACCAAGTTGCAAGCTTAGTCCTAGAGAAATTTTCTCCTTGTCTTAAACGACAAATTCCTATACGAGACCCTCTAAATTTCTCACTCATATGCTTTATCACATGTATCATTTGTTCGTTCAACTTAGTATTATAGATTTGGTTGCATTAACTCAATTTTAATAATACAACAACCGATTCTTTTGCGACTAATTTACACATTTAGAATCCAAGTTGTCAATTTCAAGGTATGTGGCTTTAACTCATGTTTAAGGTTGTTAATGCACGCACCTTAATTTGTAAGGAGTCTCACGAGCCTCAGACGTGGCTCGTCCAAGGGAATCTCATCGACAAAATTGAGTTAAGTTTGGGTATCAGGGAACGTGACCCAATAACATTCAAAATATCATAAAAGTCAGGAATAACGACGAATAAAAGATAAATATCCAAGTCTCTATGAATCAACGAGGAATAAAAAATTGTATTCCACGCTACATAATATGATTTTTAACGAGGAGGTTGATAAAGTAATTCCTTAAAAAAGATCTCATTGATCAACAAGCAGATTTATATCTATTTCAACATGGAGGATTGTATCTAAATTTAATATGAAATATTGTTTGACAAAACGTATCATCAAAGAGTATCGTTCTTCTTGTCAATGTTGTTGCACATGACAACATCGACATCAACATGGCATTTTATCAAGGAGAGATGCAAGAAAGCGTTCGTGGGTACTTCTTTTGGCATAGCTAAAACTGTTTCCTCATGCATCAAGTTAGAAATTGACAATGTAAAAGCTCAACAATCAACACTTTTTATAATTTGTAATCAGACTATGAATTGAAGTAATATATATTTCTATGCATTTTGATGTAGAAATGAAAAGGCAAAAAGTAAGCCTTTCTTTGGAATCATGTGATAATGGTACTCCGTGATGCAATCATACTGATTTTTGTTTAGCGACTTATTTACTCCATCAGATGGAACTTACAAATCTCAAGCTTTGTTGACGATATTGATACAATCTTACATAGTTTATGTCTTAACTTTGATTTTTGTCTTTTACAATCTTGCATAGTTTATGTCTTAACTTTGATTTTTGTCTTTTATGGGACTCTAATTTTATTTGAAAGAGGAGTAACCTTCTTCCATGATCAACAAATACGACAGATTTTTGCATCTAATTGGGACTTTTTTTAGTGAATGAGTGCGATCATTTAAAAACAAATCGTAATCTCTCCTCTGAGGGCATGTTCGGTATGTGAATAAGGGGGTGGAATAAGGGGGTGGAATCGCCCGCGAGAAGGCTGGGGCCTGTACGACTATTCCGCACCCTTGCGCCCCTGATGACTATTCGCCCTGGGGCTTATTCTCATCCTCCCCGTGCCCCTCCCGCAACCCTCCCTCCAGCCATCTCGTCGACACTTCCCCACCATCGTTGCTGGTCCTCTGGGTCCCGTCCTCCTCTAATCGACTGTTGGTAGGTGCCTTTATGGTTGATCCACCTGTGTGCCTCATCCAGATTTAGGCCCGAGGTATGTAAGCTTTCATTGTTGGGTGGAGTGTGATGGGTCATCCGCGTACTATTGCTTTTGACCATAAAATCGTGCCACTGTGGCCTTGATCTCTCTGCAGGAACCATGGCTTCCATGGAGTCTAGGGTTTTGAATCACTATAAATTTGGGCGGAGGTTGAAGTCCAGGTGCTCCTCTGGTGCTATTGTTGTGCATTTTACACTAGGATTGTGCATTCACATTTCTTCTAGCCTTTGCTGGATCACGAGGTACATTCTAAACCCCTATTTCCTCTTGATTCTGCAACGAACTTGCTGGCTTGTGCATTCACTATTTGATTTTCTCGACCTTATTCCTAGCTTGTGAAAAGTTGTGTGATGATAGCCGTTATGTGATGCTTGGGTGATGAAGTGTCTATGTGTGTTGTTGCCCTTTAGTCACTGCGATGGTTGTATGTCTGTGATGCTTGTGATGATGATGTATTTTCCCTTTATGGCTGAGAGCGTCTTGACAGACCTCAGTGATGCAGATTTTGGTTGTCTATGTTATGGTAGTGTTTCTTCCGAGATGGATTGTAATGTTGATGGTTCGTGTTTTGTATCTTTGGGCAATCTATAGAGATATCCCCGACAGTCTCGAAATATAGGATGGTTGAGGTTCAGAAGTATTTTTCTGATCTCCTTGGGCCATCCCCTGACATATCCCCGTTATGTGATGGTTTGATATGGTGCCTGCTCTGTTAATTTTTTATGATATGTTGCTTTTAGCTTTTGACTGGTAGAAGCTGCTCAATGATGCATGAATTTGTATGGGCTTCAAGACCCATAAATCTCTTATTTATGATATCGTCTCTGCTAGATGGTTGTAACTGGTGCTGACTCTCCAACATCATTTACGCGAATGTGTTTGCGCATGGACTGAGAGCAACCTATTGGGTGCTCGAGGACGTCATTTACTTGGCTGAGAGCTGCGGTTGATGGTTCTTACTGATTCATGACTATACTACGTCATTGATGCAAATTTGTTTGCGAATGGGCTGAGAGCAACCTATTTGGTGCTCGAGGATGTCATTTTGTTGGCTGAGAGCAACCTAGTTGGTGCTCGATTGTGTCATTATTGGTTTCCTTTACCTCATGGCTGCTGTATGTTGCTCTATGATGCATGAGTTGATATTGGTTTCATTTACCTCATGGTTGATGGTTCTTACTGATTCATGACTCTACTACGTCATTGATCCAAATTTATTTGCGAATGGGCTGAGAGCAACCTATTGGGTGCTCGAGGATGTCATTTTGTTGCATGAGAGCAACCTAGTTGGTGCTCGATGGTGTCATTATTGGTTTCCTTTACCTCATGGCTGATGTATGCTGCTCTGTGATGCTTGAGTTGATATTGGTTTCATTTACCTCATGGTTTATGGTTCTTACTGATTCATGACTCTATTACGTCATTGATGCAAATTTGTTTACGAATGGGCTGAGAGCAACCTATTAGGTGCTCGAGGATGTCATTTTGTTTGCTGAGAGCAACCTTGTTGGTGCTCGATGGTGTCATTATTGGTTTCCTTTACCTCATGGTTGTTGTATGTTGCTCTGTGATGCTTGAGTTGATATTGGTTTCATTTACCTCATGGTTGATGGTTCTTACTAATTCATGACTCTACTACGTCATTGAAGCAAATGTGTTTGCGAATGGGCTGAGAGCAACATATTTGGTGCTCGAGGATGTCATTTTGTTGGCTGAGAGCAACCTAGTTGGTGCTCGAGTATGTCATAATTTGTTTCCTTTACGTCATGGCTGATGTATGTTGCTCTATGACGGTTGAGGTTGTGCTTCCTCCAGCTTGTACGACGCATACATTTATATGAGCTTCTACTGCTGAATATGACAATTTGCTGGCACACTGTCTTTGATGATTTATTTCTGCTGCTCTATGAAGAATTCTTATGATGCTTGAGGTTGTTAAGAGCCCTTACTTGCAGCCACACAGTTTTTTGATGCATAAATTGTTAAGAGCCATTACTTGTTGATGCTTTGTTGCTGTTGTTGTATTATGAGATTTTCCTGGCACACAGTTTACATTTTCTGTTCTTTTCTGAAATGGTTTGGACGTCATTCTACCAACCTGAGACCCACTCCACGGAGGTCATAGTTGTGAAATGGTTTGTTGCGTGTCATTTGCGTGGGGAATCTGATTTGTACATCATTGCAGATGACATCTTCTGACTTAAAAGTCGTAATACTACAGGATGTTCACTGCCGGTGCGGGCTCGTCTGGGGTTCACACTAGGGAAGATGAATCCTCAGTCCAGCACGTGAAGTGGACACCCGCTATGGATGAATTCTTCTTCAGTTGTTAAAACATCACTTTGATGTTGGTGACTGGGTTGGAGGATCTTTCACAACACCAGCCTGGCATAGTATAATTGAGAAGTTTAACATGCACACTGGGAAAAACTGGGATAAGAAAAAGCTCTACAATCGATGGAAAACCATCAGGAAGGATTACACCGCATTCGTATACCTGATGACCAAGAGCGGTTGGGGATGGGACCCACTGATATGTACCGTTGTCGCACATGATGAGGAGGCATGGCTCACGGTGAGTAACTGCATGTGCACGTACTTTATCTCGGCATAAAACTTCATAGCCTCTCATCTATTTATATTGCACTCAGATTGACAAGGCGTACAAGCCATACCGGAGGAAGTCTTTCCCCCACTTCGGTCTTGTGGATGCAATGGTCGGAGACTACACTGCGAAGGGTACATTTGCCTTCTCTTCACAGACAACACCCCTTGGTTCGTTTGCTGCATTTTTTGAGGGTGATACTGGTACGCAACAAGCCTTTGAAGACGACCTCGAAGGGGACACCGATGCCCCTGAGGTGCCGGAACCAGGAGAAGGTGGAGGCCCAAGTACTCAGCAAAGTCGGAGGAGACGACGCCGGTATTCAGGCGCTCAGGCATCAAGCACAAAGCGTTCACGAAGTGACGGTGCCCCCTTACCCTCAAAGCTGGTGGGAGAGGACGTCGTTCGTCTGACGACGCAAATGTTGGAGCTGCAAAGGGAACAGATCCAAGCATGGACTCCGAAAGATCCCCACCAGGGGGTGGAGGGACTTCTTGATGAGCTTGAGTCCCTAGTACCGGGCCTACCTGCCGAGGCACAAATTCGTCTTGCCCACAGCCTTCGGGACCCGTACGAACGTATCATCTTCAATCGGACCAAGTCTGTGCCTGCGAAGTTGGCTGCGTGGGTAAGACTCCAGTTAGGAAAGGATTAGTTGATGATCACCTCGTCTGTCCCCGACTAGTTGGAACGGAAGTTTTTCTTTTTTTTTGTTGTCTACTTGGTCTGTTGAACATTTATTCATTCTCTACTCTTAACTTAGATGGTATGTAATAACTAATTACCTTGACAGACATATCTCGCTTGCAATAGGATAACTTCGTAACTTCCGTATAAGTGTTGTACACAAATCCCATGTGAATGCTGCTGGCCTCGTATGATTGAAACTCATTATGAAATTGTAGGTTTTCTACAGGACCAATGGAGGGAATGGCGGCAATCAGCGCGATGAGATATAATTTGGTATTGTTGAATATGACATATCTGCGTGTAGTCCTAGAGGATGACTAGGACAACCAGAATAATGGAGCCGGTTACATCCCCAGAGTGCCACAGCACACGTCAGTGCGTACAGGTCATGTCTGGATTCGGGAGATGCTAAATGGACACGTTGCCCGATCGTATGCTATTTTCCGAATGTACCCCGATACCATACTATGTTTATGTACCCTATTAAAAGGATCGAGCTGGCCTAAAGGATTCGAGGCACCTCAAGGCTGGGTAATCCCTCTGCATATTCTTGTATTATCTCGGCCACAATACAAAGAATCGTGTACTTTCTGAACATTTCCAACACTCTGGTGATACAATTTCCAAATACCTCAACGACATCCTCATACGCATCGTCTCTCTCAGAGATCACTTCATCTGATTCCCATCAGATGATTGTCCGATACCAGATGTTATTTTGAGCAATAGGAACTTCTGTCCTTATTTCAAGGTACTCTTGCATGCTGGATTTTTCATGCAACATAACACCTTCTCAATTTAATTAAGAATTTGTATTTTAATTAACGATATTACAGGATGTCATCGGTGCAATCGATGGGACGCTTATCCCAGCAAATGTCCCTGTGAATATCGCTCCAAAGTTTCGGAGCAGGTACCAAATACTAGCACAGAATGTCATGGCATGTGTGGACTTCAGTTACAGATTTATATACATCGTCGTCGGATGAGAGGGGTCAACCGCTGATATGAAGGTGCTTAGGTGGGCAATAGATGATGGAGGCTTTCATGTACCTCCGAGAAGGAAGTTCCTTCTCGACTGTGGATATGCGAACACAGAGACCTTCCTCACCCCATACCGTAGCATTATTGCACACCTACCCCAGTTTAGGACACGAAGGGGACACAGATATCGCCGGCCTGAGGAGCTGTACAATCACAGGCACTCACAACTTCGGTCCTACATCGAACGAACATTTGGGATCATGAATGCTCGCCTCAAGGAAATAACTGAGCGCCCGTTCTATAGCTTTGAGAAGCAAGTTTTGGTTGCCATTGTGTGTTGCATCATCAACAACTTCATCTGTGATGTACAGGGCAAGGATCAGATATCCAGTGCATTTACTCTTGAAGCAGCACAACGTGGGTTGTCTGTAGAGCCCAGTTCGAATGACGAAGAATTTGACAACACCTCTGCAGGGAGCGACGTGAGGGTTTCAGAACACGAGATCCGAGCTGGAGAGTTGTTACGTGATGCTTTGGCAGCGGCCATGTGGGAGAATGCGTAGTGGTAATGTTGTTTAAATTACGTGTCTCTTTTCTTACCAATGTTTCGCCTCCACTGACTATTTCGTAATACGTTCAGGTTATCTCCATATTGCATAGTACTGTACACCGAACGCCATTGATGGATTACAATCATGATTTCTTACCCACGCACATCTTTAATTTATGCAACGTCCCTACGATGATTCCACCGTTATAAATTAAGATTTAATGATGCAGTGTCGATCATGGCTGAGCAGCCACAGTAGTGGTGTGGCTTAACCGACGTCACTGTCATCGTTATTTTCGATGTGGAAATTCAATTCTGAGGGAAATCAAATCTATAATATCTTTGTCATTTTCTGCTGTTGTAGTTTGCATATTGTCAGGTATATTTCCTTCTTCCTTATTTCAACCGCTTCGTCGTCATCACAACGTTGATGATCGTTTGTGGTACGTTTGCCATAACAGGGTAAACACCTTTCATTAATTTAATCTACGTAGACCTTTTTTTGAGGCCCCGCCGGAAAAGGCAGAAGTCTGGAGCCCTACTATATATTTCCCTTAGATCGGAGGCAGGGCAGCTGGAGTTCGAAAGTAGGGCCGGCGGGAGGTTCAGGCAAGAAGAAGAAGAGATGCCTCTCCTGTGGGGGAGAAAAAGGTGCTGTCACGATATCAGTGACTAATAAATCGTGTAATTGGTGCAGATTTCAAGTGGATACAAGATCAAGGAGTCGGACTTGACAACAACTGCAGAGTCAGTATGAGATGCAACGATAGTTCAGTCGTATGATACTCGGATCATCCTCTACAACTACCATTGAAGATGAACCATTGTAATAAAAAGATGTAATAATGTAATAAACACTTTACTTCATTGTATTAAACCTTTTAAATTTTGTATTTCAACACATATCGACCGGTAATTGACAACTATATGCCACCTATAGTGAGACCTCTAGGGGTGTAAACGGACCGAACTTGAGCGAACCTATATTTTTTAAGTTCGGTTCGTTTATTTAATCGAGCCTAAACTTGTGTTCAGGTTCGATTCGTTTATTTTCGAATTGAATCCAAATCGAATCTCTTTTTAAACGAATCGAACCTAAGCGAATATCGAACTTAAGAATTTAGAGGGAGTGAAAAGAAGAGAAATGGAAATATATATGTGTTTACAATTAGAATAAATATTCATTTAGTTTTTTTTCTTTATCTAACTCATTTCATCTTTTGAAAAAAATAAATTAATATGGATTCATCTCTTTGAAAAAAGTATAATTATAATATATTTTTACATCTGTTCCGATGTGGATAAGGAATAAGAATAATATGGAGATATTTGATAAGTAAGGTTTATACTTGTTCTATTGATTTGAAGATAAAGAATGAAAAAGTACTAGATACAGAGATGATGGATGTTGTAAACACGATGTGACTATTTATTTTTGGATAATTTATACCGATATAAAACTTACTTATCCTATAAATATCCAGTTATCTCTAGAGAAAATTCACTTATCCTGGGACAGAATTGACTTATCTCAAAATAAGGTCCACTTCTACGGATACATATTTGTAAGTATGTATATGTGCATGTTTATCGAGCTTTTAACGAATCGAACCAGAGCGAACCTATGATTCTTAACTTCGGTTCGTTTATTTAATCGAGCCTAAACTTGTGTTCAGGTTCAGTTCGTTTATTTCCGAACCAAATCTGAATCGAACTTTTAGCGAGCCGAACCTGAGCGAATATCGAACTCGAGAATTTTCTTACAACCCTAGAGACCTCATTATATCTCACCACATCAAATAACAACCAACAACTTTACCTAACTTTCAAACCTTATTCCTTAACCCCCAATACCCAGCCGAACAGATAATGACCCTTATTCCAGCTTATTCTCCTTATTCCTATACTCCTGCCGAACGGAGAACAGACCCCTATTCCCCTTATTCTCCATTCTTATTCCTACTTATTCTCCTACCGAACGGTTCCCTCCATTTATTCCCCATCACCCTTTTTATGCTTAATAAATAAAAAATAAATTAGGAACGACTTTTCTTAAAAAATAAAATTTAGGCATAAATAAAAATGAAATGAATAGCTTGGGAAAGGCGTCCGCCCCCAACATATCAATCTCTCCCACCGCACCTCTCTCCGTCCACGCAACCTCCCCGTCCCCGGTGTCGCCTGTCCCCGCCGTCCTCCTCATCCTCCGCCGCAGGATCGGAGATGGGGAACAAGATCGCACGGACGACGCAGGTGTCGGCGTCGGAGTACTACCTGCACGACCTGCCGTCGTCGTACAACCTCGTGCTGATGGATACCCTCAGCCGCGGGCGCTTCCTCAAGTCCATCCTCTGCAAGCACGACGAGGGCCTCGTCATCGTCAAAGTCTACTTCAAGCGCGGCGACCTCCTCGATCTCAAGGTCCCTTCTTCCTTCCTTCCTCCCTCCTCCTCTCCCCGATGATCCCACTACGGCTTATCTCGATCTCCGGACTCGTGCAGGAGTACGAGAGGAGGCTCTCGGAGATCCGCGAGATATTCCGCGGTGTCCAGCATTCGCATCTCTGGCCCTTTCAGGTGCGTGCTGCTTCGGCTTCGTGGTTAGGGTTTGAAGTTTATGGAGAATTGAGGTTTTTGGTGATGTGTCGCATACTTACCACCCACGCAATCGGATTGTGGTTGAATTGGTGATGTGCTTCAGTACCTTTGTCGATGTTTAGTAAATAATTGCAATATAAGCTCATGCGTAATTTAGCTAATTAACTACTGCAACGATGTCCACCTGAGCGTGGAGAAGAAGAAGATATAAATAATGCATTACAATCAACTTGCGAATATCAAGTGAATATATATTGGAAATAGAATGCTGCCGAGTTTTAAAATTTTAATTATGACCAGAGCTACGTGACTGGAAAGGTCATTCATTGATATTGAAGGAGTGGAGTCGCAATTGTTTTCTTGGGAAAAAAACACGAACAATGATCTTGAAAAGATATCAGTTGGATTGATTATTCTTCTGAAGAGTTCTCTTGGGAGCTTTGGAACTGGTACTTGCATTGTGGTGATTTTTTTGATTTATGATTTTTTTTGAAGAGGAGCCTCGGGTTTTCTTTGTGATACGAACATGCCTTTGACGCTCGAAAGGAAAATACTATAGGGCTAAAGTTGGATCTGGAATGTTTTATGGTAGCGAGTGTTGGGCAGCTAATCAATCATAGGACATGTGCTTAGAAAGTCTGTAGCTGAGATGAAGATGCTTTTGTGAATATGTGGTCACACAAACAATGATTGGATTTGAAAAGAGAGTATCAGGCATAAGGTTGGTGTGGCACAGATTGAAGATAAAATGATAGAAACATGACTAAGATGGCTTGAACATGCGAAAAGAAGGCCTTCGAGCTTCGGCTTGAAGGTGTGAGAACTAAGAAGAAGAGCCATCGAAGAAGGGTCGGGGAAGACCTAGGAAATATTGGAAGGAAAATATTAAGCAGGATACAGATTAGTTGGGTATTATATGACCCAAATGCAATTGGTGGAAGCAAAAATCCATGTAGCCAATCCAATCCCACTTTAATCGAAAAAAGCTTGCTTGTTGTTGTTTAGTTAAATAGCCATGTTAATGGTGTTAGACAAGATCTTGGTTTAGTATCTAATATACAATGTGGTGCACCATCATGGGTGTGCATCTCTCCTTTATCGAAAATAATCCTTGTTGAAATATATTCTTAATAGAATATTTGTTTTGTGTGGATTTATATTGTAGGATTTTTTAATCATATTGAGTGGGTTCAATGTCACATTAATAACATATGCTGCTGCTGTTTTTGTCATCGCAGTTTTGGTTGGAAACTGATAAGGCAGCATATCTTTTGAGGCAGTTTTTCTTTAGTAATCTTCACGATAGGCTCAGCACACGGCCGTTTCTCAGCCTTATAGAGAAGAAATGGCTTGCTTTTCAGGTATACATGCTATTTTCTTCCCGACCTATGAGTTGGATAGGAAGAGATCTTCCCACTATTTTACATGGGATTTATTTTAGGGCCAGAAGTAGTTTTAGTTCTGTACTAGACATTCCTTCGTCCATGTCTAGTATTTTTTAATGCTTTGTTTTCTTTCAGATTTATGGTTGTCGACTTAGCTCATTTGGTTGTGCAGTTACTCTGTGCTGTGAAGCAAAGCCATGAGAATGGAGTTTGTCATGGTTAGTGTCTTCATAATATTTGAAGGTTTTACTTGCTTTTTCATGCATTCAGACTGCTGATGACAAGGCTTTCTTAAATAATGGTTTATGTGGCTGTTTTTTGCAGGAGACATCAAGTGTGAGAATGTCCTTGTAACTTCTTGGAACTGGCTTTACCTTACAGATTTTGCATCGTTTAAACCAACGTATATTCCTGACGATGATCCATCTGATTTCTCATTCTTCTTTGATACTGGAGGGAGGAGACGTTGCTATCTTGCTCCAGAGGTTTGTTTCGTATAGTGCTATTGCTCGTCTTTATTGGACATCCCTCAAGGATAACTCTTGGTTGTGAATTAGAAATAGGTCTCTTGCAACTGTACTATCAGTTGAAAATTTTATTTTTACACTTTGAAGGAGTATTGATTGCAAAAGACCCAGCACAAAGGTAGAGATGTTTGCACACGCACATCCTTCCATATTATTGCGATGATTTGGTCGATTATTAGCATTATGATAAGGCAAACGTCATAAATTTTGATAAGTTTTAACAAGTCATTCCGATTTATGTTAACTTATGCTTGTAAGCATTAGATTCTGTGATGGTTTCCCTTTTTACTACATCTATGAAATTGATATATAATTATGAAGATTGTATTACACATATTTAGGTGTTGTCTCATATGCTTTGTCTTGCAATAATTACAAGCCAATTTTTTCGTCAGGAGTTGCACCAAGTGACTGATTGATTGCATTCCCATAATTAGTTATGACAGATTGATTGGAACATATAATTTACATAATAACAATACCGCCTTTTCCCATAATTAAGTAGGTTAGCTACATGGATTTTTTTTTGCATCCATTCAGATCTATTTTGGGTTATTCTTGGTTTTGAATCCGAATAACTAAGATATCTCCGAATAGTCTCTTTCCAACACTTCTTGGGTCTTCCTCGCCCTCTCTTAATCGACTCAACATCTCAAATCTCGTATCTTCTAACTAGTGCATCAAACAACATCCTTTGTAAATGGTCAAACCATCTTAAGCAGTTTTCTCTCATCTTATCCTCTATCAGAGCTACACCAACTATCCTTCTGATTGCTTCATTCCGAATCCGATCTTTTCGTGTATGACCACACATCTACCTTAGCATTTTTATTTCTGGTAGTGTCATTCTCTGCATATGTCTATGATTCATGGGTCAACATTTTGATCCATAGAGCATAGCATGTCTTACATCTTCTTTTTAATACTTTACTTTGACTCCCGAGGGGATTTTTTATCTCAAAGAATTAACCTAAACCACCGTAAAGAGGACATCCTTCAAGACAGCTATTGAAACCACCGCAAATGCTCCGTCCACAATATACATTTTTTTCATTAGTGCACTTGTTAGTAAATAATATGTAGTGTGCATATATTATAATGAAGACATACTAGAGACCAAGGCCCACTAGTACTGTCATACTTGTTGTTTATGTTGATCATATGGTTGTCACATGTGATGATGATGAAGGCATACTAGAGACCAATGCTTTCCTTCGGAAGGTCTTCGTCAGGAAGGACCTTGGTCAACTTCGCTACTTCCTTGGCATAGAAGTGATACATACTACATAGAGCCTTCGTCTCTCACATAGGAAGTATTGCTTGGACATCCTGATTGAGGCTTGATTACTTGGATGTAAGCTCTTTGGTATTCCTGTAGACTCGAGGAAGCATTCCACCTCAGTTGATCCTATTTTTCGAAGTGACTATACAGTACAGAAGCCTGGTATGCAAACTTCTTTACCTTACTATAACTAGGTCTGATATATGCTAGACTGTGAGCAGAGCCATCTAACACATGGAGCAATCATGTTACATTCATTGGCATGATGTTCTTCATATTTTACGCTACTCGAAGGAGTTACCAGGACGAGGCCTCTTCTATAGGGCAAATAACCACCTTGATGTAGCTACATATGCTGATGCAAATTATGCGAGTTCACTTGAGGATCGTAGCTCTACTACAGGATATGGTATGATGGTTTGAGGAAATCTTGTCACTTGGAGAAGCAAGAAGCATACTGCATAATACATGGCAATGTCTCATTCTATCTGTGAGATTACTTGGTTACTCTCCTTTCTACAAGAACTTGGTATTGTTGTCGCTACTCATGTTCCTCTATATTGTGACAATAAATCTGCTACATACATTGCTGCAAACCCTTTGTTTCATGAGTGGACCAAGCACATAGAGATTGATTGTCACTTTGTTCGTGATGCTGTACGAGGGAAGATTACTACCCATACATCACGACCAATCTTCAGCTTGCAGACGTAATCACGAGGGCCCTACCAAAGAAGCATATCTTGTATATAACTTCCAAGTTGGGCATGATCGACATATATATATATATATTCCAACTTGAGGGGGAGTGCTAGAGATTGTTTTACGTTTCCATCTTATTTAGTTGTAACCCCTCGGGGGTATTAACGTAGTTTCCCGTTTATGAGTGCTCTAGGGTTTCATCCCTAGACCTCTTGAATAAATTAATTCATTGTGTTCTCTCATCTTTTTTCACTTTCTTGATATAGGACACACTTAAAAAATTTGAGTGTCCCTTCAACGGGTGTTGGCTATGTATTATAGATAGGCCGGACTTCTAAGTGTTTCTGGCATTAAAATTTGAAATAAGTTAATGTCAGGTGCTCTAGGTCAAACTAAGAGTTTTTTGCCCATCAAAACTTCTTCAAAAATTGTTCAACAATCTATTCATGTTTCTTTTATATGTAAATGTAGGGGCTCTCTTTCTCCTTTTTATGCTGAATGCTAAAATCTCCTTTTTCCCCTCAATTTAGACCACTTCTACTTTTTGGATTTAAAAGTTAAAGCTAATATATTCTTATCTTCAATTTAAGATGTGAAAATTGCTGCAAAGTGAAATTGTTTAAAGTATTTTCCCTTTTTTTCTTGAAAGAATTGCTTCTCAAGAGTACTTTTTATATCAAATTTTGTATCCTTGGTCAACTTTTGTTTGGATAGGAAACAAGGTGTCTTTTCATATAAGCAATTTATATATAGTCATTTCTTGCTTTTTATAACACTTGGTCATGTATCATGCAAAATTATTGAAAATGGTTGTTTATTAACCAGAGATTCTATGAACATGGAGGTGAGATGCATTGTTCACCTGATGCACCTTTGAAGCCATCGATGGATATCTTTTCTTCAGGGTATGCGTTTTATTGCTTTGTGGATATTTGCCGACAGAAGTTTGTACACAAGTGGTTTAATTTTGCAGCATTACTAAAATTTGTTAATTAAATGATGGATCGGGACATTCACTATATTCATGTAGCAATTGTTTAAAAAAAAGTCCACCAGCCAGCAGAAAAATGTATGCATTCTCTTCAATATTCATGTAATCATTCTTATCAAACAAATCCGTCAGACACCAGAAAGTGCATGTATGGGGAGATTCTCCTTAATAAGTAAATTTTGGTTGGTGATTGATCATATGTACATATATGACGAGTCACATAGCTGCCACTCACTTTTGTTTCTGACCATGTGTATTGAGTAATCTTGTCACATTTCATTGCCATAAGCACTCTTTCATGCTTATTTTGTGAAATAATGTATGCTGTACCGCTTCAGAGGTGCAGAATATTTCATGCTAGTTGCAAATATGAAGCCATTATCTATGCAGAATCTGCAAAGGAAAAAACAATTCTGTCATCCACAAGAATATTTTTAAGAAAATGAACCGACAATTAATTCCTTGCCCTATAATTTCCAGATGCGTTATTGCTGAACTTTTTCTTGAAGGTCAGCCGTTATTTGAGTTATCACAACTACTTGCTTATCGCAGAGGGCAATATGATCCATGCCAGTATCTAGAAAAGGTTTTTCCTTTCCTTACCCTCGTAGCTTAAAAGTAAATGTCTTGTTCTTTATTTTTGAATCGTTAAAAGAAGCATGGCTCTTTGTTACGTTGGTTTCTATGTTGTGCTTCGGTTTTTTTAGCACTTGGTTTTGTAAGATATTAATTCTTGACGTTTGCTCAACAAAATGGAGGGACATAAATGAATATAATAGAAACTGTAAACTTTTGAATCCACTGATTAGCTTCCATCATGTATTGAGTTATTGATATGACACACTTGTTGGCTCATGGGTAGCGACTGAAGCATTTATCTGTATAGCCCTGATATTTTACTTTGTTAAAAATCTGAAATATAGAAGATTAGTGCCAGTTCTAGTGCTGAGGTACATCAAGTGGGAGCCAATGTGTGGACGAGGGTTTAAAGATCACTAGACACTAGGTACAAAAATTTATAGGTACGAAGTTTATGGTCACCGAAAAAATGCCTTTCTTGTGAATTAAAGTAAATTCAGCAGCAGTGCTTGTTGTCATGAGAGTCATATTTATGCACAATTTTATAAATAAAGATGAATGAGTTGCTTTATTTACAAAATGGGACTTTCTATTTCTGAGAATTTGCCGGTTTCTTGGACCATTTTTAATATCGTAAATTTTCTTTGACATCATAGTTTTCTTGCTTCAAGCATATTCAGCTTCTTGTATGCTCACTCTCTTGAGCTCTAACCTATGCACAGATAGCGGATATTCAAATACGAAAGATGATTCTTCATATGATCCAGCTGGATCCGGAGTCGAGGTTGTCATGTGAAAGCTATTTACAGGAATTTGGATCTATTGTTTTTCCTAACTACTTCTCCCCATTTCTTCACAAGTTCTTTTCCTGTATAATTCCTCTAGACTCAGATGCAAGGGTGAGAATATCTACCTACTTTACCAAGTGCTATTTACATAGAAGGTACACAGTTCCTTTTCTTCTGCTGTAACAGGAAGTGTATTTTTAATCTTTTTGCAGGTTGCGTTGACACAAGGTGCTTTTCAGGAGATAAAGAAACAACTAACAGATACTAGTGCAAATGTTGAGGTAGCTTCAGAATGCTCAATGGCAAATTTGATGGGCGATATATGTTCTGATCCTATGTTCTTAGTGGAAGAAAAATCTAAGGGTTCTTTGGAAAAATGCGAGAGTGAGAAAAGCATGAATTTCAAGCGATTTAAGTTGGCTAATGAAATCTCTACCCTTCTTGAGGGGGCAGAAGAGACCAGAAGCATACATTTTAAGACAAGACGCAGTGCCTCTCACAATGCAGTTGATGATTTGTTGCATCAAGATGAACATGTAGAGATGGATACACACGAAGTGCTTTTTTCTTTGTGCAGAGAATACAAGGATAAAGAGAATTATTTCTTGAAAAAGATGCAAAAAAGTGATTTGCATTTACTTACAGATGGTCATGCTAATCCATCAGATGCAGTTTTGATGTCATTTTTTCCAGGCAAACACTGTACTACATATTGTGAGGGCATGGTTTTGATTGCATCCCTTCTGTGTTCTTGCATAAGGAGTGTTAAGCAACCACAATTGAGAAGAGGAGCCATTCTTTTGTTAATGTCGTCCTCCTTGTATATTGATGATGAAGACCGTCTCCAGCATGTCATTCCTTATGTTGTTTCAATGCTTGCTGATCCAGCCGCAATAGTTCGTTGTGCTGCTCTTGAAACTCTTTGCAACATATTGCCATTAATTCAAAATTTCTGTCCAAGTGATGCAAAGATTTTTCCTGAGTATATTCTTCCAATGCTCTCGATGCTTCCAGATGATCCGGAAGAAAGTGTTAGAATTTGCTATTGTAGCAATATTTATAAGATAGCACTCACTGCATACCATTTTTTTGTTCTCTCTGACAAAGTCCATGAAACTGGAACTGGGGATAAATTGACAGTATCTCCAAAGTCTTTAGCTGGTAACTCTGAGGTTCTTGATAAGAAGCAAAATGGAAAGATGGACACTGACCTATCTCGATTGACGAGGACTATTTCTGATATTGTTCAAGAGCTGGTTATGGGTTCCAAGCAAACACCTAATATCAGAAGGGCCCTTTTGCAGGATATTGGTCACTTGTGTTTCTTCTTTGGTGAGAAGCAATGCAATGATTTCTTGTTGCCTATTCTTCCTGCTTTTTTAAATGACCGAGATGAGCAGCTCAGGGCTGACTTTTATGGGCAGATAGTATTTGTATGTTTCGTTATTGGTAAAAGAAGTGTTGAAGAATATTTGTTACCTTACATTGAGCAAGCCTTAAATGATGACATGGAGGCTGTTATTGTAAATGCTTTGGACTGTTTGACATTGCTTTGCAGAAATGGATACTTAAGGAAAAGGATTCTTCTTGATATGATCGAGAGAACATTTCCACTTTTGTGCTATCCAATACTTTGGGTACGAAGGGCAGCTATTAGTTTTATTACAGCATGTTCTGAGAGCTTAGGATCCGTAGATTCACATGTGTATCTTTCTCCATTGCTTCAGCCACTTCTTAAGAGGCAACCCACGTCTTTAATGTCTGAGAAAGATCTTATTTCATGCCTTAAACCTCCCGTTTCAAAACTGGTCTATTATCAGGTTCTGCAGCAAGCTAGGAGCTCTGATATGCTTGAGAGGCAGAGGAAAATATGGTATAATTCGTCCGACCATTCAAACCAATGGGAAACAATTGAACATTCAAAGAAGGTGGATGATGGTATCAATTTAAGGGATGAATTGCTCGGTAGTGCTCAGGGAGGTTGCTCAGTACACAAGTTTACAATTCCAGATGCTCAATATATTGCAAAACCTAGAGATATGGGAAGTACAGCTCGGGATATTTCTAGCTCAATGGACAACAGAAGTTCTATTTCCTCTGAGAAATTGCAATTCTCAGGTTTTATTTCTCCACATGTTAATGATGAGAGCAATTTACTTCTTGATGCACCATCTGAGGGCATTCCAGTTTATTCCTTTTCCATGGACAGACGTCCAGGGGCAGCTACCACAACCCATGATGCTTTGTTCCAATGGAGTTCTTCAGGTATCAGCTCATTGTCTGCTCCATGGATGGGACCAGTAAGCAAGTCTTTTAAATTATCTAGTTCAGACCCTCCGAAACTTTTTTCGGGCTCTATATACAACATAAGTAACGCTCCAAAGCAAGTGACTTTATCTTCACGAGATTCAGAAGGTACAGAAAATAACCAATCATCTTACGTCACCGGCAAGTTTCATGATATTTCTGTTTCTGATGCTCTTAAAGGAAGCTCTTCGGTAGTCATGGATGATGTCTCACCTCAATCTGAGGGAAATGGACTGACAACATCTGCCAGGACATCTTCTGTGCCTGATGCCGGATGGAGGCCCCGTGGAGTTTTAGTAGCACATCTTCAGGAGCACCGCTCTGCTGTGAATGATATGGCTGTTTCAAATGATCACAGTTTTTTTGTGAGTGTGTCTGATGACTCTAGTGTCAAGGTATGGGATACTAGGAAGTTGGAAAAAGACATCTCATTTCGTTCTAGATTAACTTATCCACTTGAGGGAGCTAGAGCCTTGTGCACGACGATGCTCTATGACAGTGCTCAAGTAGTTGTAGGTGCATGCGATGGTGTAATTCATATCTTCTCTGTTGATTACATATCACGCGGTCTTGGCAATGTGATTGAGAGGTACTCTGGTATAGCAGATGTCAAGAAAAAAGAGGTTGGAGAAGGTGGTATTATTAGTCTATTGAACTTCTCAAATGGTGATGGGTCTGTCACTCCCTCGGTGTTATTCAGCACTCAGAATTGCGGTATCCATCTCTGGGACACTAGAATGGATTCAATGTCGTGGAAATTCAAAACTGCTCCTAACGAGGGATATGTTTCTTCTCTTGTTATGGGTATGTGTGGAAATTGGTTTGTGTCTGGAACATCCAGGGGAGTACTTACTCTTTGGGATATGCGATTTCTTTTGCCTGTGACCTCATGGAAATACGCTACAATTTGTCCCATAGAAAAAATGTGTTTGTTCGTTCCTCCTCCAAACACCACACTTTCTGCTATGGGTAGGCCCTTGATCTACGTTGCTGCTGGTTGCAATGAAGTTTCTCTATGGAATGCGGAGAATGGAAGCTGCCATCAGGTTGGTTATTTAAAAAATCCCCCTTGGCTTGCGAAAGTTACATCTGTAACGTGGAAAGTGAACATAGTTAAAGTACACAAATAATGCCTACTTGCATTATGGACAGGGCTAATCAATTTATCTGATTGTTTCCCTTATTATGTATGCGATCGTTTCTTTATACCAAAATCGGATTATATTTTATGTTTTTTTGAATAGCAAAAGATGCTGGTAAATGTTGCGAATGACAGAGATCATCAAGTGCCTGAACATTTTTGGACAGCAAATGAAAACATTTTACATTTTCACCTGTTATATAAAATTTTGCATATTGGCACTCGGGGAAACATAAATTTGTTCATACTTACTGCCTTTTATAGGTATTGCGTGGGGTAGGTTGCGAAGGGGATGCAGAAATGTCATCGAATATTCCCTGGGCCTTGGCGAGCCCATCGAGCAAATCAAGTTCCAAACAGGATGTCAGAAGAAACATGAACCTCAAGTACTCTTCTGATGAGCTCAATGAGCCTCGACCTCGCCTTTCAGGTGTAAGAGCTCTTCTTCCTCTACCCGGTGGAGACTTATTAACTGGGGGAACTGACCTGAAGATACGGTACTGGGATTATTCCAGGTTTGTTGTTAGCTTTCCATATGTACTGCTTTCAATCCTACCACTTGAGGAAGATTAGTTCACAATTAGCAATTCACATGAAAAGATGCACTTGGTGTGTGTTGCAGCAGCTGTCAGGATTGCAATAATAATGAAATTACCGTGTGCCTTAGTAATTTTGTAATTTACTATGTATTTGGGGTGAATTGTGAGTTATTCAACTCAAAACCTGCACTTTTTTTGCAGTCCTAGTCGAAGTTTCTGTATATGTGGACCTTCAGTGAAAGGAATGGGTTCAGAGGTTTCTTATGATCTAAAATCTTCATTTGGGGTTCAAGTTGTGCAGGTAAGCTTTGTATCTCTGCCTTCTTTTTTTTTATTGGCTTCTTCAATGATAAAGAAGCGGTCTGAAAAACATTTTTTTACGAAACCTCTCCAAATGAAAAATGGGATGCATATTTAATAGTATGCTTAGTTTTTAGGATGTAAAAAGACTCAGATATTCATCTCCTTTTTGCTATGAAAGCCAAAGGTTAGGATAGTCACCCTATTAATAAATTGTTGCGGAAATTATCGTTAATGGAATACCCTCAAAAGGTTAGGAACTGGGCTTGCAGGTGCTTGACGCTATGGGTTGCAGATACACATGGAGGAGCTCAAGAGCCATGTCTCGTTTGGACAGATTCATGTTGTCCACCGAGGCAATTGAGATGTTTCCATTGGTGGTGGCATGGGCGTTTCCCAGGGAGTATTTTGATCACACACCGCTTTTGTGGAGTTCGGAGGAGGAGGCACGTCCTCATTCGGTTTTCAGATTTGAGAAGGGATGGCTTTTGGAGCCGGGATCCAGGGAAGTAGTGGCGGATTTTTGGGTTGGTTGGGAGACTTGCTGGCAAGCCGACGGAGCTTAGAAAATTTCTTTCAGCGTTAGACAAGGCGAACCACGCTTGACGGAAAGAGAGGAGGAGTAGGGCGCAGGAGGAGGTCAACATGATCGATAGGATTGAGGATGAGCGGGACTTGCTTGAGGAAGAGATGGTTAAAGGGAATGCTCGTTTGAATGAGATCTTGTGGGAAGATAAAAAGGACAAGGTGATCTGGAGGCAACGCGCGAGGCAGAAATGGCTGAAGGAGGGAGACTCGAATACGCGTTTCTTTCACACCGTGGCGAGTGGCAGACGACAACGGAACCTGATCCATTCGATCTCTGTTGGTGGTGAGGTGGTCGAGGGGGTTAGGGCGATGGGAGATGCCTTGCACTCTCATTTTCAGTCGTTTAGTAGGTGGTGTGCACAGACTGGTTGGGGATGGCAGGGAAGGGGAGTTTTGCGGCTTTCAGGTAGGAAGGCGGAAGGCCTCAGGAGTGCTTTCTCTGAGGGGGAGGCAAGAGCGGCGTGTTTTCAGCTGAATGTCGACGGAGCACCAAGCCTGGATAGTTTCCCAGTGGGATTTTACAGGGACTTCCAGGACTTGGTGAAGCACGAGATCTTGGAGGTGTTGGAGGAGTTTCGGGAGGGGAACCGAGGATTTGAGCGGTTGAACAAGGCAGCTATCGTCCTATTATCGAAGAAGGGTTCGTTGTCCAGGGTTGAAGATTATATACCCATAGCATTATCTAATGCAATATATCTCATTATTTCAAAGATCTTGGCTAATTGTCTGAGGGGAGTGATTGCCCAGATTATCTCGTCGGAGCATGCGGCTTTTGTGCCTGGTAGAGACATGGGGGGCGGTCTGGTCTTGGCCTCGGAGATAGTATTGGACTGAAAGAGAAGTAAAGTCAAAGGCATGATTTGGAAGGTTGATTTCTCCAAGGCTTACGATTGTGTTAACTGGAGGTCTCTATGGGCATCGCTGGAAAAGAGGGATTACCGGGTGTGTGTATTGCGTGGATCAAGCGATTCCCGGGTGTGTGGATTGCGTGGATCAAGCGATGCATGACAACGACCTTGCATGTGATGTGGATCAATGGCCGACCAGAAAGAGGCTTCTTCCAGCCCCAGAGGGGTATCAGGTATGGGTGCTCTTTAGAGCTCTGCTTCTTTTTATCATCGTGGCTGATGCGTTAACTGTGAAGATGAGGAGGTCGATGGAAGGTTGTTGGTGCTCAGGTTACAAGGGGATGACATTTGCATTCTGCTATTACAGGATGCGTGTGATACAGTGATGTTTATGGGAGCAGAGGAGAAGATTCGACGGGCTTCTGCATTCATGAATATCTTTGGTGACATTTCGGGGCATCAACTGAATAGAGACAAGTCGGTTGTGGTTCCGTTCGGCATGATGGGGTAGGAGGGGTAGAGGCTGGGGGAGCTGTTGGGGTGTCCTATTGCTGCATTGCAAATCACTCACCTGGGGCTACCTTTGATGGCAGGTCGGCCTAGGAAAAGGGACTGAGAAGTTTTGCTGAGGAAGATCAGGAACAAGCTTGCTGGTTGGAAGTCTAGGATTCTATCAAGAGGTGGGAAGCTGATTCTGCTGAAGCACGTTCTCTCGACCGTCCCAACTTTCTACTTTTCCACGATGTTGATACCTACTGGGGTGCATGCTAGAATAGAAGTGATGATGCACAGATTTTTCTGGTCGGACGAAAGGCAGTTGAGGCAGGGGGTTCATTTGGTGGATTGGAATAGGGTGATGGCGTCGAAGAAGAAGGGAGGGTTGGGCGTTCATCGGTTAGAAGAAATGAACAAGGCATTCTTGGCAAAATGGGTGGCGCGCTTATGGGGGAAGTCAGGGGATATGGTCTGGAGGATGTTGAGAAAAATGTACGAGATTTCTAAGTCATAGGAAGTGGTTGTGTGGGAGCTCCCATCGCCATTATGGAAGGGCATTTCACAGGTGATCACTCATATGGCTGGTCAAATGCGACCGATGCTTGGGGACGGAGGGTCTTTTCGATTTTGGCGGGATGATTGGACAAGGGGAGGGGGCTTTGGGGGTGTGGTTTCCACGGTTGATGCTTCTAGCAGAGGATAAGGATGTGGTGGTGAAGGAAGTTTGGGGGCAGGGAGCGTGGTCTCCGATTTTTTCTTCAGGTTGTCGGATCAAAGGGTGGAGGATTTCTTGGTGATGCAGGCCGAGTTAGCATGGGTGGAGGGCCCTTCGATGGGAAGGGACCACTACATTTGGGGTTAAAGAAGGCTTGCGGTTTCTTTGTGGAGGATGTGGAAGATGTGGAGGAGCTGGTTGGTGTGGACCTGCGGATGGTTTGGAGAAGTAAGGTGCCAAACTGTATCAAGATTTTCCTGTGGGTGCTCAGGTACGAGAGGCTTCTCACCAAGGAGCGCAGGGGAAGGCTATTGGGGGTGGAGGACTTGATGTACAACAGATGTGAATCGGCCGTGGAGGACTTGGATCACTTGTTCTTTTATGTCCTTGCTTGGCTCAGGTGTGGAGTACGGCGAATGTTTCGTGGCTTCGTGGTGAGGATTGCTTGAGTTTTTGGAGGGATATCATGTTGGTCTGTGGATATGGCCACGAGGACTCGGCTTTACCGTTTGCGTTGATATGAGCGATATGGTGCGCAAGAAACGACACAATCTTTGGGAGAGCTAGATTCTACTCGGATTATATAATTGAACATTGTAAAGCTCTAGTTGCTTCCTAGAGCTCCTGAATCTATGTAATCTTTAATATTTAAATCAATATATCAATATATACATTTCGGAGGTGGGTCCCAAATCGGGATGCCACCCAGGTTTTTCCTTCAAAAAAAGAAATACCCTCCTAAAAGTGCTGTGGAAAATGATATTACATTCGGACGCATCTTCTCTGCGAAGCCACCACTCCAAATAGTAACTCAGAATATAGATTCTTCAAGCATACTGCATATATAGTCATCTGGGGGCTATGAATACTCGTGAACGACAGTTTGAGAAAGACTACTCACAAACTTAGACAATAGATTTGTTCCTGGCTACTTGACAACTAATTCTCTCCAAAACCAAAATAAATACGGTAGTAGAGCATAGTGCAACACATTATCATGCTCCATTGTGCTGTACCTTTAAGAAATCATTAGAGTTATCAAGTATTATTACACAAGTACAAGTTATAATTAAGAAGTTTCATATGCCGTAGGGAAAGTATTGCTCCGTCTCTTAATTACAATTATTCATCCGGATGAATGTAAGGCTTCCCTAAAACATTTAATCTACACATTATAATATTGACATTAGTTATCAAGTTAATATACACCCTTTTTATTTAAAAAAGTTTTTATTCATAAGTTATATTTATTGCAATGGGTCCATTATTGAGGCTACACATTTTTCTTAGAAAATCAAGTTAATAATTAATATAGACATTTTGACTGGTAATATTGATCACTAAATATCTAATATGATATTAACATATTTTATAAATGTTGACGCATATAAGATAATTGTATCTCTTTGTTATTTTATTTTCTTGTTATTCTCTTTATGTAATTTACCCATAGGCTACTCTCCTATATAAGAGAGCCTAGGGCTATGGAATAGGATATCTCATTCACGTTTCCCAACATGGTATCAGAGCGACGGTCCTAGACCGGAGTTCTCGAAACCCTAACCCTAACCCACCCCACCCGCCGGCCTCTCTTCTCTCTCTCTCTCTACTCGGCGCCGCCCACCTCAGCCGATCGGCGGTCTTCTCCGACCTCCGGTGCCCCTGCGCGCCTCGCGCATCGCGCGCGCCTTGCGCCTCGCGCATAGCGCATCTCGCGCCTAGCGCGTCTCTCGCGCTTAGCGCGCCTCGCGCGTCTCTGCGCGCCTCTGTAAGCCTCGCGCGCCTCGCGCACCTCTGCGTGCCTCTCGCGCATCTCCTCTGCGCGACTGTGCGCACTCCTACGCGCACTGCTGCACGCTCCCTTCAGCGCATCTGCGCCTCGCACCTCTGCGCGCTGTGCGACAGTGCACGAGATAGCGCCTGCGCCAGCCCCGACGCCTGCCTGATCTTCTGTGCACCTCCAGTTGCGTGCGCGCGTGCTCCTTGCACGTGCCTACGTGCCCTAAGCCCCAAACCCTAGGGCACACACACATCTTGATCTACATGGGGTTAGTTGCTTGACGTCTACACACGCAACTAATCCCGTCTATGTCATTGTAGACAAAGATTATCTTCTCTCAGTCGCTCCAATCTTCCGTATCCAGTATGTCAGAAAGCAAGGCAGATATCCCATCTATTGGCGCATTTCGTGGTCCAGCGCCCATTGTCAAGATGGATGGTACGAACTATGAACTGTGGGCAATGCAGTTCATGAGTATGATGAAGTCTACAGGTAAGAAGCACATTCTTACCGAGCCCGAGCCTGCAGAGAAGACTGGAGTCCATGCCTCATGGGAGGCCGATGATGCATATGCCAAGGTGTGGTTATCTGGCACATTGGCTATTGAAATCGCCAATGACATTCTACATCAACCTACAGCCAAAGACATGTGGGATATCCTGGCAGCGACATATTCTCAGGCAAAGAACGAGACGAAGATCCTGCAACTACAACATGATATATTCACAATAAAGCAGAACGGCCGTCCTTTACATTCTCTCTATACATCATTGAGAGGGATGTTCGAGAAGCTCTATAGCGTCATGCCTCTTACCGTCACGCCAGAATAACAGAAGACATACAGGAATGCGACGATGGTGGGTGTATTTCTCGCTGCACTTGATCCAGAGTATGAGGCAGCACGTTCACAGATTTTGGCGGACTCGACTATTCCTCCCATGGAGGAAGCTTTTCACAGATTGAGTAGGATCACAGTGCCTTCAGCAGCTGCTAGTCAGAATCCCTCAGCTATGGCGGCCAACAGAGGCCACGGTTTTCATCACCAGGGCTGTGGACGTACTCCTCGTGGAAGGGGTGGCCGCACTAGGCCAACATGCTCATATTGTCACCGAGTCGGACATACTGAAGACACATGCTACTCGAAGCATGGATTCCTTGCATCTGCACGAGCCGCTGAGCAGATAGAGCCCCCGTCTGCTGCTACACTGGATCAACGATTTGATGATCTAGTTGCCCGCCTCAGGGGCATTATCCCACCATCTGGTCCAGCACCGACTACAGAGAGTCATACTGATGCTGCTGCTTCTGCCTCTGCCTCTACTAGTACTTCAGGTAGTACACTTGCACTCCACAGTAGTAGATCTGATACATTGCCATGGATCATGGACTCGGGCGCTACACATCATCTATGTGGCGACCAGAGTCTACTTACAGGATACACTCATATTCCTCCAGGACGGACAATAGTGATTGCCAATGGCACGCACTCCCCTATCACGGGTCAGGGGGAGATTAGATTGACATCTTCTATGCAGCTTAAGAATGTCCTACATGCACCGCATTTTTCTATGAATCTGTTGTCAATTAGTCAGATTACGAAGGATCTCCATTGTCGAGCTATTTTTGATCCATCTTCTTTGATTTTTCAGGACATCCGTACGGGCAACGTGATTGGTCATGGCTATGAGCAAGGAGGCCTTTATCGTCTGAACCAGACCCCATTTGCCGGAACCACATCTTCTCCTGCTGGACAAGTATCTCCTCTCCTGTGGCATCTGCGTTTTGGTCATTTACCGCTTCAGAAGTTGCGTCTAGTTCTACCCTATGGTCTCTCTCACACACCTATCCAGTGTGAGGCATGTCAGTTGGGAAAGCATCACAGGTCGTCTTTTCCCAGTAGTCAACGTCGGAGTAGTAACTCCAAGTTTGAGTTGTTTCATGTCGATGTCTGGGGTCCGAGTCGTGTTCCCGATCATCAGGGACACATGTTTTATATTGTATTTGTGGATGATTTCTCTAGAGCGTCATGGGTCTTTCTAATGAAAAATAAATCTGAAGCAGGAAATATTATTATCCACTTTCTAAATGAAATTCAAAATATTTTTTCCACATCTGTCAAGATTGTGAGAAGTGATAATGCCTTAGTGTTGTGCACCAACATTCTAGCCAATTACTACTCCTCAAAAGGAATTATTCACCAAACATCTTGTACTTATACGTCTCAACAGAATGGGGTTGCTGAAAGAAAACACCGTCACCTTCTTGATGTCACAAGGTCACTTCTTATTCAGAGTCATGTTCCGTACTCCTACTGGGGTGATGCAGTCCTTACAGCATGTTACCTTATCAACCGTATGCCTTCGTCTGTCTTGAATGAACAAATTCCTTTTTCACTCATTTGCCCTGACAAGGATTTGTTCATTCTTACCCCTCGTGTGTTTGGGTCAGTCGCATTTGTCCATCAGTTGTCGCCTGGTACTGACAAGCTCTCTCCTAGGGCTGTCAAGTGCGTCTTTGTGGGGTACTCCAGAACCCAAAAGGGGTACAAGTGTTTTGATCCTGTGCGTCGGCGGTATATGATCAGTGCAGATGTTACATTTTTTGAATCTGTTATGTACTTTTCAGAATCCGGAAACATGCAGCCACCACCTATATCTCCTGATGCCGTATTCATGGAACCACCATCACCATTGCCACAAACAACACCACCGTCACCACCACCGCCACCGCCACCACCACCGCCACCACCACCACCATCACTAGTATCCCCGCTACCATTCCATTACACCCGCAGGCCTCCTCCAGCTCATGGTCCTGACCCGTCAACTAGCTCGTCTATGGTATGTAATGAAAATATTAATGTTGATGGATCTGACGACATTTCTCAGCAGGATGCATTACAGGAGCATGGTGATAACACAGATGATCTGGATGTTCCAATCGCTCTACGCAAGCCGAAGAGAAGCTGTGCCAAATATCCATTATCAGCAGCTGTGTCTTTTGAGAGGCTATCTGGAGACTTCAGGACATTTGCATTGGCACTCTCAGCTACAGACATTCCACGGAACCACCATGATGCTTTGCAGGATGCTAGATGGAGGCTAGCAATGGAAGAAGAGATGGCGGCACTTCAGTCTAGAGGAACCTGGAGTTTGGTTCCTATACCTCCAGATGTTAGCCCGGTGAGTTGCAAATGGGTGTTTACAGTTAAGCACAATGCAGATGGTTCCATTGACAGGTACAAGGCACGCCTAGTTGCACGGGGCTTCACACAGACATATGGGGTAGATTACCTTGACACGTTCTCCCCTGTGGCGCGTCATTCCACTCTACGGATCCTGTTATCAGTTGCAGTTGCTAGAGACTGGCCACTCTATCAACTGGACGTGAAGAATGCATTTCTGTATGGAGACTTGCAGGAGGAAGTCTATATGCAACAACCACCTGGTTTTGCTGTTGAGGGGGAGTGTTCCAAGGTTTGCAGATTACATAAGGCCATCTATGGCCTTAAGCAGAGCCCCAGAGCATGGTTTCAGAAGCTTTCAGACCTCTTTGAGAAACAAGGATATAAACGCTCCAATGCTGATCACTCCTTGTTTGTATAGAAGACGGCGAGAGATATCATTGTAATCATGGTTTATGTTGATGATATCTTGATTACATGTGATGATGACCAGGGCATTAAGCAGGCAAAGGAAAGGCTGGGGACCGAGTTTGTCACCAAGGACTTGGGAGTCCTTAGATATTTTCTGGGGCTGGAGTTTGCTCGAAATCCATATGGATTAGTCATGTCACAGAGGAAGTATGTTACAGATCTACTGAGTGAGACAGGTATGCTAGGGTGTCGACCTGCTACGACACCAATGGATCCTAGCATGAAGCTGTATGATGATGACACAGAAGAGGTGGATAAGAGAAGGTACAGAGAACTGGTAGGCAAACTACTGTATGTCACGATCACTAGACCTGATATATCATTTGCAGTGAGTCGTGTGAGCCAGTTCATGGAGCAACCACGTCAGGCCCATATGGATGCAATACACATGATTCTGAGATATTTAAAATCATCTCTAGGTGCAGGCTTGCTATTTAAGAAAGGAAAGGAGATCTCTATCACAACATGTGCGGATGCAGACTATGCAGGATGCCCCAAGGACAGGAAGTCAACATCAGGATTTGCAGTCTATGTTGGAGATGCTATAGTTTCGTGGAAGAGCAAGAAGCAGACAGTAGTAGCTAGATCCAGTGCTGAATCTGAATATAGGGCTATGGCCCAGGCTAGCACAGAAATGATGTGGGTGAAATCCTTACTTGCAGATCTATGTCTTGATATACCTCTTCCTATGATGTTGGAATGTGACAATCAGGCCGCCTTGTTCATTGCAAATAACCCAGCCTTTCATGAGAGGACCAAGCACATTGAGGTCGACTGTCACTACATACGTGACATGATTCAGAAGGGGTTCATTGCTACATCTCACGTCACATCAGAGAATCAGACTGCTGATATTTTCACCAAGGCATTACTTAGAGGCCCATTCCAGAAGTGTGCGTCCAAGCTGAGCATGATTGATATCTATGCTCCATCTTGAGGGGGAGTGTTGACGCATATAAGATAATTGTATCTCTTTGTTATTTTATTTTCTTGTTATTCTCTTTATGTAATTTACCCATAGGCTACTCTCCTATATAAGAGAGCCTAGGGCTATGGAATAGGATATCTCATTCACGTTTCCCAACAATAACATATTTTATACTCATTCATGTAATACGATTGCACGCCTCTTGACTTTTTTTTAAAAGGAAAAAAGAGTGTCCATAAGCTCGTAGGAATCGAATGATCTTGCTATATAGCAACCAACTCTCTCCAAATCTCTCTAGAGCATTTCCATGAGAAGATAAGATGTTTCTAAGTCCACCAAAACATCATTGCATCTTAGTCTTCTTAGATACGAAGCGTCATTACCATTCAATATCTTGAATCTATAAGCATTCATCATCATTCAGCTTTTCAGAGCAATAAAATGAAAACCTTTACGTGCAATGGCAAGTTGGAGGTCTGGATAAGCTTACAATCATTGAAGAAAAGAAAGGGCCCCATAATCTATCTTCATTGAGGAGTCATCCCCCTACGTTCAGTACTTCCGACCATTAGTCGACTCGATCTCATCAATCTAATTGGTCATTGTTTAAGGAGAGAAGAAATGTTTTTATACCATGACTATGAATTTGAGCTCTCTATAAAAGTAAAAACTAGGGTTAGGATTACCTTAGAGAGTCATCTCTCACGGATAAAATACAAGACTACCCTTGATGGGGTGTACATTGAATATCTTTCAACACTCCCCCTCATGCTGAAGTATAGATATTTATCATGCCCAACTTGGATAAACAATTCTGAAAAGGTCCTTTGAAGAGAACTTCAATGAATACATATGCTATCTACTTTGATGAGGGAACACGAATAATAGTGATGAGTCTATTATATATCATATTTCTGGTGTAATGATAATCATCTCAATACGTGTGGTTCTCTCATGGAAGGCATTGTTATTTGCTATGAATGACGCTGCTAGATTATCATTGCATAAGTGCATCAATAGAGGAATTTTTATATGTAAGTCTGTTAGTACATATTTGACCCACATTATTTTGGTAGTGGCTTGGGCCATATCCCTTTATTTTGATTCAACACTGGATCTAGATACAATGTGTTGATTCTTACTCTTCCAAGTGATCAAGGATTTACCTAGAAAAAGCATGAAATGGATTTTCAATCCATTGGACGATATGCATAGTCAACATCAACACAGATTGAGATGGTAAGAGGCTCGCCTCTCTTAAAGAAAATGCCATATCCGTGAGAGGTTTTCAACTTTTCATGTATCTCAGTATTATCATGACTGCATCCATATGGTATGAGCTTGTAATGGCTAGGGGTGTCTATCGTGCCCAACGAGTCGAGTCGACCTCAACTCAGACTCGAACTCAATAATAAAACCTAGGCTCGAGGTCATACTTTATAAGGTTCGAGCAATGGAATGCTGACTCGGACTCGAACTCATCGACTTCGAGGTGGCTCACGAGCCTTTTAACGAGCCGAGTTAACGAGTTGAACGATTCGAGTTCGAGCTGTGGCATCTTTCTTGCATCAACAACTCCGAAATAGTACATGCTTTAACATGTGATCTTGATTTTCCTCTCTTTTTTCTTTGTTGATACAACTATATGTAGGTAAATGCTTATATGTACACCAATTTTCCAGTAATAAAATCATACACTAGCCATGTTGTGTATCTACCATTAAAGTCGGTAAAAATAACACAAGCCACTGCTGGATGTAGAAAGGAGGAACATGAGTTTCTGGAAGGGAACATGATACTATAGAGTAAACAATGGATTTGAGGCGTGATAACTCTAGGGCCTCACCGAAATGGGTTCCCATTGAAATGGATAGAAAAACCCATGGCATAAAAAATGCTTGATCAGATTAAAAAAACACAAAGACTTACTTTGGAAATTAAGAAGATTCGGAGAACTCGATAACCCTAAACCCATGAAACACGGTGAGAAAATCAAATGTTTTCTCGCATCCATCGCAAGGTCGTGACATGATCTAGATCCCAATGCGTGGATAGAGGGGGAAGTGGAGGAGCGGAGAGGGAGGTGAAGGGAGATGGAGTCGATAAGCTGGTATTATCTCCCTTACGTTGTTTTCCCTAATGGTGGGTTTAAGGATGCTGACTGAGCTGGATAAGCTTTTTGATGTCATTATGACAAGGTTCTCATGTAAGGGAGCAAGGGAAAATGGAGAATCGTGTCTTGTTCTATGAGAGTATTACATGTCGAAGAAGGAATATGTGCTTGGGGTCACAAGTACTGATTTTTTTATGATGCTTTGATGAGCAAGTGGATATCGATGATGCTAGTGGAGAACGACGTTTGTGGTAAGAAGCTGTAGGAGTCGTTTGGAGGATCCTGTACTTGGTGGAGAGGTAGAGATTGCTAAGAAGTCCCTCGATTTTTTGGAGGGCCTTGATGGGTGTGGTCTTGATGGTGGTTGATTTTCTTTTGTGACACCTTGAGGATGGTTTTGGATTGGGGAAGGGAGTGTTTGGATGAGATCTTTCTCGAGAGGTAGACATTGCTAAGAAGGCCCCTTGATATTCTAGAGGTCCTTGATGATTGTGGTCTTTGTTGAGATATTTCTACATTCCTATGTACCATTCCGGTAATTTTATTTCTTTATGTCTACCTTATGTAATTTACCCATAGGTCTCTCCTCTATATAAGAGAGCTTAGGGTTTCAAGAATAAACAACTTTCTTATTTTCTCCAACATGGTATCATAGCAGCGGTCCTAGACCGGAGCTCTCGTATCCAAAACCCTAACCCTACCTCCTGCCTCTGCCGCTGCATGCCACCCTCGACTCTCCGTGCTGCCCCCCTTTCCTCATGTGCCTGCCTTCTCGCGTGCCACCCCGCACGTGCGCCGTGTCGCCCGTGCGTAGCCGGCGCATCCGCCCGTGCGTTGCGCCGCCCTAGCGCATCCTGCGCATCCGCATGTGCTCTTGCGCCTCCCCGCGCACCGTCCCTTCGCGCGTGACCCCTCAGCGTGCCACGCCTACACACGACGGCGTCGGGCTCGTCGTTTGGTTGATGGATTTGGGTGCATAAGTCTACATATGTATTCAAATCCCTATATGTTCATGTAGACATTGACTCTTTGGTCTACAAAACCCTTGTCTTCTACATCCAACATTATGTCTGAGAACAAGGTTGATGTACCCGCCACATGCGCATTCAGAGGTCCAACGCCTATTGTCAAAATGGACGGGACAAATTGCCTCGTGGGAAGCGGATGACTCTTATGCCTAAGTTTGGCTCGCTGGTACATTGACGATTGAGATCGCCAATGATGTGTTACATCAGCCTACTGCTAAGGCGATGTGGGATATCCTCGCAGCAACATATTCTCAAGCGAGGAACGAGACGAAGATCCTCCAACTCTAGCACAACATATTCACTATCAAGCAGAACGGATGCCCTCTACATTCACTGTATACATCCTTGCTTGGGATGTTTGAGAAGCTCCACAGTTTCATGCCCCTAATGGCGACTCCAGAGCAGTAGAGGACATATAGGAATGCTACCATGGTTGGGGTATTCCTAGCAGCCCCCTGAATATGATGCTGCTCGCTCCCATAATCTAGCGGATGCTACTATTCCTCTCATGGAGGAAGCGTTCCACATGCTCAACAAGATTACTATTCTATCCACAACCAGTAGCCAGACTTCCTCGGCTATGGTAGCTTCTCTAGGAAGAGGAGGCTCTTCTACCTTCCGTGGACGCGAACCTCATGGTAGAGGAGGTCGCATTCGTCAGCCCTGCACCTTTTATCATCGTCCAGGTCATACCGAGGAGACATGCTACTCCAAGCACGGTTTCTCGGCATCAGCCCGTATAGCAGAGCAGATTGAGTCTCCTACTGCTTCTACTTTAGATCAAAAGTTTGACCACCTCGTGGCCAGACTGAGGGATATTATACCTCCTTCCGCTTCATCATCTTTGGGAGATCATTTAGATGTGACAACCTCAGCTTCTGCTAGTACCTCTGCTATAGCTAGCACCTCCGGTACTTATGCTTTTACATCCTGTCATGGATATGAGATTATAGAGTGGATTATGGACTCCAATGCAACACATCATTTATGTGGAGACCGACAACAACTTACGTTATATATGTTCCACCAGGGAGAACAATTGTGATAGCTGATGAGACTCATTCCCCAATAACAGGATAGGGGGAGATCACTTTGATGCCTTCGATGCGTTTGCAGAATGTGTTACATGCTCCTGATTTCTTTATGAATTTGCTTCTATTAGTCAGATTACAAAGGATTTACACTACCAAGCTATTTTGACCCATCGTCTCTTGTTTTTCAGGAATTTCTTATGGGCGAAGTGATTGGGTGTGACCGTGAGCATGGTGGCCTTTATCGCCTGATTCGAACTCCATATGCTGGCATATCTTCTCATTCATCTGGATCAGTCTCTCCATTCACTTGGCACCTTCGATTTGGTCATCTCCCTCTTCAGAAGATGTGTCATATGTTGTCGCAGATCTCACCTGGTTCTTCCTTTCAGTGCGAGGTTTGTCAGTTGGGAAAGCATCATCGATATGCTTTTCCCAGTTGTCAGAGTCGGAGCACTAGCTCCATTTTTGAGTTATTTCATGTTGATAGCTGGGGTTCGAGTCGTGTTCTCGATCATCAGGGACGCAGATTTTATCTTGTGACTGTGGCTGATTTTTCACGGTTGTCATGGGTGTTTCTTTTGAAAAATAAAATCTGAAGCAAGAGATGTGATCAAAACCTTTATTAATGAAGTACAGAATGTTTTCTCTACCTCTGTGAAGTTTGTGCGAATTGATAATGCTTTGGAATTCTATAATCGTGCTCTATCTCATTTTCTTTCATCTCAAGGGATTATTCATCAAACATCTTGTGCTTACACCTCTCAGTAAAATGGTGTTGCTGAGAGAAAGCATCGTCATCTTCTTGATGTTACCGGATTCTTCTCATTCAAAGTCAGGCACCACATTCGTTTTGGGTGTGATGCAGTTCTCACAGCATGCTATTTGGTGAATCGGCTATCGTCTGTTTTGGGTGAGAAAATTCCTTTCTCCATAGTTTTCCCTGAGAAGGATTTATTCTCACTCGCTCCTCGTGTGTTCGGATCTGTTGCTTTGGTTCACCAGTTGATTCTAAGTCTTGACAAACTCTCTCCTAGAGCTGTCAAATGTGTGTTTGTTGGGTACTCTAGGACTCAGAAGGGATACCGGTGTTATGACCCTTTGCGCAGAAAATACTATATCAGTGCTGATGTCATATTTTTTGAGTCTGTGATGTACTTCTCTCCTACAGGTGACATGTTGGTTTCATCAGACTCAGATGATGAGGTCTACATGCCACCTCCTCCTATGAGCTATTCACCACCTCCTCCTATGCATGTTGTCCCGCCTCATCCGCCACCTCCACCAGTGCCGCCACCTCCTCCACCCCCTCCTACTACCTAGTCACATGCGCTACTTGTTACATCTTTACCTAAATTCTATACTCGTCAGACTGCTTCTGCTCATGGTCATCGCCAATCATCCGGTATGCCCCAGGTTTTTTTGATAACATATCTTCTAACGATGGGTTTGGAGATATATCTGTGCATGAATCATTGCAGGAAAATAGCCCACAAATGGAGGACGTTCCCTCTGACCTGGATATTCCTATTGCAGCTCGAAAGCAGAAGTAGTCTTGTGCTTCCTACCCCCTTGCTTCTCACATCTCCTTTCACCGTCTAACAGGGGATTTTCAGAGATTTGCATTGGCTCTATCTGTCGTGGAAATTCCACGGAATTATAAGGAGGCATTGAAGGATAGTTGCTGGCGCTTGGCTATGGAGGAGGAGATGGCCGCGCTACAGTCACGTGGTATGCAGAGTCTTGTTTCCGTTCCAATTGACGCACCCATTGTGGGATGTAAATGGGTGTTCGCTGTAAAACACCATGTGGATGACAGTGTTGATCGCTATAAGGCGAGACCTGTAGCACGTGGTTTCGCCCAGACATATGGGGTGGACTATCAAAATACTTTCTCTCCAGTTGCCAGGCATTCTACTTTGTGTATTCTTCTTTCCGTTGCTGTGACACGAGGTTGACCCCTGTACCAGCTTGATGTGAAGAATGCCTTCCGCTATGGTGATCTACATGAGGAGGTCTACATGCGACAGCCACCTGGGTTTGCTGTTGAGGGGGAGTGTCAGAAGGTTTGCAGGCTACACAAGGCTATGTATGGCCTTAAGTAGAGTCCAAGAGCATGGTTCCAGAATCTCTCGGACACGATAGAGTAGTAGGGGTTTGGGCGATCGACTGTCGATCACTCCTTTTTTGTGCAGAAGACCCAGAGAGATACTATTGTCATTCTTGTTTACGTTGATGACATTATTGTTATAGGGGATGATGGGCAGGGCATTCAGGGTGCCAAGGACTACCTAGGTTAGCAGTTTGTGACCAAGGACTTTGGGCATTTATGTTACTTCCTTGGGTTAGAGTTTGCCAGGAACCACTTAGGTCTTGTGATGACCCAGAGGAAGTATGTTACATATCTTCTTTCAGAGACATGCATGGAAGATTGCAGACCTGCTACTACTCTTATTGACCCGAGCATGAAGCTATATGATGATGACACTGAGGAGGTCGACAAGAGGAGGTACATGGAGCTTGTTGGCGAGCTACTATATGTGACTATTGCCAGTCTCGACCTATCCTTTGTTATGAGCAAAGTGAGTCAGTTTATGGAGCAGCCCAGACAGGCACATAAGGATGCAATCCATATGATTCTGAGATACATGAAGATTTCACCTGGTACGAGACTTCTTTTTAGCAGGGGTACATCTCTCTCAGTTACAACATGTGCAGATGCAGATTATGCTGAGTGTTCAAATGATAGAAAGTCTACCTCGGGCTTTGCTGTGTTTATAGGGAATTCCCTGGTTTCATGGAAGAGCAAGAAGCAGACTGCAGTTGTCAGATCGAGTGCTGAGTTGGATTACAGGGCTATGGCGCATGCTAGCACAGAGATGAGGTGGGTCAGATCTGTTCTTTCTGACCTAACTATAGAGGTGCCTCTTCATATGCACCTCCAATGTGATAATCAGGCTGCTCTTTTCATTGCCAACAACCTCGCATTCCATGAGAGAATGGAACATATTGAGGTAGACTGCCATTATACTAGAGATATGATCCAGAAGGGTCTGATTTCTACCTCTTATGTTAGTTTAGGAGAGCAAACACCAAATATCTTTACCAAGGCATTACTCAGGGGGCCATTTCAGAAGTGTTTGTCCAAGATGAGCATGATTGATATCTATGCTCCATCTTGAGGAGTGTTGAGATATTTCTACATTCCTATGTACCTTTCCGGTTATTTTATTTCTTTATGTCTACCTTATGTAATTTACCCATAGGTTTCTCCTCTATATAAGAGAGCCTAGGATTTCAGGAATAAACAATTCTCTTATTTTCTCCATCTGTCTTGATGGTGGTTGATTTTCTTTTGAGACACCTTGAGGATGGAATTGGATTGGGGAAGGGGGTGTTTGGATGAGATCTTTCTTGGTCTCTTTGGTTTTACTGCTAATAGTCATATGTTGGTGGCTTAATTTTTATGTCATGTCTTTTGTTAGAGTATGCGTCAACAGGTGGGTAATTGGACCATGGAATCTATGGTCCAATTACCACACCCTCTTATGTTTAGTCCCACATCGGTTATTCGTGGGACTTGGAGATTCCGTTGGGGCTATATAAGAAGTCCACACCCATTGTAATATTTGAGAAAGTGAAAAAAATAATCGACCCTTAATGGCGTTTTCCCATAATTTCATCCCGCTCCTTATGGATTATGGTTCTACGTAAAATCTCGATATTTTTTAATTGTTGTTATTTCTTTATCTTTGATTACACTTCCACATTATCGTTTTCTACATGGTATTAGAGTGTTTGATTCTCGAGGATTTATTTTGTATGTTTGTGTTTTGTTTGAGATTTGATTAGAGTAGTTCAATTCTTGGTCATTTTGGAGATTAATTTTTATGAAGTTCATGTTCTAGATTTGTTCAAGATCAAGTTCTAGGGTTTCTTTTGAAACCTTAACTCTGCGCTGCCATCGTCAACGTCAATCTAATCGGCTGCACCGATCTGAAACCCTATTTCTACAGCGGTCAACCCCACTTACAGGGCTGCAGTTTCCAACTAAAGAAGAAGAATATCAGGAGAAGTGTTCCGGCATCGAATTCATCTCTGTATTCAACATGAGGCATTGCATCTCCAACAACTAGGAATTTGTTCGATCATTCCAGATGATCTTTGCGCATGATCTCTCGTGCGTTTGTAGCCCACTCGCTTGACTAGCAGTACCAAAGTTCCCCTCGCATCGATGGAAACCGCCACAGGAGTCTACTACGATGGGTTCCCAACAGTGGGAACCATATTTTGAAGAAGAAGAGGCAATGACCTCACATCAGGCGGCGCCGCCCCAGTGCGAGTGCACCACCAGTCTATGGGCTACCAACTCCATCCTTATTTGTACGTAAATCACCTCTCCTCGCGACATCAAAGCTCGCTCCGGGCGACTCCAGCAACGTGCTGCGCTCCAAGCCGTACCCATCTCCAGGCGCCTCACGAGAAAACAACCTCTAGGTCTTCCCCGTTCGCCTCGTTGCCCAACCGCAAATTTCGAAAGAAGAAAAAGAAGAAGAGGGAGGCAACACATCTCCATTCTTCGGTTCTTGAATTAGTACATCCAAATGAAAGCAATGCCACTATCTTGTGCGCCACCTCGCACAAGCCCTCAACGAAGGTGGTACCCTAGGTATCTCTCGGTGATGTTATTCCTTCAGCCATTTGTTGCCACACCTTCCTCCTGACCTCCCTTTAAGCGACAGAGGCATCCGTAGTTGATGTTGAAGGAGGGTTTCCCCCAATGGGAACCCTAATTTTCGTTCGGGTGAAGATTTGGGGTGGGTGCCTATCTCTTATATTGGGCTGCTTTAAATTAGGCCGAAGTTTGCTACAAATATCAAAAAAAAAGGAAAAAAGGGAAGATAGGAGAGTCATATTAGGCCGCATGTTTAGAAGTTTGGGCCCAATTTGGGCCGTGATCTCACAAAAAAGCGATTATTTTATTTTATTTTTGGAAAAGGTGCTTACAAAAATAGGAAAAAAGATATGCAAGGAAAAAAGGAGACGACTAAAGAGGAAGAAATAGTTGAAAAATCGATATGAAAAATAGCTGAAAAAAGATCGAGTTATGTGGATTTTTGTTTTTCCTCATATTTGTGTCTTCTCCCAACTTGGTCGAGGTCATCTATTCCGACCAATATGACAGAAAGGTAGAGTATTATGTAGAGTTCTACAATCCAGATTAAGATTCTAATAGTTTGATGTTGTGCGGTCATTGTTTGAGAGGTCCCTATACTTGATTTGTTCAGTTCAGGGTTTTCATGTGATTCATAGGGACTCTAGAGTAGAAATCACATTCTTTGAGCCATTGTGGACTTAGGGTTTTCATGTTGTTTCATAGGGACTCCGGAGTAGAGATTCCATTCTCTGAGCCAATATATTAGACTCCATTCTCCAGTGACCATGGACTCTGACGAGGATGTTTCCACGATTTTTTCCAGTTTGACCCTTCAGAGAGATGGAGCAGTTGCATGCCAGAATTCTCCACATAGAATATCAGTTTCCATAACTTTGACAGACACAATACAAAGCATGTGTTCTCCGACGAGAAGGCCGAGTTCAATTCACACTTCAACCCTTTAGTTCCTCCTCACCAGCATGACATGAAAAGCAATGTCCTTAGTAGTGATGCAACCTAAGTGTGCAATAACTTAAATGACGAACCAAGCAATGGAACTTAAGGAATAAAAAATGACGACAATGAAGAAAATGATGCACGACAGGCAAAATCAGCAACAAGAAGTTGACGATATACTCGCAATATAATACCGATTTTCCACAAACATCGGGCAATCATGTAGTTAATGATTAATGGAAAGATATAGCGATGTTGCGGACTTGGAATCTCAATTAATCACCAAACCAACTAACAACATAACAAACCACAACTAATATTACGCAGAGGAATTTAAAAGGTGGAATTTGTCGCTCATACCACAACCGGCAGGGGTCCGTTAAGTGCGCTTCAAATCTGATCGAACAGGATAGCGGCTGAGATAGGGGTGTTCCGAGCAACTTCTGGCCGTAGATGGTGGCTGCTCACAAGGAAGGTCGTGCAGGCTCCAGGTCTGGCAGGTCGGCGTCGGATCGCGGATCCAGTAGCAGCGGTGCGGCAGGGTCCAGCGGCGGGGTAGCGGAGTAGGGATGGCGGCGCGGATAGGATAGGCTGCGCGGGGTCTTTGACGAAGGGGGTTGGCCAGGGAAGGTGGTGCGTGTGGAAACGCAGAGGGGGAAGGGCGGCGGTACTGGTAACGCGAGGGTGGGGGGGCGCTTTTGCGGTGGCAGGGACTGAGATGAGGGGAGGAGGCGTCGGGGTGGGGGGAGTTGGGAAAGGGCGAGATGCGGCGCAGGAGAGGAGAGGAGGTGGCGCGGGGGGAAAGGGAAGAGGCGGCGCTGGAGGGGTTGGCGGCGTGAAGAGGGGGAAGAAGGGGGAGGCGTTGGGGTTTTGGACGAGAAGATGGGGCTCGGGAAAGAGAGGGGTCGGGGAGAGAGAGGAAGGCGGCGGGGTAGGGTTGGAGAGAGAGAGAGAGATCCGAGAAAGAGAGTTAGGGTTGGTAAAATTACTAGAGGCGTTGGGGTTTTGGACGAGAAGATGGGGCTCGGGAAAGAGAGGGGTCGGGGAGAGAGAGGAAGGCGGCGGGGTAGGGTTAGAGAGAGAGAGAGAGATCCGAGAAAGAGAGTTAGGGTTGGTAAAATTACTCAAATTCAACTTAATGACTCCATTACAAAGGGAGCCCTTTATAGAGGCTACTCCCCTTCAAAAGAAGCAACAAATCCCTAAAATTAGGGAAAGAAGAAATCAAAGGGGAAATATAAAAAGAGGCCTTTTATAATGAGCCTTTTACATGGGAATGAAAAAAAATCAAATAAACAAAACAAATGCTAAATAGAATAAATAACATAATTGTTCATAAAATTGCTATCATGCAGCATCAACTCCCCCCTGCTGAAAAGAATCTCGCTCCGTCGAGATGGCATCGTGAAAATTCTGAAGTATATCGGGGCGGAGTTGTTGGAGTTCATCCTCGTCAATCCAGGTGCAATCGGTAAAAGGTCGTCCCTTCCATTTGACTAGATATCGTCGGAAGAGACCACGTCTAGTCGTCATATCTCGGATGTCTGCAATATCTTCAATCTGATCAGCATCGGTTGCGGCTGGCGGTGGACGCATATCATCATTGGCGGGGTTTGCTACTGGGGTGGCATCGGCATGTTCCTATCCATGATATAAGAAGAGATCTGATACATTGAAGACCGATGATGTCTGAACGTTTGGCGGTAGGTCGAGTAAATATGCATTGGGTCCAATCCTCTTGAGGACTCGAAATGGACCAATTTTCCGTTCGCTCAATTTTTGGTGGACTCTCAAAGGAAACCTCTCTTTTTTAAGGTGGACCATCACTAATTCTCCAACTCTGAACTCACTCTCTCTTCGGTGTAGGTTGGCTTGGGTTTGGTATTTCTGGGTCATGGATTGGAGTTTGGCTCGGATTTCAGTATGGATGTGGGTTAGGTGTTTGACCAGATCCTCAGCAGCTGCACTACTTCTCCCTTGCATGGTTGTGGGTTTTAGGTCAAGAAATTGAGTAAGTGGAAAGCCGTACACACTCTCAAAAGGGGATTTTCCGGTGGACCTATTAGTGGAACTGTTATATGCGAATTCAGCTTGGGGAAGAATTAGATCCCATTTGGACGGAGAGTCCCCTGCAAGACATCGCAACAAATTTCCTAATGATCTATTAACTACTTCAGTTTGCCCATCTGTTTGTGGATGATAAGCGGTGCTATATTGCAGACGAGTACCAAGACGGGAACAAAGCGTGCGCCAAAAGTGACTCAAAAACCGGGTATCACGGTCGGAAGTAAAAGAACGAGGGACACCATGCAAACGGACGACATCATGAAAAAACAAATCAACGACATGAGATGCATCTGAGGTTTTCCTACATGCAATGAAATGTGCCATTTTAGAAAATCGATCCACAACCACAAAAATAGAGTCAACTTTTCGCACAGTGAGGGGTAATCCTAGCACAAAATCCATGGTGATGTCTTCCCAGGGTCGCAGAGGAATGGGTAGGGGTGTGTATAGTCCAGTGTTCTGCCGGTGACCTTTGAATCTTTGACATGTTTGGCATTTCTGTACAAATTTTGTCACATCCTTTCGCAACTGCGGCCAATAAAAGCGTTCTTGGAGAAGGATCAAGGTTTTGTCTCGTCCAAAATGTCCAGCTAAACCTCCATTGTGTAGTTCTGAAATTAAGTTCTCTCGAAGGGACGTGGCCGGGATGCATAGTTGGTGCCTTTGAATAGGAAACCCTCATGAAGAACAATAGTGGCTGTTGGGTCCTGCCCAGTACCAACACAGTCGGCATGAATTTGACCAAAGTCAGGATCAGTGGGGTAGAGGTCCTTGAGAGTTTCAAATCCAGTCGTGCTGACGATCATCGTGGTCAGGGCATGTGCTCGCCAGCTCAAAGCGTCGGCCACGCGGTTCAGGGTTCCGGCTTTGTGCTTGAGATGGAAGGTGTATTCCTGGAGGAAACTAACCCATTTGGCATGACGTTTGTTAAGAGTTTTCTGGGAGTTCAAATACCTCAGGGCTTCATGGTCAGAGTTAAGGATAAATTCACGTTGGATCAGGTAATGTCTCCAATGCTTGAGAGCTTGGACCACGGCATAAAATTCGACATCGTAAGTGGAATACCGCGATCTGGCTTCGTTCAATTTCTCATTATAGAAGGTGACATGTCGTCCTTCTTGACTTAGGACAGCACCGATCCCGACATGTGAGGCGTCGCAATCGACGACAAAAACCTTGGTGAAATCAGGAAGTGCCAAAACAGGGGCATGTGTCAATTGGTGTTTTAAGTTTCGAAAGCTGGTCTCTGCCTCAAGAGTCCAAGCGGGTGCGCCTTTCCGCGTACAATCTACCAACGGAGCTGCACAAGTGCTGAAGTTCCGTATGAAACGTCGGTAGAAAGAAGCTAATCCCAGAAAGCTACGAATTTCAGTGAGTGTTTTGGGTACGGGCCAACTCTGAATGGCCTGGATTTTGGAGGGATCAACCTTAAGTCCATCGGCGGTGACAATGTACCCCAGGAAGAGGACTGTGAGACATGAAGGAGCATTTCTTAAGGTGAACATACAATTTTTGGGCTCTCAGGGTTTCCAGGATTTGCCGAAGGTGAGACAAATGGTCTTCTTTAGTCAAGCTGTAGATCGGGATGTCATCGAAATACACAACCACAAACTTACCAATGAAGGGTCGCAACACATGATTCATGGTTCGCATGAAGGTGCTTGGGGCATTCGACAAGCCGAATGGCATGACCATCCATTCGTACAGGCCCTCTTTGATTTTAAAAGCAGTTTTCCACTCGTCTCCAGGTCGGAGGCGAATCTGATGGTATCCGCTGCGGAGATCCATTTTGGAGAACAATTTGGCACCTGATAACATATCGAGCATATCGTCAATGCGTGGAATGGGAAAACGATATTTGATCGTTATCTTGTTGATAGCACGACTGTCCACGCACATTCTCCATGTGCCATCTTTCTTCGGGGTAAGCAGAGCAGGAACCGCCACGGGGCTCATACTCTCTCGAACATACCCATGTCGCAGCAGATCAGTAACCTGCCGGTTCATCTCCTCATGCTCACTTGGGCTCATTCGGTAATGGGGTAAGTGGGGTAGGCTGGCTCCAGGGACTAGGTCGATGTGATGTTGGATGTCCCGCAACGGGGGTAGTCCTTCAGGCAACTCTTCAGGCATGATGTCAGCGAACTCTTGGATGATGGGCTTTATCTCAGGCGGGACTTCAAGTGGAGTTGTATCTTGGTTGTCCACTTTACGTCCCATTAATGCATAGATGATGGAGCTCTCTTGAATTTCACGTTGGAATGTTTGGGCTTCCATCAACAACACAGAGCCCGTGGTCACAGTCTTTGATGGTGTAGCCTTGTTGCCAGTTTGGGCGGTCGCAGCTCGGAGTGTAGCCACTTGGCGAGGGCTAAGGGCTTCACGTTGTGGTCTGAGGGTTACACGAACTTTGTCTATGAGAAAGGTGTAAGTGTTCAGTTTTCCTCGGTGTTCAGTGTCTCGATCGAAATGCCACGGTCTCCCTAGAAGTATGTGACAGACATCCATAGGGGCTACATGGCACCACACCTCGTCCTTATATGAAGGACCAATGGAGAAGTTAACGAGGCTTTGACGGTGGATCGGGAGTTGAGTACCACCACGAAACCATGCCACATTGTACGGTTTCTCGAGAGGTCGAGTTGACAGACTCAACTTATCTACCATTTCTTGTGAAACGAAGTTCTCAACGCTTCCTCCGTCAATGATCAGTGAACAACGTCGTTCTCCGGAGGTGCAGGTGGTTCGGAAGATGCTGCGTCGTAGCCAGCTATCAACCTTGTGGACAGCGGGGGTGAGCAGAATGCTTGTGGGTGCGCTGTCGGGGGCGATAAAGTTGTCGTGTTCGATTACTAGGAACGAACCGGATTCGTCTCCCTCCACTCCTAGATGTTCATAGTCATCGGCTCCCATGGTGTCAGCAGTCAACGCAGTCGGATCATCTTCAGGGAATTCCTGCTGGTCAGGGTCGGGGTATTCAGGGTCGTCAACGGTGCATAAATGGGCGGGTTTAACTTTAGGGTTTGGACATTCTGCTACGCGGTGCCCTTTCTGAAGGCATCTGAAACAAGTATCGGGTCCTACTGTAGGACGAGCCCCGAGAATTCCGGACCCAGCATGAACTGGTCGGGGGTGTGAACTTGTGTTTCCAGTAGCAGCGCGGGATATAGGGTTCCCCGATTTGGTGCTTGACTGTGCGCCCACCCTAGTTTGTCCTGTGGAGATGGTTGGTGCCGAAGATGTGGCAACAGTGGCAGTGGTGATCGCCGTGCGCCGTGTGAGGTTCCTGGACAATTTCGCTTCAGCCCTTTCAGCTCTATCATGGGCAACGTCTACTGTTCGACAGTCACACATGTACAATTCATCTTGGATGTTGGTTCGTAATCCATGTGTGTATCGGGCCACCAGTTGGGAATCGCTTTCTTTTAGGTTGTTCCGAGCTATCAGAACTTGGAACTCTTCAGTGTAGTCCCGAACAGTGCGCGTTCCCTGACGGAGGTTTTGTAGGCGATTGTACAAGTTCTGTCGATACTCCTCCGGAAGAAACTTATCCCGAAGTTTCTGTTGCATCCGGGTCCAAGAACGAATGCGTTCTTTTCCCTGACGATGGCGTTCCTCCTGGAGATGTTTCCACCAAAGTAAGGCAAATCCTTTCAGTTTTAACGTGGTAAACTGTACTCTCCGCTCATTCGGCAGTTCCTTCCAAATAAAGAAATGTTCTAACTGATCCATCCAATCAAGAAAGACGTCCGGATCGCGTCGTCCATCAAAGTCGGTAACGTCAATCCGTATTCCCCTGTCCCAATTAGGATCTTGATTTTGATTGTGTGGTCGACCTCGCAACTCATGCTCTCTCCGTCTATTATTTTCTTCAGGTCGATGCCTACGAGGTATTCGGTTCTCACTCTCCTCGTCACCTGAAGGTGGCGGCGACTCCAGGTGTAGGGATGGTTCATCGCTAACATCGCTTTCAGAGCTAGGATCAAAGACAATTGCGTCACGTTCACGATGTCGGGGATTACGAGGTTTATGATGTTGCCCACTTGAAGTGGAAGAGCGGCTAGTGTCCCTTCTACCCTGTTCCCGTTTGTACTCCCTATCCATTATGTCAAAGTTCAAGACCTCCAACTGTTGAGTGTTATTGGCTACCGTCCTCTCTATGTTTTCTAGACGAGTGTTAGTGCGACGGATTTCCTCACCCAAGTTTGCTATCATGGCTTCCAACCGCGCCATGGGATCGGGACGGCGAGCCATAGGGGTCCGGTTCTCACAGGTCTAGGGACTCAACAAGTGCAATATGATTTTTTTTGTGGTGATTTGTTTTTTTTATGCAATGAATAAATGAAGTGCAAGTGAATGCAAGATCTTGAGGCTCTGATACCAAATTGATGCAACCTAAGTGTGCAATAACTTAAATGACGAACCAAGCAATGGAACTTAAGGAATCAAAATGACGACAATGAAGAAGAAAATGATGCACGACAGGCAAAATCAGCAACAAGAAGTTGACGATATACTCGCAATATAATACCGATTTTCCACAAACATCGGGCAATCAGGTAGTTAATGATTAATGGAAAGATATAGCGATGTTGCGGACTTGGAATCTCAATTAATCACCAAACCAACTAACAACATAACAAACCACAACTAATATTACGCAGAGGAATTTAAAAGGTGGAATTTGTCGCTCATACCACAATCGGCAGGGGTCCGTTAAGTGCGCTTCAGATCTGATCGAACAGGATAGCGGCTGAGATAGGGGTGTTCCGAGCAACTTCTGGCCGTAGATGGTGGCTGCTCACAAGGAAGGTCGTGCAGGCTCCAGGTCTGGCAGGTCGGCGTCGGATCGCGGATCCAGTAGCAGCGGTGCGGCAGGGTCCAGCGGCGGGGTAGCGGAGCAGGGATGGCGGCGCGGATAGGATAGGCTGCGCGGGGTCTTTGACGAAGGGGGTTGGCCAGGGAAGGTGGTGCGGGTGGAAACGCAGAGGGGGAAGGGCGACGGTACTGGTAACGCGAGGGTTGGGGGGGGGCGCTTTTGCGGTGGCAGGGACTGAGATGGGGGGAGGAGGCGTCGGGAGGGGGGAAAGTTGGGAAAGGGCGAGAGGCGGCGCAGGAGAGGAGAGGAGGTGGCGCGGGGGGGAAAGGGAAGAGGCGGCGCTTGAGGGGTTGGCGGCTTGAAGAGGGGGAAGAAGGGGGAGGCGTTGGGGTTTTGGACGAGAAGATGGGGCTCGGGAAAGAGAGGGGTCGGGGAGAGAGAGGAAGGCGGCGGGGTAGGGTTGGAGAGAGAGAGATCCGAGAAAGAGAGTTAGGGTTGGTAAAATTACTCAAATTCAACTTAATGACTCCATTACAAAGGGAGCCCTTTATAGAGGCTACTCCCCCTCAAAAGAAGCAACAAATCCCTAAAATTAGGGAAATAAGAAATCAAAGGGAAATATAAAAAGAGGCCTTTTATAATGAGCCTTTTACATGGGAATGAAAAAAAATCAAATAAACAAAACAAATGCTAAATAGAATAAATAACATAATTGTTCATAAAATTGCTATCATGCTGCATCAAGTAGGCACCTATGAGTTTGCATTGTGTTGATATTTTACGTAGTGTCATGTATTGTGTGAGAGTGATTTCTTGTTATTTGTCTAAGCTGAGCATTGCATGCTCTAGCTTGTGGGGGAGTGTTAGAGTATGCATCAACATGTAGGTAATTGCATCCCTCCTGGGTCTAATTACCACACCCTCTTATGTTTTGTCCTACATTAGTTATTCGCGGGCTTGGAGTTCAGCGGGAGCTATATAAGAAGTCCTACACCCATTGTAACCTTTGAGAAAATGAATAAAAGAATCAACCCTTAGTGTCGTTTTCCCGTGGTTTCATCATGCTCCTTATGGAGTAGGGTTCCATGTAAAATCCTAGTGTTCTTTCCATTGTTCTTATTTCTTTATCTCTGATTACGCTTCCTCATTATCATTTTTTATATCTTTCAAACAAGATGGTGCAATAGTTTTTATTATTGTTGGTCCTACTGAATGATGTGGTCCCTAAGGAGGGGATGGGGGACCTTGTGAGTGGTATGACAACGAGTTGACAGTTAATGCTGCATATAGTTTCCTATTGAATCATACAAAGGTAGTGTCATAGAAAGCCATATCAATATCGATATTGTATCGGTCTGCCCGAAAAAGGATATATAGGGATATATCATTGATATATCAACAATATTGATGGAAATGTCGGAAATGGCTCAAAAATGTTATTTTTCCATTTTTTCCTAAAATTAAGATCATGCAAGATATTAACACAACAAATAACCTACAAATACACACTTATATCACACATATCGATCCTTTATACCCCATATATCGCACATACCAGTCATTTCGAATATATCGATGTTAATGTTGATTCCTGATTTATTGATATTGAAAACAGAGTTCGTTCAAGTTCTTAGAACACTAAATAATTTACAAATATTCTCTTGGATCACACATATCGATCACCTATGACCCTTGTATTGCACTTATCTGTCATATCGAACATATCGCCGGTACTGTTAATTATTGACCTATAGATATTGTTAATGGATCGTCTAAGTTCTTAAAACACTAAATAACTTACAAATATACTCTAAGATTAAACATATCGGTCATCTATGATCCTTATATTGCATATATTTGTCATATTGAACATATCATTGTTACTGTTGATTGCTAACTTGTGGATATTGGAAATATAGTCCACCAAGTTCTTGTAACACTAAATACTTACAAATATACACTTATATCATACATATCGACCATCTATGACCCTTATGTTGCACATATATGTCATATTGAACATATCATTGTTAATGTTGATTGTTGACTTATAGATATTGGAAATGGAGTTCATCCAAGACTTATATGGCATCACATATTATGTATAAACAAAATGTTTGAGGTATTTTTGGAACCAAACAAATAAAGGGCATAATAACATTTTTTTAAAGAGACATAATTCATAATAATATTTTCAAAGGGAAGAAGATGAATTAAAATCGATTTGGACCCCCCAAGTTGAAGAACCATTGTATGCACCCCCTGTCATATCATACCCTACCAGGTGGGGGTCTCGCTGCCCGGTCAGTGAGCCTGGGGGGGCTAGATGGGGCCCAGGTTGGCCTCTCCTTACAAGGGTGCGGGGGCAACGCCCCTGACCCGAAACAAAATATATAAAACATGATGTGTTTTAATATTAGGAGCAACAAAATAAGAAGTGAAATCAAGCTTACAAGGGTATTATTCATCCATATATAGATATCGACGAAATTTCAGAGATATCGGTCGATATCAGAGAATTTTTGTACTGAATCCAATCATTTTTGATCGATATGTGATATGGAGATATATTGCTGATATATCGGTCATATATCACTGATATACTGGTAAATAGTGTGCACCTAATATCGATATCTCCTGCCTCTCGATACCGATATATTATGGGTAGTATTAAAATATAAAATGCGGAAGCGAATCGATAAACTGATCAAGGATATAAATAAAGAAGAAACATTAAACGTAGAGATTTTACGTGGAACCCTACTCCCTAAGGAGCGGGATGAAACCACGGGAGAATGCCTCAAATGGTTGCATGTTTCTATTGAACTTTCTCAATGAGTAGTGAGTACAATGGGTGTGGGGCTCCTTATATAGCCCCACCTACAGACTAGAGTCCCGAAGATAGTAAATGTGAGACTAAAGATAAGTGGATGGTAATTGGACCTTGGAGAGATCCAAGTACTACTCTATTACATACTTCAACACTCCCCCTCACCATGGAAGGCCGTATCGGCGATATATCACCGATATATCGGTTTCGACAGGGTAGGGGTTTCGATATTACCCAGTATCTCTTTTTACAGGGATATCACCGATATATCGACGATATATCGACGATATATCGCCACATCGGCTCATATCGGCCAAAAAAGACTGGTTTCAGTAGAAAAAATCCCGTATATCGATCGATATCGTAGATATTTCGACAATATCTCTATATATCAATGCTATTATTCATGGAAGATTGATTCAACACCTAGTATTAAAACACATATATCTAGCTACACCAAGTATTAAACACACAATGGTTTATATATATTTTGTTTCGGCGTGACAGGAGGGTGCATACAATGGTTCTTCAACTTGGTGTATGTTTACAAGTTATTCATGTTGTAAGACTTGAATGAAATCGATTTCCAGTATCTATAAGTCAATTCTTCAAAAACAAAATATCTATAAGTCAAGAATCAAACATTAATATCGATATGTTCAAAATGATTGATATATGCGATATAAGCTTCATAGATTGATCGATATGTGTGATCTAAGAGTATATTTGTAAGCTATTTAGTGATCTAAGAACTTGAATGAACTCCATTTTCAATATATATAGGTCAACAACGAACAATACCAATGATATTTCGATATGATCGATATGTGCAATATAAGGATCATAGTCTTCACAAATGATCTATATGTGTCATCTAAGTTTGTATTTGTAAGTTATTTAATGTTATAAGAACTTGAATGTAATCCATTTCCAATATCTAAAGATCAGGAATAAACATTAACAACGATATGTTCGATATGATGACCGATATGTGCGATATACGGTCTATAAATGGCCGATATGTCTGATATAAGTGTGTATTTGTAGGTTATTTGTTGTGTTAATATCTTGGATGATCTTAATTTCTGAAAAATGCTAAAAAAATGGCTTTTTTGAGCCATTTTCGACATTTCCACCGATATCGTCGATATATCGTCGATATCCCGATATATCCATTTCCGGACGGACCGAAACGATATCGATATCGATACGACCTTCCATGCCCCTCACACTGGAGCTGAGAAAGGTGCAACTTACAACAAAAGGAAAAAGTACACATCTTCACACGATACTTCACAAGAAAAATATATGTTTGCTGCTGGTAGAAGACCTCGCTCGAAGACGGGTCTGCGACTGTCAGGTCACCGGAACGTATCTTTGCCATGCCTGTAGAGTTGCTGCGATACCAGATCATCGGAACGTATCTTTGTCATGCCTGGAGAAGAGTTGTAGTAGAAGTTCAACACGAAGTAGTAGGCAGGTAGTGAAAGAAGAAGTACACACCCTGATGAAGTTGATGCTCGATGAAGACGGATGATCTGTAGAAATATGAAGTGTCTGTTTGTCAGTCGTGAACGGGTAGTAGAAGTTCTGAAGAATCCATCTCTGACTCCCCTTTCTCCCATACTTGATAGAATAAGGAGCATGGGACATCAAGTTGGGAGAAACAAACATGCAATTTTTTCATGGTTCCTTTTTTTGCATAATTCAATCTTTTTTTTAACGTACACCTTTTTTTGTACGTAGTCTTTTTTTTCAAGCCATTCATTTTTTTGCTTTCCTTTTTTCTTCAAAAAATTCCCCCTCTTTTTTTAACAGTGGGCCCTCTCTTCTTTTTGAATACAAGGATTCCCTCCTTTTTTTCAAAGCATCCCCTCTTTTTTTTCTCGCGTTAAGCCCTCATTCTTTTCCATGAGCCTCTCTGTTTTTTTTAAACTTAGACCCAATTGGACCGATACATATTGACACAAAAGGGGGAGGGGGGCTCTCCTCCGTTGAAGCTAAGGTTCTTTTGGAGAACCCATCTTCGTTGCTGGGAAAACACGAGAGAGGAGGCGGTGGCCTAGGGAGGAACCGAGGACTATTCTGGATATTCTGCAGGTGGCACAGCCTGGAGAAGAGAATATCTTGGAGAAGCTGGAGCCTGGAAAAGCTTGGCGGTGCCGCCAAGTGTTGTACGTTCGGAAGGAGGGTGGTGCCTCCTGCACCTGGATCTGATAGGGGGTCTCGCACCGCCGTCGCTGGAGTCTTCGACAAGAGATGTGATCACCGCCTAGAGCCACGTGGTTCACACCACCGCTGGGTGCCTGGGAGAAGAGGTACGGTGGTGCTGTGTAATTCACACCGCCTAGAGGTGACATGCACAGAAATCAGAACTAGGGTTTCTCCATGAACCGTAGTTGCTTTTGACGGCCGGACTCCACATCAAGTTAGGGTTCCAGAGATTGAAACCCAGGACTCTTTTTGATCATGAACATGTACAAGTTGCTAAATCAAGAACAAGCAAAATTGAATATGCTTGCGCTATCGATGACTTGGAGGAATTAGGGTTTCAAGAAACCTTTGAACTGGATCTTGAACTTGATCGCGAAGAAAGTAATAATCTTTAAATGCAGATCTTCAAGAACAAGCAAGAAAGATCTTCAAGAATTGAACCCGCTCCGATGCCATGTTGAAATCTAGAATGTGAAAGCGAATCGATGAACATATCAAGGAAATAAAGAAGGAAGAAACATTGAACGCTTGGATTTTACGTGGAACCCTACTCCCTAAGGAGCGGGATGAAACCACATGAGAAGGCCTCAAAGGGCCATATGTTTCTATTGAACTTTCTCAATGAGTACAGGGTGGTGTGGGGCTCCTTATATAGCCTCAACAGACAGACCAGTGTCCCACATATAGTAGATGTGGGATTAAACATAAGTGGGTGGTAATTGGATCTTGGAGAGATCCAATTACCACTATTACATACTTAAACATGTAGATTGATAGAAACCTCTGGGAGAATGACTTATTCCAATTTCATGAACATCCTAGGAATCTGGATTGAAATTTCATGCTGGATTACCATACAAAAAGTAAGGACGTTGTGAAGGTTCACTTACACAGTTGTCTCTAGAGAGTAAGGGGGTTGTCAATAGAGTGTACACGAGCATGCGGGAAACATGCTCAATATGACTTGGGTGCATATTGGATTTCGAGGTAGAGGGGATGTATACTGCCTCTTTTTATGCCCATTTAACTCTGGTTTGGAATGCATTGTTGGTCGCAGAAAACTGGTGTCTTTCGACATGTGATGTGTTATGTGGGGGGATGAAACCAATTACATTATGTGTGTATTTTTCTTAGTTTGAGTTCATGTAAGTGGAGTTAGTTGTGACTCATGTGTACCATGGTAGTTTCTTAAGGCTATTTTAATGATTTTAGTTATGACTCCCATCTTGAGTATTCATATTATGGCTTCTAAAAGAAGAAGTTTTATGAGTGCATGAAATGTGTTGTATTCCAGAAGGGGTTTTCTTGCCCCTTATGTCATCTAGGAGGGCAGTTGAGCTTCCATCTTCATCAAATTAGCCTTTGTTTGGGGTAGTAGGATCGTAACCTCCAATCTTATTGAGAAATCTGTAAGCCTGTAGGCTGTAATAGACAACCAAGGAGATTTTTTTCTGAACGGACAAACAAGAAGAGATATGTGAACTCGAATGGTTGTTTGTCTATGCTTGGATGTGGCAGTAAAATGGCAAGGGTAAAGGAAGACTACCTGTCCGCAGTGATGGGGATCTCTTGATGGACTTTGACTAGTTGTGTGATTAAAGATGCGAATGGATATGGATATATCTATATCTGACCCGTCACCATATATCCGTTTTATACAGATTTTGACATTTGTATCTGTACCTTTAAAAGGGATACTGATATGGACGCCACTTTGATATCCACAAACATTCATATCCTCCTCCGTATATCTGTTTTTTAAATATAGCTACGGATTTGTTTTTAACCATATCTAACATAATTTTTTATATTCTTTCACCACATTTGGTATAATTATTATGATATAAACACATTTCTTATATTTATATCATGTATATTTCATCTAATACATGTATATTTAAGATATGTGGAGAAACTCAGAATAGATTGATTTATTCCATAGACCCCGGGGTCCTTATATAGGATGAAACTTTAAGGATCTAAATATCCGAAAAAACAATAATACCCCTGGGGGGTTACAATAAAGAAATAAAAAGATTGTGGCTGTACTCGAATAAAATATTCCAATGCCCCCCCCTCAAGTTGGAGCATAACCGTCAATCATGCCCAACTTGCAAATAAGCTCAAGTGTTCACTTCTTAGGAAGTGCCTTTGTGAGGTTATCGGCCAATTGTAGATTGGTGGACATATGTGGAGTGCAGATCTTCCCCTGTCATACAACATCTCGTATAAAATGGCAATGAACTTCAATATGTTCAGTTCTTTCATGAAAAATCAGATTGCTTCTAATATGCATGGTGGATTTGTTATCACAGTGTAGGGGAGCTGGGACAGTAGTAGGTATACCAATCTCTGTCAGAAACGAGGTTAACCAGTTGATCTCACATGTAGCCTGAGCCATTGCTCTATACTTTGCTTAAATGCTTGACCTAGATACAACGACATGCTTCTTGCTATGCTATGTAACAAGATATCCTCCAACAGACATAGTATACCCAGTAGTAGATCGCTTGTCTTTTGGAGAGCTTGTAGTCTGCATTAGCATATGCGGTGATATTGGAATGACCATTTACTCTGTAGAAAAGACCACATCCCGGAGACCCTTTAAGATGCCGAAGTATCAGGAGAACTTCATGCCAATGACTATAGCAGAGTTTGTCCATATGTTGGCCAACCCTATTAACCGCATAAGCTATATCGGATCTACTAACAGTGAGATAAAGTAGTTTATCTACAAGACTCTTGTAATGAGCATGATCCTAAAAAATGGGATACGAAGAGGCGGTATACTTTCATGCCTCTGCAGGGACACTAGATGGTTTGCACCAAGCAAACGTGCCTCTGTAAGAATATCCATGCAATATTTTCTCTGAGACTAATGTAGCCCTTTCGTTGTACGGATAGCCTCGATTCGGTATCGAATTTGACCCATGTCTTTGGTAACAAATACCTTCTGCAGGAAGGCCTTGGTCTCTGCAATTCCTAGTTGGTCATCACATGTTACAATCATATCATCAACATAGACAGACAAAATCACAGTTCCATGGATCCGTCTGAAGAAAACTGAGTAATCCGATTTCATCCTCTGAAATCTAGTAGAACCAATCTTAGTAGTGAGTCTGTCAAACTGGGCTTGTGGGCTTTGTTTCAGGCTGCAGATTGTCTTACGAAGTCGACATACATACTTCCCCTTGACGGAGTATCTAGGGGGTTGCATCATATACACTTCCTCTTCAAGATCGCCATAAAGGAAGGTATTCTTTTAGAAACTAAAGGAAGGTATTTTTCACATTTAGCTAGAATATTTGCTAGTGTTTATTTACTGCAACAGATAGAATAGTGCGAACAGAGCCCAGTCTAACCACTGGTGAAAAAGTTCTGAAGTATTCTACACCATATGTTTGAGTAAAACCTTTCGCTGCCATCTTGCTTTTAATCTGTCAATCTTCCCATCAGGAGACTGTTTTGCTGTGAAGACCCAGTGACATGCAACATGTGTCACTCCATCCGGGTAAGGTACAAGATCCCATGTTCCTCTGGACTGAAGGGCATCCATCCCCTCATCTATGGCCATCTCCTGCATAGCATCATTTTAATCTCGTGGAATGGAAATCGCCATTAAGGCATATGTGAACTGTATGTCACAACAGGAAAGTCTGTCAGTAGATGTAAAGGAGGAGATAGGATGAATAGTACATTGCCTTTTAGTTCGTCGTAAAGCTATGGATAGGATCCAACGACGCATCCAACCGATCAGTGGGAGGGACATTTAAAGATGTATCTACCTGCAAAAAGGAGAAGGCGATGTGACAGATTCATGTATGGATATATGAAATTTTGTACAAAAATCTTGATTCTAAGGAGGGCCAGATGGATATATTCAGATTAGCCAAAGCAAGAGGGAAAAAAACCAAAGACCTTTCTCAAGTGAGATGCATTAAGGATGAGGAAGGTCATGTGCTTGTTACTCAGAAGAATATAGAGACTAGATGAAAGCAATGATTCCATAAGTTTTTCATTGGGGAAGGAAATAGATAGGTTACTTTGGGAGATCTAGCTAATAGTGAAAGCTACTTTTATCATGCAAGCTATAGACGAATACAAATGAAGTAAAGGAGGCTTTAAAGGTTATGAGACTTGAAAAGGTGCATGACATGATGACATTCCTATAGAAGTATGGAGAGGTTTAGGTTAGCGTGGTTTGAGTTGGTTTACAAACCTATTCAATGTTATTTAGCGAAGCAATAAAATGCCTCAAGATTGGAGGAGAAGCATCATGGTGCCTCTTTATAAGAACAAAGGAGACATTCAAAATTCTTCAAATTACAAAGGTATCAAGCTGACGAGTCACGCTATGAAAATTTGGAAATGTGTGATTGAAAGAAGGTTGAGGCAAGTTTCCAAAGTAAAAGAAAATCAATTCAGATTCATGCCAGGCCGCTCAACTATTGAAACCATCCACTTGTCGAGGAGAACAATTGAGATTTATAGAGCTAAAAGGAAGAACGTCCATGTGGTTTTTATTGATTTGGAGAAGGCTTATTATGTTGTCCCACATGAGATATTGCGGGGAGTTTTGAAGAAGAGACTAGTACCTGTTCTATACATCAACCTCATAAAGGATATGTATGATAGTGCTTCCTCTTGTGTAAGGATCCAGTTTTGGAAGACTGATTTTGACATCAACAATGATTTGCATCAAGGTTTTGATTTGAGTCCTTTCTTTTTTTATTTTGATTATGGATGAGTTGACAAGTCACATTCATGATGAGATACCTTGGTGTATGTTATTTGTTTATGATATTCTGTTGATTGATGAGACTAGGGATGCAGTAAATGAGAAGCTTGAGGACTGGAGACATACATTGGAGACTAAAGGACTTCGTATAAGTAAGGCTAAGACTGAAAATATGGAGTGTACTTTTGATGGAAGCAATGATGAATGAATCAATGTGAAGATTGGTGACGATAACATTCAGAAGAGATATTCTTTTAGATACTTGGAATCTATTTTGCAACATGATGGGGAATTGATGAAGATGTTACTCATAGAATAAATGCAGGTTGACTAAAGTAAAGAGGAGCCTCTATCGTTCTCTATTATAAGAAAATTCCAATTAAAATAAAAGAAATGTTTACAAAGCAGCCGCGAGACCTGCTATGCTCTATGGATCTGAATGTTGGCCTATGAACCATGGACATGTGCAGAGAATGGCACTAGCATAAATGAAAATGCTAAGGTGGATGTGTGGACACACGCACACACGCGTAAAGATCGGAGTCGGAATGATGCAAATCAAAAGGAAAGTTGGTGTAGCTCCGATTGTTGATAAGATGCAGGAAAACCACTTAAGGTGGTCTAGTCATTTGCAAAGGAGGTTGGTTGATGCGCCAATTAGGAGATGCACGTTCTGGGATGTTGAGCCAGCTAAGAGAGGGCAAGGAAGGTCTAAGAAGTGTTGGAATGTACGGAGGGATCTTAGTTTTTTGGATCTAAGCCCGGGATTGACCCAAGATAGAGTTGAGAGAAGAACCACAAAGATCACGTGGAGGGAGAGAAGAGAAGGGGAGAGACAAATGAGATAATTATCAAATTTTGATTTACTCTGGAATTGTATCAAACATTGGACTGCCATCCCTTTATATAGGAGGGGTGGGGTTCCAAAAATAGAAAGATGATAAAATTAAATAAAATTAAATCCTAATTTAGACTCTAAATATCTCTAACCGACTAACTACTTCATGTAACTGATTAACTAATTGATTAGAAATCACATGTGATCTCTTTATTTAAAATAAAATTAACTCGACCTTAATTTAATTAACAGGCAAAAAATAGAGCCCTGTTAATTTGTTTTACGCTTCATCATTTTCTGAATACAATTATCTCAAAGAAGCTAATTGATTTGAAAATTTTCATGATCAGATTTATATTCTATATGAAAAACTTTGCATATGCCAGTTTTAGTTTTATTATTTTTAATCACATTTTAACATATACATATTTTTAAAATCTTGTAAGGAAAATATTCATCTGCTAGTTTTTCAAAATAATTACTTATATAAGCTAAGTTCTACAATCAAGAATAAGAATTCAGTCAGGTTTGGTATGAAAGCCTGGCTCAGGCCGTCTGAACATTCTTGCATATGAGGAGGTGGGCCTATGTCTTATGCGAGATTTTGAGGAGGCTTGCATAGTCATTGGGAAAATGATGTCCAAGGTTGAAACTGGCAGTAGGTGATGTCAAAATCTGATTTTCGGGAAAACACAAGGAATGAGTTCGGGTGTGTACCTGTCGCTATGGCAAAGAGTGGCAGTTTCCTACGCATCGTGCCCTATGTTTGTTGGATTACGCAAAAGCTTTTTCTGTCCGAGGTTGTGGCGGGGAGTGACTTTGGCAATCCTTTAAGTTTGTTGTATTTCTTTCTTCTAATTATCTAAAGCATATGCTGCATTTGAGGGTAGAAAGAATGCAATGAGGGTATGCAAGTATACATGAGATCATGAGGTTGGTTTGGTAAAGATTATAAACCTGTAAGTTGAAAGTTCAGGCCTCTATTTGTTACAATTGAAAAATGAGGCCCCTAATTGATAATCGAGGTATACTTGGGACCCTTTTTTTTAATTTACCCTATTTTGAACCATGTGTTAGGGATACTAGGGTAAGGTTGAAGCTGCTGAAGGTGGTGAGGAAGGAAGATTTGAATGTGGAGATTGTATCGAGGTTGCAGTCTAAATAGACATGGCTATTAGAGGGGAGTGCTGATTATCGATACTTCCACCTCTTTACTAGCAATTTAAGGAGGTTGAATCGGGCCAACAAGGTTTTGCCATCATGTTGGCCACTTCAGGAGCTTCTCTGTATGGCGGACACCATGTGTTTGTCATTGGCAGGAGAGGAACTTGCATCAACTGTTGATGGCTTGTTTCGGAGGGTTTTGCTAATCACGAGAATGGTTGTTAGGTTGATTTTGGAGATTTGTAACTTGCTATGAAGGAGTCTGGGGGGTTGCACATTTGGATGCTCCCTTGGTTAATGGATTTCCACTGATGCATGTACCCCTTCAAAAATATTCTTAAGCATACCATAGAAATTGAATATAATGTCTCCGGTTGGGAGCATCTGGTAGAAGCCTAGGAAATCACACAAGTTTTCTCATTTATATTTGCAATGTTTCTATTTAATTCTGAGCCTAAATCCGATTACCATTTTGTCATGTTAAGTACTGTTAACATCTTAAATTTGTCGGTAAGATGTTTTTTTAATCAATATTAAGTAAAAAATGGCTGCAATTCTGGAAATATGATTTTTTGGATCCTTTTCGTTGAGCTGGGTGCTGTTGCTTTTATGTCCCACAGGAGGCCTGCAAGGGACCATCTTCAGCAAAGATGACCCAGAAGTCTTTGCTTGCAGTAGCTGCCACAGATTCTGCCGGTTGTCACCACGATTCTATTCTCTCTATGGTTTCTGTCAAGTTGAACCAGAGACTGTTGATCTCAAGCAGCCGCGACGGTGCCATCAAGGTGTGGAAATAGAAGGATGATTGCGTATCTGGTATTTATTGTACATACAATGTACATAGATCTGCAGCTAAATTGGGAACAGAAACCTCATCTGTGCAAAATTTATACTGAGAAGCACCAGTTTAAGTAATAAGATATCGGAATGACCACAGAAGTCCATGCATCGATTTCGAAGCTTTGTAACCATCGTTTAACCGACAACTAATATGTATTTACAGTGAAATGAGATGTGAAGGTAAGGAGTTGATGGTTAGAAGTGTACAGAAATGTTTACCAGAGGGCATATTTGCTATCAAGACCTTTTTAAAGTAATCACGTCATTCACAATCTTGCAGTGAATACTTATTGGTGCTGTGTCTTCACGAGGTATCCCTTTGTCTTTATCTAGTTGTGGTCGAGATAATGCTCGGTTCATTGTGCCACAAGCACGCTAAGGCCTGGATACATCATCTGCAAGTGAATTTGAATAAAGAGATTTTCACTCCTATAACCCTATGTTCTTTCGTAATGAAGTGTTGAATCCTCCTTAATTCTGAATTACATGCAGAATCCTGAATAGTTACCTTTACATGACATAACTTTGTGTTAGCTTATGTCCATCCTCGAGCGTTAAATTTGATGTCATCCATGAGGTGCTAAGCTATATGCCAAATGACGGACATGCCAACTCCATTAGGGAGATATGGAACCACGGGAGGGGTGGTTGTTCGATCTCTGAAGTTGAATGAGGATGGCTTGGCTGCCAATCCTGGTGTTGATGCTGCACCATCTGATGGTGACGAGGGCATAGAGGATGGCTGGGAGTTCGCTCCCTTGCTGTTGAAGGTGTGCGAGTACGGGGAAGGAAATGTCGTGATGGTTTCCCGAGATGGAGGTGAGGGGTGGACGATGGTGAGGTGGATGGCGGCACAGGGATAGGGGGAAAGGGGGTGGAGGACATCAGAGGAGGAAGAGGTTGCGGGCAATGACGGTGGCTTTGGAGGTTAGGGGTGAGACATATTGTGGGGACGCTAGTGAGGAAGATGGGAGAGGGGTGGGGTTGACGAGGAAGAGTAGGGATGTTAATCTGGCTATACTCATTGAGTACCTGACCCGAACTCGGTCCATTTCACGATCCAAAATCCACCCCAATTATTTTTGGACGGATTTGGATTTTGAATTTACTACCCACGCGGGTATGGGCTTGGGTTTGGGATTCCCTTGTGGGTACCCAAACCCGAACCCGTTCTAAATCCGAATAAAAATATATAAATATAGATATGTGACATTTTATTCAAACTCGTCAGATCCACTTAATATCTAATACGTATCGATCTACATATATAAAAATCCGACTCAATTTTCTCATTTCCATCCATTTATTCATATTTGACTACCTTTTTGTATCTTCAATAAATAAAAAGTATCAAGCCAAAGAGTTAAACACTTAATATATATACATATATATATATATCTTTAATATTTCCTACACATTGCACATCTTTGTATACCATCATATTACATAATCTCCCTATATTTTATCTACGTGTGAAAATCTTATGTACAATTATGAAGAGCTTAAAACTTTATTATGTTTAATATGTGGGTACTCGTTGGATATACGGATATCTGTTGCGTATATGTGTACCTACTAGAAAGTGCACATTTAATAAATAGACGGGTATGGATAGTGATTTTATAAATGGATACATTTTGAGAATATTGATTTCCGCCCCCAAATCCAACCCGAGGAAGAGGCTTACATGAGAGGGGAGAGCGAGGGGCTAATTGAAAAAAATATAAAATAAATAAATCTAACTGAAGTGGTTGAGTTAGCAACGTAACAAAATGGAGGAGTATATGGGTGTAAACCGAAGTTATTTTTTAGGGTTATACATGTACTTCAAATTATAGAGGGTTCAATGCGTGATTAAGAAGAGATTATTAAAGGTTATGAGGGTAAAAATCTCTTGAATAAAATGACGTCCCACTTGATATCTGAGTGAATTTGAATAAAATGTAGGTAAACCCAGACGAACTAGAATACAGTTTTTCCCCATTGAAGTGATGCAAATGTATGCTTGCTCCTTGATCCTTCATTTCCAGCATATATTCTACGCGTATACATATTAGGATTATGACAGATTGGGCTTTATTTATAAATATGAAGTGGCAGGAGATGTTACCCTTATTTCTAAGGGGACTGTTTTGGCAGTTCGTCTTAATTCCTCTGCAGTTGATTTTGAGGTGCTCATGTGAATAAGTCCTTCATCCTTCAGTTGTGATGGAGCCATAAGGTAAGATGAATGGTACATCTCATCCACGGGCTACAAATTTAATTTACTGTTACTTGATGTCTTCAGTTTTTTGGGCATTGACAACCCTGTTTAACTACGGTCACCACCAAAGCTTTGTAAACAAAACGCCTTTATGCCATCTTTAAATATGCAGCAATCTGAAGTCAACATTGATATTCCTTTTCTTCAAGGAAAGGCTAGGTGCTAAATTTGTAATATATTTTCCTTGATTGGCGTCTTAATAGTGCTCTTTGGTGGTTACAAACGTATGAATTTATCTGCAAAGGAGACGATATCTGAGAAAAGAGCTCAGAACCCTAACTGATGTAGACCTGAAGGCATAAACCGCAACACTCTTGACAACATATGAGGATGCTAAGATAGCTGAATGTTGGTCTTGGACACCATCCTTGTCGTCAAGAATAGAGCTGGCTTGTTCTTCGATTGGTTCTCTCCACCAAGAAGGCATATAATGCATTGATGCTGTGCACTGTACCTTGGCAGATAAAACCCTGACCAGGTACTACAGATCTCGGCAGCGAAGGCTCCATTGCGAGTGAAGATAAAATGTCTTATAACTACAGCCTGATCTTTGCGCTTCATTATACGATATACTCAGAAATAACCAAGCAGAAAATATACACAGAAAACGAAGGCGGCGTCATTTTATACAGTTCGTTACCATCGACTTAGCAGACACCAACCTGATAGAATCAAAACAGTAGCATATAGCTTTCCACGACATTTTAAAACAAGAAAATAACAACAATGAAGCTACACAGTATTTTCTTTCAGATAAATAGTAATTACAAGGTTTGTATCTCGATCCTTGTTGTGGTAGATACACTGCTCAACTACTCGACCAATTAAGTAATCCAACTACACACCATAAATCTTCAGCATACATCATCAAAGAAAGATTGCTGAACGTATAATTTTACCAAAAGACACCATAAAATTGCATGATTAACTGAAGGAGACATTAAAATAAACTCTGACTACTTGGATACATCAGCAACACAAGATTTTCCAGAAAAAAAACTGCACATGCCTATTACATGTAAATAAAATAAAAATTACAAGCTCCAGCTCTCAGCTAAAACCTTATCATGCACAACATTTTCACCATAAAAACATTTTTTTGCCAAAATGCCACCCTGTTTCTGGCTAACCATAAAGCCCAAATCATTGCCACGCAGCTTGGTCTCTCCTTTGTACTATACCAATCTACACCTATAAACTCCCAGAATCCCGAAGCACCATCAATAGCCACCAGGAGATCACCAAATAAATCGCAAGCCCACAAGGAACTACTACTACTATGTTTGAAGAAGAGATGATCAGCATTTTCGACATCCTCCTGATAACGACAACAAGTGGGATCAACGGCTGAACGAACCGTGCAAACCTAATCACCAGTTAACGACCTCCCACTCCTAAACAATCACATAAAGACATTCAACCGCGTAGAAATTTCTACATCTAGATCCTTCTACATTCAGCCTCGCATCCCCAGGGTCAAAAGTCATTGGACTCTTCAAAGTCATGTACGCCTTCCCTACAGAATAGATTCCATCACACCAGCTCCAGCAATCATGTCCCTCTGTGGGCCTATCAACGATCTCTAACTCCTCCAGCATCACCAAAAGTTCGCCCATTCGTTGATCTGAAAGCAGCTCATAATTAAAATGAAGGAAAAAAGGATGCTCGTCCCAGACATCCTCTAGAGAATAATTCGAATCAACAACAAACACCATCAAACATGGGAATTTCAAACCAAGTACCCTGCCCTCACTCCAATCATCAGCCCAAAACCGAAAAAGAGTTCCATCCCCAACTACCATCCTCAAGAAGGAAAAATATCATGCACCACACCACAAATCCCTCTCCAAAGGTATGAGGGGACAAATCCAACTTCTTCGCGATCTGGCAAAGAAGCATGACCCATAAATTTTCCGAATTAGAGTGCAAACCAAAATGCCACAATCCCCCCGATATGGGAAATCCACTTACTGAGCAGGTCTTTATTCATCTCCTCCAAGCTACACATCTCAAGACCGCCATCATGCTTCAAACAAGAATCTGTCTTCCAATCTACCAATGGCAACCCGTTCGAACGTCCAGAAGACGACCAGAAAAGCCATCTTCTAATGCTCTCAAGTCTCTTCCTTACCCCCACGAGAAGGAGCCTAGAGGACATGAAGAAAATATGGATAGCGAGAAAATTTGGAGTCTAGAATATAGAATCATGTATTTTTATATTTGTAAAGCTACCAAATCATATTTCTTTACAAGAGGAAAATGCCTCACAAGCTGAGGCAAAGGATGATGAAATGTTTACTACATAGTCCAAGTGGATGGCGAATAAAGACAATATCTCAAAAATGCATGTGTTAATAATCCAGGTTCTTATTTACTTGGCAAAGAACACGGATATTTTTTTGATAAAACGATGGGATGAATCTCCTTTAGAGATCCATCCAAAAAATATATATTAATAAATAAAAATAATCTAATTTACAAGCATCAAACATCTACCAGAGCTTTGGCATGCTCAAGAACATTCTCATACCCTGAATGCCCTGCTCGTCATCCCCTGTAACAATAATGTCATCAACGTAAACAAGAATGACAACAGTACCTCTCTGGGTTTTCTGCACAAACAAGGAGTGATCGGCAGTCGATCGCACAAACCATTGCTGCTCTATCAAGTCCGAGAGCTTCTGGAACCATGCTCTTGGACTCTACTTAAGGCCATAGATAGCTTTGTGTAGCTTGCAAACCTTCTAACACTCCTCTTCAGCAGCAAACCCAAGTGGCTGTTGCATGTAGACCTTTTCATGTAGATTACCATAGAGGTAGGCATTATTCACATCAAGCCGGTACAGGGGGCAATATCGTGTCACAGCAACAGAAAGAAGAATAACATAGTAGAATGCCTGGCAACTGAAGAGAAAGTATCCTGATAGTCCACCCCATATGTCTGGGTGAACCCACATGCCACAAGTCTCACCTTATAGCGATCCGTACTGCCATCCGTACGATGTTTCACCGTGAACACCCATTTGCATCCCACAACGGACGCGTCAACTGGAGCAGAAACAAGACTCCACGTACCACGTGACTGTAGCGCTGCCATCTCCTCCATAGCCAAGCGCCAACAACTATCCTTCAATGCCTCCTCATAATTTCATGGGATTTCCACGGCAGATAGAACCACTGCAAATCTCTGAAAATCCCTAGTTAGACAATGAAAGGAGACCTGCGAAGCAAGGGGGTAGGAAACACAAGACTGCTTCTGCTTTCGAACTAATATTCATGTCAAAGGGAGCGCCATCCATATGTGTGCTATTTTCCTGCAATGATTTTTGCACAGATATATCTCAGACCCATCGTTAGAAGCTATGTTATCAAAATAAACCTGGGGCATACCGGATGATTAGCGATGACCATGAGCAGAAGCAGTCTGACGAATATAGAATTTAGGTAAAGATGGAACAAATGGCGCATGTGGCTGGGTAGTAGGAGGTGGTGGTACTAGTGGAGGTGGCAGAGGAGGCGGGACAACGGGCACTGGAGAAGGTGGTGAATAGCTTGTAGGAGGAGGTGGCATGTAGACCTCATCATCTGAGTCTGATGAAGCCAACCTGTCACCTATAGGAGAGAAGTACATTACAAACTCAAAAAATGTGACATCAACACTGATATAGTATTTTCTGCGCAAAGGGTCATAACACCGATATCCCTTCTGAATCCTGGAGTACCTAACAAACACACATTTGACAGCTCTAGGAGAGAGCTTGTCAAGACATGGAATCAACTGGTGAACAAAAGCAACAAATCCAAACACACGAGTGAGCGAGAATAACTCCTCAGGGAAAGCTATGGAGAAAGGAATGTTCTCACCCAAAACAGACGATGGCATACGATTCACCAAATAGCATGCTGTGAGAACTGCATCACCCCAAAACGAATGTGGTGCATGACTCTAAATGAGAAGAGTCCAAGTAACATCAAGAAGATGGCAATGCTTTCTCTCAGCAACACCATTTTGCTGAGAGGTGTAAGCACAAGATGTTTGATGAATAATCCCTCGAGATGAAAGAAAATGAGATAGAGCATGAGTACATAATTTCAAAGCATTATCAGTTCACACAAACTTCACAGAGTTAGAGAAAATAGACTGCACTTCATTAATAAAGGTTTTGATCACATCTCCTGCTTCAGATTTATTTTTCAAAAGAAACACCCATGACAACCGTGAAAAATCATCCACAACCACAAGATAAAATCTGTCCCTGGTGATCAAGAACACGACTTGGACCCCAAATGTCAACATGAAATAACTCAAAAAGGGAGCTACTGCTCCGACTCTGACGATTGGGAAAAGTAGACCAATGATACTTTCCTATCTGACAAGCCTCGCACTGAAAGGAATAACCAGGTGAAATCTATGGCAGCATATAACACATCTTCTGAAGAGGGAGATGGCCAAACCAAAGGTGTCAAGTGAACGGAGAGACTGATCCATACGAATGAGAAGATATGCATGCATAGGGAGTCCGAACCAGGCGATAAATGCCACCCCAATCACTCTGCCGTAAGAATGTCTTGAAAAACAAGAGACGATGGGTCAAAACAACTCGGCAGTGCAAATCCTTTGTAATCTGACCAATAGAAAGCAAATTCATAGAGAAATTAAGAGCATGTAACACATTCTACAAACGTATCGAAGGCCTCAAAGTGATCTCCTCATGCCATGTTATCAGGGAATGAGTCCCATCAGCTATCACAATTGTTCTCCCTGGTGGAACATGTCTATATGACGTAAGTTGTTGTCTGTCTTCACATAAATGATGTGTTGCACCAAAGTCCATAATCCATTCTATAATCTCAGATCTACGACATGATGTAAAAGCATAAGTACCTGAGGTGTTAGCTGTAGCAGAGGTACTAGCAGAAGCTGAGGCTGCCAGACTTGAATGATCCACCAAAGATGACGAAGCAGAAAGAGGTATAATATCCTCAGTCTAGCCACAAGGTGATCAAACCTCTGATCTAAAGTAGAAGCAGGAGACTCAATCTGCTCTGTTAGGCGGGATGATGCCGGGAAACCATGCTTGGAGTAGCATGTCTCCTCGGTATGACATGGGCGATGACAAAAGGTGCAAGGCTGACGAATGCGACCTCCTCTACCACGAGATCCTCGTCCTCTTCCTCGAGAAGTTGTCATGGCCGAGGAAGTCTGGCTAGTGGTTGTGGATGGAATAGTAATTCGACTGAGCCTGGGAACACTTCCTCCATGGGAGGAATAGTAGCGTCCGCTAGAATCTGGGAGCGAGCAACATCATATTAAGGATCAAGGGCTGCTAGGAATACCCAACCATGGTAGCATTCCTATATGTCTTCTGCTGCTCTGGATTCGCCGTTAGGGACATGAAACTGTGGAGCTTCTCAAACATCCCACGTAAGGATGTATACAGTGAATGCAGATGACGTCCGTTCTGCTTGATAGTGAATATGTCATGCTGGAGTTGGAGGATCTTCGTCTCGTTTCTCGCTTGAGAATATGTTACTGCGAGAGTATCCCATATCGCCTTAGTAGTAGGATAATGTAACACATCATTGACGATCTCAATCGTCAATATACCAGAGAGCCAAACTTTGACATAAGCGTCGTCCGCCTCCCACGAGGCATTTACCCCAGTCTTCACCACTGACTCCTCGTCGGTAAGAATATATTTCTTACCATTTGAGTTCATCAAGCTCACGAACTGCATAGCCCGGAGATCATAATTTGTCCCGTCCATTTTAACAATAGGCATTGGACCTCTGAATACGCCTGTGACAGATACATCAACCTTGTTCTCAGACATAATGTCGGATGTAGAAGGTTAGGGTTTTGTAGACCAAAGAGTCAATGTCTACACAAATATACAGGGATTTGAATGCATGTGTAGATTTATGCACCCAAATCCATCAACCAAACGACGAGCTCGACGGCGGCGCATGTAGGTGCGACACATTGAGGGGTCGTACGTGAAGGGACAATGCACGGGGAGGCGTGAGAGCACACGTAGATGCGCAGGCTGCGCTAGGGCGGCGCAGCGCACGGGCGGATGTGCGGGCTACTGATGAATCTGTGATTCATCACTCTAAAAGTTGAAAATAGAGCTTTGTTCCCGAGTAAATAACAACATATTTCCCCTTATCTTGCATAATTAGCATTCGTGCATGCAAACATAATATCTACATTTTAGCATTCATATTTGCATAAAATAAAAAGCCAATTTTACTTGTAAATATTCACCGATATATTAGATAAAATACCTTATTTGTATATATTTTATACTAACTCTGAATCCAATAAAACCAACTCCATAGTGTATATATTACTAACACTAATTAAAGAAAAATATCAAAAAAAATACTAACTTGTAAAATTGACCAATAAAACCCCAATCCAAGTTTGAAACTAGGAGCCTTAAAATGTGCATATCTCTCTCATACAGCCTCCGAATTTGGTCTACTCACTTTTAAAGTAATATACATTCAAAGACCTTCAAAACAAGACCAATTTCATTAAATCGGAGCTCGTATGCAAAACTTGGGTTTTGGGCCCCTTTTGTATATTGTACATATTGACCTTTTTGCCCTTCATTTTATCTTTTTATTTTCTTAATTATTAAAAATCCAAAAAAATAGATTAAGTTGTAAATATTCTTCTCATATTTTCTCTCTTATTGAAAAATGACAAAAAATTTACAAAAGATAAAATGCGGTATTTTATATCTATAAGGTACCACCGAAAAATACATTTTTGTACAGATCACTTCCTTTGATTTTCGATCCTTCACGAAAGTTGTAGATCTCGTCGAGACGAGCAACTTCAGTTGACCACTTTTTGATTTAACATCTTTTATTATTTCTTTTTGATTTTTCTTTGCATTTAGTTGTGGATTTTTCTGGGAGCGACACGTGGTAGCTCCTGGAGCCGCCATGTGTCGCCTCCTCATTCACCCACTTATGCCATCTCCCTCCTTCATCCTGGGCCGTCGGATGAGAGGGTTATCCATCAACGGTCAAGCCTCTTCTCTACCCATTCCTCCCCACTCTCCCTTGACTTAAGGGTGAAGCTAATAACGACACCACCCCACCCACTCCACCTTCTCCATCTCTTCTCCAACCTCCTCCTTCTCCTCTTTATATTCTCCTCCACTCTTCCATTCATCCCCATCCGCCATCGTATGAGCGAGAGCACCGAGCTCCATTCCTTCTTTGGTGACAGCAAGGAAGAGAGTGCCAACAGTGAGCGACGACCCTGCTCCTCTAGGCGAGATCCGGTGGCCCTCCGTCCACCGCCGCAGCCTCAAACCGCAGCTGCCCGAGCTCCGCCTTGCCAAGGTGTTAGAGCGAAGATCTGAAGCTCCCGAAAGAGCTTCTTCCCCAGGTACCCATCCGCCACCTACAGGTAACTTTCTTCCTCTCTTCTTCCTCTTCTACACCCCCCTCTTTCTCTCTCCTCGGTTCACCATCCTCCATCCATCAAGTCTCAAAAATAATTGCACTTTCACGGATAAATCACATGCTACGAAGGCTATGGTAATTTTTATCGGATTTTTTGATGAACTTTTGTCAATCAATTAATAGAAAATTTAAGCCCACAAAACAAATGCATGGCAAAACAGGGGACTTTGTGAAATCCCTTGTTTATGCCCTTCTCTCTTTATTCTTCTTCCCTCCACCACGGCCGAGCCACGCTCGAGCTCTTCTCTTAATTGCAGGTACTCTCCTCCGCCGGCGTGCGCTGCTCCAGCCTCGCGCCCTCCGGCCGTGGGCCACCAACTGCGCCAGCACGCGTGACTTCCTCGCGCCTATGCGCGTTCCTCCTGGTGCGCCTTCCCCTCGCACATGGTTGAGCTCCGCCAGCGCCTCCTCCCTTGGCACCACGTCAGGCCGCGCCACCAGCCGTCTCCCCAACTCGCGCAGCTCCGTGCGGTGGCGCCACCGCGACAAGGGTCGCACCTCCTTCAACTTGCGCGTCGCCTCCATCTACAGCAGCTCATCCTCGACGTGCACCCCACCTCGAGCAGCGAGCAGCCTCAACACGTGCGCCTCCCCACAGCTCTCTTCCTCGACGCCGCAGCCACATGCGGCCGAGCTCCAGGCCGCATCCCCGCCAGCGCACCTCGCCATCCACAACAGCGCGCCCTCGACGCTCAGCCCCTCGCGCCAGGCGCGGCCTCCCACCCGCGTAGCCAGCCAGCGCGGCCAAGGCCGCATCTCAGCTCGTCGCCGACCCCAGTACACCACCTCCCCGCACGAGCCATGCCACCTCCTCCTTCGCACGCGTGCAGCCCTACCGCCTCCATCGCGCCCACGAGCGCAGTGCGCGTGAAGCTCCATCTCCAAGTCCCCTGTTTTAACACCAAAAACAAGGGCTTCATAGCGCATAATAAAGCCAAGATTGGGAATTTGCAAAGGGAACACTTGAACCCCTTTGCAGGTTTTTAAAAAAATTTCAAGTTTTAGGTAATTGCATGTAAGTCCTTGTTCTTTATTTCAGCTCATATTTCTTTTTCCGTATTGCATTGATACCCCTGACTTTGCATGAACATTTAGACATTCATTTAGCCTCATTTTTAAATTCTAAAAATTGCATTGTGTAGCTTAACTTGTCCTCTTTCATATGTGACACTTGTTTAATTTTTGTGACATCAGGGAATTTTATTATTATTATATTGGTGAAATTGTGTCATATTTTGCCCATTTATGCCTCTGAATTGATATTAATTTCTCTGTGACTCTAAAAATTCCCAAAATTTACATTAGACCGAGGATACTTAGGTTTACATTGTGCCCAAAAATCATCTCATTTGCATGCTTCTTGAGGCCTAAATAAATCATTTAGTGATTTCCTTAATTAATTTTTAATTGGTCCATTTCACATAAAAATTTAAGTTTATTAATTTTCCTGGATTTTTCACACTTAGATGTATCTAGGATAATTTTTATATCTGGAAATAATGTGATTTGGTATTTATTAAAATTAATTTAGTGAAAATTACCTTGCATTCATTTTTAATTCACAGTAAATCTATTTATTGTCAGAAAATTCTAAAAAAATTAGAGGACCCTAATTTCATCCCATTTCATCATCTGGCCAAGTTTCATAATTTTTGGAATTAATTTGACCATTTTTTGATTTAACTTGTAAATTGGCCTGATTTTGCACGTGTCTTGCATAAAATACATTAAAAAGACCAAAAAAATTTATTCCCTGAAAATCACACTTTGGACTTTGATAAAAATTCACCTAAGGAGACAACTACCTCCCTGAGTTCGACCTTGGGCTTGCCCAAGTAAAATAAAATTTGCCGCTCGAGATTAACTTGACATTAATTCAAAGTGATTTTTGAACTGCTCTCATTATCTGACTGCAACGAACGATATCAATTAATTTGAGCATTAATTTGCTCAAATTAACAAGGGTAGTGGGATGCTTTTCAGCTACGCACGGCGACGGTGTGCGTGGGAAGGCAGTCATGCGAGGAAGTGGGGGGACACGAAGGTTGAAGGTAGGGTTAGGATTTTGGATACGAGAGCTCCGGTATAGGACTGCCGCTCTGATACCATGTTGGAGAAAAGAAAGTTGTTTATTCCTGAAACCCTAGGCTCTCTTATATAGAGGAGAGACCTATGGATAAATTACATAAGGTAGACATAAAGAAATAAAATTACTACGAGCTGAATGAGCGGTCTTCTGCGCAAAAGAAGGTGGCTGAGGAGGACAAGAAGCGAGCTATCGAGTGGCGCCAGCATTCCAGGCTGAAATGGCTCAAAGATGGAGATGCAAACATGTCATTCTTTCACCGGGTGGCTAGTGGGAGGAAGCGTAACAATTCTCTGCGAGCTATTTCTGTTGATGGGGAGCGTTTTGTGGGGGATAACACGATGGGGGCTGCTATTGTGGAGCACTTCAGGGGCGTCATGTCGACGCGCTCCACGAGACCTTGGAAGTGGTTGGGGCTGGGGATGCCCAAGGTTTCCGAGGAGGACTGCGCTATGCTTATTAGGCCGATTTCGTTGATGGAGACTAAGGAGGCTGTGTGGGAGCTTAATCTCGACGGGTCCCCGGGGCCTGATGGTTTCTCTGTGGCTTTCTTTCAGGACTTCTGGGATTTGATGGGCGACAAAGTTTTTGAGGTTGTTGTGGAGTTTTGCGAGGGGAATGCGGGTTTCGATAGGCTTAACAGGGCCTTGTTGCTTCTGATCTCCAAGAGGGCTGCGGCGGACGATATTGGGGATTTTCGGCCCATATCAATTTCGAATGTCATTTACTTAATTGTGGCTAAGGTGCTGGCTAGGAGGCTTGCTAGAGTGCTGGACTCGTTGGTTTCTCCCGTTCAGGCTGCTTTCATTAGGGGGAGACAAATTTCTGATTGTATTGCGGTTGCTTCGGAATTGGTGGCTGATTGGAGCTCGTCGGGGAGTCAGAGGCTGTTATGGAAAATTGATTTTGCCAAAGCCTATGATAACATTGATTGGGGCTTCCTTTGGTCGGCCCTCAGAAGGCGGGGATTTCCGGAGCTGTGGATTTCTTGGATGCGGCGTTGTGTGACTACAGTTTCCTTCTCTGTATTGGTTAATGGTGGTTTGGAGGGGGGCTAATCCAGCCGAGGCAGAGCCTACGCCAGGGTTGCCTGCTGGCCCCACTACTTTTTGTTCTAGTTGCGGATGTTTTGGCTCGGAAGGTGGACCGGGTTGTTGCTGCTGGCCTTTCGAAGGGCTTCTCCAAGGGTGGCATTTCAGTGCCGCTATTACAGTTTGCGGATGACACTTTATGCTTCATTGAAGGAGGTGCTAGTGAGGTCGATGCCATGTCGGTGACTCTTGAGCTCTTTAGCGAGTTCTCGGGGCTGGTCATTAATGGTGCCAAGTCAAAGGTCATTCCTTTTGGCTTATCGGTGGATTTGACGCTTAATTGTGCGAGGATTCTGGGGTCTGATCCCGGGGTGCTATCGATTGACTACCTTGGCCTCCCACTGGTGGTTGGGAGGCCCAGACTTAGGGACTGGAGTGGGGTTGTTGAGAAAGTCGAGGCGAGGCTGGCGGGGTGGTGCGCGGCGCTCCTTTCGAAGGGCGGAAGGCCGGTCCTTCTTCGCTCGGTTCTTGCTGCTATTCCGGTGCATTTTCTGTCTACTCGTCGATTGCCAGCTGGGATTTGCCGGAGACTTGAGTCTTGTTTCAAAAAGTTTCTGTGGGGGAAATCGAGTGCAGAGGGGATGGGGTTCCACCTGGTCGCTTGGGAGGAGGTGGCGAGGGGGAAGGAGGGGGGGTTGGGTATTAGGCGCCTCAAGTTGGTCAATGATGCTTTCTTTCTTAAGTGGGCGAGCAGGGTTTGGGGAAGGGGTGGAAATTTCTTTGTGTATGTTTTGACGGAGCTTCATGGGACGGACTGGGCTGGGGAGGACAGGTTGGGGGTGATGCGTGCGCGCTCTCCTTTCTGGCGTGGTGTTCAGGAGGTCTTCTTGAGGAATAGGGCGAGTTTTAAACCTGTGTTGGGGGACGGCCGTGCCTTCTTTTTTTGGAAGGACAGCTGGTTGGAGGGGGATCCCTTTTGTGTCTGCTTCCCGCGGCTCTTTGCGCTTGCGGAGAATAAGGAGGCCTCGGTTGCTTGTTGCTGGGAGAATGCTTGTTGGTGCCCTCGCTTTGGGGGGAATTTCTCCGATCAGAGGTTGGATGACTTTCTTGCTCTTCTGGACGCCCTTACTGATGCACCTACGCCTTCCGTGGGCTTGGATCACTGGGCTTGGAGGGACGGTGGCTTTTCAATTCGGAAGGCCTATGATGGGTTACTTGAGGTTCTGCCTGCTCACTCTCAATCCCTTGTGAGAGACTGTTGTTTATTCTGGAGGATGGGCCTGCCCTTGCGCATTGTTTTCTTCTTATGGCTGGTGCGCAGAAAGCGGCTCCTGACGCGAGATCGCTGCTCCAGGATGATGCATTCGGTGTCCAACCTCTGTGTGTTGTGTGATTCGGCTGTCGAATCCCTTGATCATATTCTCTTTGACTGACCTATGGTTCGTGGGCTTTGGGATGACCCGCTTGTGGATTGGGTGTGTGCTTGTGATGTGGAGGCCTTCTGTGATTCTCTCTTCGTGAACAGGCATACGGATAGAAGGCGGCTATTGACACCGGTGGCAAGATTATGGTCGATTTGGCTTAGTCGTAACGAGGCCATTTTTTCAGCGCAACGGTTCTACATGGAGAACGTGCTCACTCACGCGACTAGGTTAGTGGACGACTGGAGTGGTAGCTGATTCTGCTTTTTTGCTTTTCCTTGCCCAAAACTGGAGGCTTTATCGCTTCCTTTTGCGGGTTTCACATCTTTTGTTTTTGTACCTCTGACCCTCTTTCTTAATATATTGGGGTGAACACCACTGAGTGTATACCCCTTTTTTCTTGGCTTCAAAAAAAAGAAATAAAATTACCGGAAAGGTACATAGGAATGTAGAAATATCTCAACAATTAAGGGTTTAGATATTGCATAATATACCATTTTACCGGATATAGTGTATTAACTGAGATATCAACGATATAGCAGTAAAATGTCCCATATCGGTCGAAATTGGTAGTTTTCAGTAAATGTTTTCTCAAATAAAGATCGTTAGCGACTGGCACCACCAATATTAGACCTATTTTGTGAGACCCCCGTCTGGTAGGGTATGGTGCGACAAAGGGGGTGCATACAATGATTCTTCAACTTGGGGAGCTAAATCCCCTTTTAGGCTTTAGCAATGGAGATGAACACAACTTTAGAGTTGATCAACGAATGTCTGCACATATATATTTTACAATGCTCAACGTCGAATTCGTGCCCCCGTTTGTTTAAGCTCCTCGGCCAAAGCCCTACCATCTCCACTAGTTGGGCCATAGACATTAGTGACCCGAATACAGTCCCCACCATCCCGCCGTTGAAGAGTCACGGATAAGCAGTACCGCGAGCTGGACTCGGCCAAGAGATCAAAAAGATCACTCTTCCAGCCGGTCAGCAGGCCGCCAACCGCCCCCTTGGCGCCCAACTGAGCCATAGCGAACCGACCGCACCCACAAAGCGTTGACACATCGGCAACTCGTCCCTCATCTAATTTGGTCTCCTGCAGGAGGAAGATATCCGTCCTAGCCTCTATAACGAGGTTCTTGACACACAACTGCTTATCTGGGCGTCCCGGACCTCTGACGTTCCAGGATAGAAGCTTTATCGGTATAGGTCACTTGCAGCCTTCTTAAGCGGGACCAGGCCCAGGCGGATGGCGATGTCTCTATCCAGCGCCCGAAACTTGTTGGAAGTGGCAAGAAGCACCTTCTGAAGTAGGGAAGAGCCTTCACCTTCCTCAGCCCGAAGGAGTTCCAACCTTCTAGCACGTCTGGTCGATGAGCGTCTTTCGTATTGCGCGTCGAACCTGGGGACACATCCTTCTTGTTGCCTATCTTCATCCTGAACCGGCATGGGTTCCGACGGCACAATAGCCACCTCAGCAGCTGCAGTCGAGGTCGAGCCCACCAACAATGATCGTACCTCCTCTACGTGTATCTCCGGAGGGGAATCACGTCGTATCTGTGCCGCACCATTCTTTATCAGCAAGGTTGGGATGACGGAAGCTGAGCGGGTTGCTGTGGCGGGCCTGGCCAATTGCCCCTTAGGGACCCTGCCAATTCCTTACCTTGGGCTATCACTGGTGGCTGGTAGGTTGAAGGCGGCTGACTGGGAGGATGTCATTAGAAGGTTGGAGCGAAAGCTGGCAGGCTGGAAGGCAATCACCATGTCCAAAGGAGGTAAACTTATCCTGCTTGGGCATATGTTCGCGGCGATCCCTGTTTTCTTCTGTTCTACGAGGTTACTGCCGACGGAGTCAGAAGGAAGATTGAGTCCATCATGAAGAATTTCTTTTGGTTTGATGGGAGGCAGCAGAGGAAAGGTATTCATCTGGTTGGCCGGGAGGAGATGATGAAGAGCCGAGAGGATGGGGGGATGGGGATCAGAGATGTGCAAAATATGAACAACGTGCTGATCGCGAAGTGGATCATCTCTATTTGGGGCTCCTCCTCATCCCTAGTGGTGAGGCTGATTCGGTCGATCTATGGGATCTCGGGTCAGTTGGTTGCGAGCATGGTCTGTCACGAATCCCCTCTCTGGTTCGGCATCCGCGGCGTTCTCCCGTTGATGCTGGATCGGTTGCGCCCATCGATTGGGGATGGCAACCTCTTCCGTTTCTGGCAGGACAGTTGGTCGTCCGCAGGGATTCTGGCTGACCGTTTCTCTCAGCTCTTCGCACTGGCTGGTTCAAAGGGCATTTCTCTTGCGCTGGCTGGGGCTACGGGCAGCTGGACCCCTTCGTTCCTCTTGGATCTTTCCGACCAGCGATTGGACGAGTACGTGCAGATGCGGGATTGTCTTCCCCAGACGAGCGTCCTGTCTGGGGGTAGAGATCATTTCGTGTGGTCGGACGGGACATTCTCGGTGTGAAGAACATACGACGCGCTGAACAGGAATGATCAGGCCCAGGACCGAGAGCTGTTAGATGATGTAAAAATCGTGTGGGAAGCAAAGATTCCGAGCAGAATCAAGGTTTTTCTCTGGTGTCTCTGTAGAGGCCGACTGCTGGACAAGGAGCGTCGTGGCCGCCTATTGGGTTTCGATGATACGTGTTGTGATCTATGCGAGGAGGCGACGGAGGACTCGACCCATCTTTTCTTGACGTGCCCGGCTTCGGCTCGTGTGTGGCAGGCCCTCCATATTCCTTGGCTCCAGACTGGAGAGTTATCAGAGTTCTAGGCATCTATAATGCACGCCCGCAGGAACGACACAACAGATTATTGGAAGCTCTTCGCTTCCCTGTGGGCAATTTGGTTGGGGCGGAACGAAAAGATTTTCAGCAGTCAGAGGTTCTATGATGAAAATATTGTAGCACATTGTAACGCTCTATCTATCCTCTGAGTTTCTTGAATCTTGTAAATCCCTTTATCCAATTAATTAAATTTGATACAGGTGGTGGCCCCCACGATGGGGGTGCACCCAGCTTTCAATCAAAAAATGTTACAATGCTCAATAACTTATTCCTTTGATATCCGATATAACACGGTATTTTTTATATATAACATGTGAATTGATGTAAAGTAAATGTCCTAAATACAACTCGTTGATGTCCTAAATTAAATTATTGTTGTTTGAATTTCATTGTTTCCTTTTTAGTATCTCTTAGCAGTCAACAATCAACATTCAACATTGACAACAACGGTATGTATGATATAGTGGGTATTGGTATGCTAAATACACCTCATTCTTGCATATAAATGTGCATTTGTATGTTATTTATTGTTTTAAAAACTAGAATGATCTTAATTTGCAAAACAGATTTTTGAGCCATTTCCGAGATTTCCACAAATATCGCAGATATACCCGATATATCCTTTTTCGGATGGAACAATATAATATCGATATCTTGAAGCTTCTCACTGCATTGAAGAGAATTTGTACAACATTTGTTCACATATTAGTTATTTTGTTGTATGGAATTATAAAAGGATATCTATAGGACATCCGTAAGCCAACCGAATTATAAGGTTCATACCCGTCGCGTCCAACACCACATTCTTGACCCAAGCTTCTCAGCATTCAAAACAACCCAAAAAGTATTTATATAGGTGGAGATGTTGTTAGAATTCAACTTCGGTGCAGGGGAAAACCTTGCCCTTTTGGTCAGATGACTTTCAGACTCTGATGACAGGTGCAATGAACAAGACAAACTAATAGATCCCAGTACATTGCAACATTAACATAACATTTTCAGAGATACGACATCCAAGCACTTGTAAGACCACAATCCTCTTGAGCTTTTTAAAAGTAGTAGACATCGCGAACTAGTGATAATCTAGACTATTGATGGAATTATAAAAGGATATCTATAGGACATCCGTAAGCCAACCGAATTATAAGGTTCATATCCGTCGCGTCCAACACCACATTCTTGACCCAAGCTTCTCAGCATTCAAAACAATCCAAAAAGTATTTATATAGGTGGAGATGCTGTTAGAATTCAACTTCGGTGCAGGGGCAAACCTTGCCCTTTTGGTCAGATGACTTTCAGACTCTGATGACAGGTGCAATGGACAAGACAAACTAATAGATCCCACTACATTGCAACATTAACATAACATTTTCAGAGGTACGACATCCAAGCACTTGTAAGACCACAATCCTCCTGAGCTTTTTAAAAGTAGTAGACATTGCGAACTAGTGATAATCTAGACTATTGATGGAGGCCAAAGAACTTACTTTTGTTCAGGATACCAACTGATCGTTGGAAGATCCTTCTTTGTTGAGACAAAAGGAGATCCACAAGAACCTTCAAGGATCCATATGGAGACACAGTGTCACTCCAAATCAAGATCTCTAGCCAACTACCAAAGGGAGAGAGTCTGGCAAAAACTGGAGGACGGGTATATGCCATGACACATAAGACAAAACAAGGAGATAGAAGATGTCAAACATTTGTTATTCCAGTGCTAATCAGGCATGTGCAGCACTTCAACCCTATTTCTGTGGATGTATCTCTCAAATTTTCAACATGGGCATTGTAAGAGGTGCCTAGAATACAGATCTACTCCCTATGAAACTGGGAGATTGGGCAGCTCCAACGAACATTTGGTTGGAACAAAACGATTTTGTTTTAGAGAGTGCTACATAACTCTACCTTTTGGGCAGCTCCAACGAGTGTTTTGGACAGCTCCAACGAACATTTGGTTGGAACAAATTGATTTTGTTTTAGAGAGTGCTACATAACTCTACCTTTTGGGTGCCTAGAATACAGATCTACTCCCTATGAAACTGGGAGATTGGGCAGCTCCAACGAGTGATCTGCATTTGATCTTTTGAACCCCTGTCGTTCAATTAGGTGGGAAAGCTTCTGAAACCACGCCCTTGGGCTCTGCTTAAGGCCATAAATCGCCTTGTGAAGTCTACACACCATATGCTTCTCCCCCTCAGCAGTGAACCCTGGTGGCTGTTGCATGTAAACTTCCTCCTGCAAATCTCCATACAAGAAGGCATTCTTGACATCAAGTTGAGATATAGTCCAGTTACGTACCACAACAACTGATAAAAGAATGCGAAGAGTAGAGTGACGAGCCACTGGAGAAAATGTATCCATATAGTCCACGCCATAGGTTTGTGTGAGACCTCTCGCGACCAGTCGTGCCTTGTATCGATCTAGACTGCCATCGGCATGGTATTTAGCTATGAATACCCACTTGCATCTAACAACGGACGTGTCGGGGGGAGCATTAACCAAGCTCCATGTGCCACGAGACTGCAAAGCACGCATCTCTTCTTCCATAGCCAGTCGCCAGCAACCGATCTTCATAGCTTCTTGATAGGTCCGTGGTATGTCCACGGAAGATAAAGCCGCAACAAATCTCTGAAAGTTGCCTGTGAGGCGATGAAAGGACACCTGGGAAGCAAAAGGATAAGACACGCAAGTCCGTTTCTGCTTCCGAATAGCAATGGGAATATCAAGGTCGTCGTCCACTGTACTAGATGGTGTAGTCTCCTCCTACAATGAAGAATCCTGCACACGTACCATATCTGACCCGTCAGTAGTGATGCCATCTGAACATACCTGAGGCGTGATGGATGCCTGACGTGTAGCCTGAGCAGGACCTGACCGACGAGTATAGAATTTTGGTAAAGGTGGAATAGGAGGTTGTGGAGGTAGCAGTGGTGGAGGTGGCGGCGGTGGCGTAGCAACTGGAGCTCGAGTGGACTCAGGTGAACTCAAGCTAGGAGGAGGAACATAGACATCATCGTTGGTAGTGGACGAGACCAGCCTGTCACTGCAGGGGAAAAGTACATAACGGGCTCAAAAAATGTGACATCAGCACTGACAAAATATTTCTTGTTTATGGGGTCATAACAGCGATAGCCCTTCTGAGTCCGAGAGTAACCTACAAAGACACACTTGACAGCTCTATGAGAGAGTTTGTCAAATCCAGGAGATAGGAGATGAACAAACGCAACAGTACCAAAGACACGAGGAGTAAGTGAGAATAATTCCTTATCGGGGAAAATGATAGAAAGAGGAATTTTCTCACCAAGGACAGATGATGGCATACGATTGACCAGGTAGCAGGCTGTAAGGACAGCATCCCCCCAGAAAGTGATAGGAGCACAACTCTGAATAAGGAGGGTTCGAGTTGTCAAGAAGGTGACGATGCTTTCTTTCTGCCACGTCATTCTGTTGAGATGTGTAAGCACGGGTGGTTTGGTGAATAACACCCTTAGACGAGAGAAACTGAGAGAGAGAGACCGGGTGCAGAATTCCAATGCATTATCTGTACGAACATATTTGACAGTAGAAGAAAAAATATTCTGCACTTCATTAATCAAATTTTTAATAGCATCCCCTGCTTCAGATTTATTCTTTAAAAGAAAGACCCAAGATACACGAGAAAAGTCATCCACCACAACTAGATAAAACCTGTGTCCCTGATGATCAGGTACATGACTCAAACCCCAAATATCAATGTGAAACAACTCAATCGGGGAGCTACTGCTCCGACTCTGACGTTTAAGAAAGCTAGACCGATGATGCTTTCCCAACCGACACGCTTCACAGGGAAATGAAGAACTGGGAGAGATCTAAGGCAAGAGATGCCGCATTTTCTGGAGCGGGAGATGGCCAAAGCGAAGATGCCAGATGTACGGAGATACTGGTCCGATGGAATGAGAAGAGATGCCAGCATAAGAGTTCCGGACCAGCCAATAGAGATCATTCTGCTCAGAGCCACAACCAATCACCCTGCCCATTAGTATGTCCTGAAAAATAAGAGATGAGGGGTCAAATATAGCATGACATTGCACATCCTTCGTAATCTGACTAATAGATAACAAATTCATGGAGAACTCAGGAGTATGTAGAACATTCTGTAGATGTATAGAAGGTGATAAGGAAACCTTCCCCTGTCCAACAAGAGGGGAATGAGTACCATCTGCTATTAGTATTGAGCGGCCATGTGGGATGTCCCTATAGGACTCGAGTCTCTCTCTATCCCGGCAGAGATGATGGGTGACGCCAGAATCTATAATCCAATCAGATAGATCATGACAAGATGTAAAGGCAGTAGCACTACCTGAGGTACTATCAGCGACAGACGACATGGCAGAAGATGTAGCAGTAACATCTGAAGGTCCACCTGGAGAATCAGTAGATGATCTCCACAGCAAACCCAGCGGTGGACTTCCTATCCTTCGGACATCCTGCATAATCTGCATCTGCACATGCTGAGATAGTAACCTTATTTCCTTTCTTAAATAGCAGACCTGCACCTGGAGATGACTTAAGGTACCTGAGTATCATATGTATAGCATCCATGTGTACCTGACGTGGTTGCTCCATGAACTGGATTACTCGACTCACAGCAAAGGAGATATCGGGTCTGGTAATAGTAACATAAAGAAGTTTGCCCACCAGTTCTCTATACCTTCTCCTATCCACCTCATCAGTATCGTCATCATATAATTTCATACTGGGATCCATAGGTGTAGTGGCAGGTCGGCAACCAAGCATTCATGTTTAACTCAACAGGTCAATGACATATTTCCTCTGGGTCATTACCAACCCATGAGGATTTCTGGCGAATTCCAGTCCCAGAAAATATATAACTCCAAGGTCCTTGGTGACGAATTCACGACCCAGCATTTCTTTTGCCCCCTGAATTCCTTGTTTATCATCACCTGTTATCAAGATATCGTCTGCATACACCATAATTGCAATAATACCTCTGGGTGTCTTCTGTACGAACAAGGAATGATATATGTACCCATGTTTCTCAAACAGGTCTGAGAGCTTCTGGAACCAAGCTCTGGGGCTCTGCTTAAGGCCATAGATAGCCTTATGAAGTTTGCACACCTTAGGATACTCCCCCTCAACAGCAAAACCAGGTGATTGTTGCATGTAGACTTCCTCCTTTAAGTCGTCGTATAAGAATGCATTTTTCACATCTAATTGGTATAGTGGCCAATCACGAGTGACCGCAACAGAGAGAAGGATCCGTAGGGTGGAATGGTGAGCAACCGGCGAGAATGTATCAACTATCAAGATAATCCACCCCAGATGTCTGTGTAAAGCCACGAGCAACTAAGCGTGCCTTGTATCTGTCAATGCTGCCATCTGCATTCTGCTTAACTGTAAATACCCACTTGCAGCTCATTGTAGACACATCAGTAGGTGCAGGAACAAGGCTCCAGGTACGTCTTGACTGAGGAGCAGCCATTTCTTCTTCCATGGCCAGACGCCATCGACTATCCTTCAACGCATCTTGGTAATTCTGTGGAATGTCCACTGTCGATAGTGCCATGACCAAATTCTTGAAATCTCCAGCCAAGCGATCAAAAGAAACAATAGAGGCTATTGGATATGACGCGTAGATGCGCTTCTGCTTCCGAAGTGCAATAGGTAGATCCAAATCACCTGCCTCCTCACTTGGCCTCTGTAACACATCCTGCTCAGGGAAACTGTCAAATCCATCAATATTGATAATATTCTCAGTACATACCTCAGACGAGCTAGATGATGAGCGGTGACCATGAGCAGAAGCAGGCCTACGGGTATAGTGAAATGGCAATGGGGAAACAGGAACGATCATAGAAGGAGTAAAGGATGGTAATGGTAGTGGTGGAGATGGTGATGGTGCAGGTGGCATGTATATAGCTTCATTAGTGCCAGGTGATACCAACTGATCACTTGTAGAAGAGAAGTACATAACAGACTCGAAAAAGGTAACATCAGCACTAACAAGATATCTCCTGCGCAAAGGAACATAACACCTGTACCCCTTTTGTGTTCTGGAGTACCCGACAAAAACACACTTGACCGCCCTAGGAGAGAGCTTGTCAATCCCTGGAGACAACTGGTGGACAAAGGCAACCGAGCCAAACACACGACGAGTGAGGGAGAACAATTCTTTTCCAGAATAAAACAAGGGTGAAAGGAATCTTCTCACCTAAGACAGACTACGGCATACGATTAATGAGGTAACTTGTCGTTAGAACAGCATCGCCCCAGAAAGAATGAGGGACTTGACTCTGTATGCGAAGTGACCTGGTGACATCAAGTAAATGACGATGTTTCCTTTCTGCAACCCCATTTTGTTGGGAAGTATAGGCACATGATGTTTGGTGGATAATCCCTTGAGCTGAAAAATAATTGGAGAGAGTATGAGTACAAAATTCCAAGGCAATATCACTTCTCACAATCTTTACATGTGCAGAGAAAACATTACGAACTTCATTGATAAAATTTATGATAATATTCCTCGCTTCAGATTTATTCTTTAACAAAAATACCTAAGACACACGAGAGAAGTCATCCACAATAACCATATAAAACCTTTGTCCCTGATGATCAGGAACACGATTAGGACCCCAGATATCGACATGAAACAACTCAAACTTGGACGTACTACTCCGACCGTGACGACTGGGAAAGGTAGACCGATGGTGCTTTCCCAACTGACAAGCCTCACATTGGATGGATGTTTGAGGTGAAACCTGGGATAACACACGACACAGTTTCTGAAGCGGTAAGTGTCCAAAGCGCAAGTGCCACAATAATGGGGAGATAGATCCGGCAGGTAGAGAGGAGGCTCCGGCATAAGGGGTCCGACTGAGACGAATATAGGCCGCCTTGCTCATAGCCACGCTCAATCACGTTGCCCGTAAGGATGTCCTGAAAAATGAGAGAAGATGGATCAAAAATTGCTCGACAATGTAAATCCTATGTAATTTGGCTAATGGACAATAGATTCATAGAGAAATCAGGTACATGCAGCATGTTCTTGAGGTGCATAGAAGGTGTCAGGCTAATCTCCCCCTGACCAGTAATAGGAGAATGTGTCCCATTGGCAATAACCACAGTACGGCCTGGAGGGACATGTCGGTAGGCTGTAAGTAGATCGTGATCGCCACACAGATGATGTGTGGCACCAGAGTCCATAATCCACTCAAAAGTGTTCGATCCACTACTGCTAGTCAATGCATAAGTGCTACATGAGGTAGTATTGGTGGATGCAGAAGCAGCAACATCGGGATGACTATCAGAAGCAGGTACTGATGCAACTGGACCAGAAGGAGGAATAATGCCCCTCAGACGGGCGATAAGGTCATCAAAGTGCTGATCTAGAGATGAAGCAGATGGGGGCTCAATCTGTTCAGCTACTTGTGCAGAAGCAGGAAATCCATGTTTGGAATAGCACGTGTCTTCAGTATGCCCAGAGCGGTGGCAAAAGGTGCATGATGGCCGAACACGACCCCCTCTACCCTGAGGTCCACGACCACGGGACTGATGATGACCTCGACGACCTCGATTCGCTGCCATAGCTGAGGCAGTCTGATTGACAGTGGACGAGGGAACAGTAATACGGCTCAGTCTGTGAAATGCTTCCTCCATCGGAGGAATGGTGGAGTCCGCCAAGATCTGGGAGCGTGCGACCTCGTACTCTGGATCTAGAGCCACCATAAATACACCAACCATAGTGGCATTCCGGTAGGTCTTCTGTTGCTCACGAGTGGATGTGAGAGGCATGAAGCTGTAAAGCTTCTCAAACATTCCTCGTAAAGATGTGTACAATGAGTGTAGAGGTCGTCCATTCTGCTTGATAGTAAAGATGTCATGTTGGAGTTGCAGAATCTTCGTCTCATTCTTTGCCTGAGAATATGTAGCAGCCAGAATATCCCACATTGCTTTTGCAGTGGGCTGATGAAGAATATCATTGGCAATCTCAATTGCCAGGGTTCCAGATAGCCAAAACTTGGCATATGCATCATCTGCCTCCCATGAGGCATTGACCCCAGTCTTCTCAGCAGACTCTTCTTCAGTAAGAATGTGTTTCTTACCAGTTGACTTCATCATACTCATGAACTGCATTGCCCACAGTTCGTAATTTGAATCATCTATCTTCACAATAGGCGCGGGACCTCTGAGGGCGCCTATAGATGGGATGTCTGCCTTGCCTTCTGACATAGTGATAATGGAAGACTAGGGTAGTAGACTGAAGATATGATCGTCTACACGGACATTGATGGGTTTAGTTGCATGTGTAGACTCAAGCAACCAAACCCATTAATTTGGAGATACGCGCGCGGAACGAGTTCTGGGGCCGTACATGCGCTGACCTAGGGTTGCACGCACACGGAGGTCGGGAGCTTTACACGCACAGTTATGCGCACTGGAGCACGCGCAGGGGCACTGGAGCACGCGCACTGGCGCAGGGGCGCACAGGGGCGCTGGAGTACGCGTACTGGTGCAGGGGCGGACAGGGGCGCTGGAGGACGCGCACTGGCACACAGATGCACGCAAAAGTGCAAAGATGCGTGCACAGGCGGGCACAGTGGTGCAAAGGGACTAGCGGCGCGAAGAGGGCTGGTGCGCACGCAACTTGCCCAAGCGCAGGGGCGATGCACCTCGCACAAGCGCGCATGGGGCGACGTAACTCGCGGGGAGGAGGCACAAGACCGTAGGTGAAGCCGAGCGAGGCCAGAGTCGGGAGCGGCGCGATGCGGGGAGGCGCGCGGAGGGCTTGAAGGTGGAGGCTAGGGTTAGGGTTTGGTTCGAGAACTCCGGTCTAGGACCGTCGCTCTGATACCATGTTGGGAAAATGAGAAAACTTGTTTATTCCATACGCCCTAGGCTCTCTTATATAAGAGAGTAGTCTATGTGTAAAATACATAAAGAGTCCAACGGGAAAAAGAAAATGTGAAGAGGTACAGGCGAGAATGTTATAGACTAAAATATATCTCTACATCTCTGGTTACATAAAACTGACCCGGTCTTTATTTCACGCCACGCCGCAACCGCAACCACGCCCACGCTTGACTCGACCCGACCCGACCCGGCACGACGCAGAGGGCATACGCGTACGTGCATGTGCGTGGCGGTCTAAAGTCCTCTCTAGTTTGTTTCCAGACTGGTCTCAAGACTTCCCATATAAAAGCCATGTGCCAGTTTTGACACTCCACGGTGTGGGACTAAACAACATACTCACATGGTTGAAACATTGAATTCGAGGAATTGATATACAATAATACAACTTGATGTTGCCCAACTAAGTTAATTCCAACACAATGATCCACCCAACAATCAACTGCATTATACAAGAACATCACCTTCTTCTCCTTTCTCTCAAAACCTAAGAGTTTTTATATATTAGGCTGTGGCATTAGAGCAAGACGTCCACAAAAAACTAACACAAACTTGCAATGTTTATATGGATACAATAAGAATCACCAAGCATAACATTTAAAAAAAACAAAAAAAAACATCGAGTTGGTGGTGTCGACTAAAAATCTGCTAATGGAGTAAATATAACCATGTATCAAAACAAGCTTGAATGGTCGGCCAGTTCCACTAAAGAAAAGTCTCAAAAACAGTCATCATGTGCTAATCAGGTAGGTTAAGTCAGTTAAAAGTTTCATCATAGACATGTAGCCCCAGACAAGTACGTCCTTTGAAAGACAATCTTGGTCCTTCATCATGAAAGTCACTTGAATAAAAAGTATGAAAGGAGGAAACCATGTCCACCTTCACATGTTAGTCAAACATTGACATGAGACCTAGGTTCCATTCTCATGAATGGCATTTCTTAGGATGACAGCATATAGGACTCTTCAGTCTTTCCCTATGCTTGCTAAAAGAGTTCGAGGGTTACCAAATAATAATAATATAAATACAATCAACGTGATAAACAGCTCCATTCATGTTGGTTAAAGGGAGGGTGGAGAGGACATATGAACAAACCTTATTGAGGTTGGATACCTGACCAATTAACACCTCGTGAACAGCTAACCGTATTTTATAGAGCAAAGTAGTCGATAAACATGAAATTACAGCAGAAGATTAACCGGATAATATATGAATTTCGGCTGAGCATGCACAGCGCCTTTTCCGATTCAATTTAGAGCAAATCAGCTTTTAATTGTTTTAACTAAATTTGGAAAACTGCAAAGCTGCCCCTTCCTTGCTTATAGTAAATAGTTCAAACTATCAGAACTAGGAAATATCTGGTTTAACATGTGACTTGACATCCCATTCTTGGGGGAAAATATTTAATTTTGAGAAGGAGCTAAATGTGATTTTTGTCTAAAAACTCCCCCCCCCCCCCATATAGTGGGAAAAAACCATGGACAAAAAGAGATCGCACACTCTCACTATGTATAAAATTGGAGTACATGATACATAAATCCCTAAGAGGTGGCAATCCCCCCTAGACTCTAAGATAATCCACGCCTTACCCTAACAATAGTATAAATAGGGTACACAATAAACGGATCATAAAAATCCATACTCAGCCAAGATCCATTTATAAAATGTATCATATCCTAGTTGGGTTGAGTCTTCGAAGCATATCTCGACAAAGGTCAAAAACAAGCTTCTTTTTCTACTTTGGAAGGATCATATATGTATTTATTCTTCTTGACAGATTCTTTCCCAGCCTGGAAAAATCCAACTATTCACCTCTCTCTCATCTAAATCTCGAAATCTAAAATCATCTTTTACTCTATGTTGGCAATTTTTAGACCATCCTAATGTCCTAACTTTGCGGTTTTTGTCCTCATCATTCTCAACCTCAAAAAGAACTCGCATAGCTGAAGATGAATAAGAAAAGGGAAAGACTTTCAAATGGAAGCCCTAGAACAAGCTCCCACCCTTTACATTAGAAACCATGTGAATGCAAATGAGCCTATTGCTGCGCTTAAGCATTGTTGAAGACAAGTAATGCCATGGTTGCTATAGATTGTGGTTTCCTTGGAATAGGTTCCACAAGATAAATTATAAAAAGGAACTGTCTTCTTGTCTCCTAAGAAAACAGAAGCAGCTACGGGAATATCTCCATAGTCTTGTGATCGATTTTAGCAAAATATAAATCATTATCATATATCCAGATGATCACAAGTTAGAGTGATGCCATAAACGGGGAAAGGACCACTTCTTGTGTGTTCTAAATGGAGAAACTATGCAAATCATAAAAATGGAAAGTTACCCAAAGTTAAATAGTAGCAATACCGTGAACCAAACATTTAGCTACCCAGAGATATATCGTGTCATATCTAAATTTCTAAACAAGAAGGCAGATAAAATGCACATCATTTTACTCACATCATAAAAGCAAAATTTCAAGCAAAAAAGAGTTCTTTCTGAACACATTAACATATCAATACAAAAACGGGATGAGCCTATACCGAACCTTATTCGCATACTCTATGTACCTCTCCCCAAACGCCTCCGTCATCACACCCTCCTCCAGCTCCGCCTTCCGTCCGTAGTAAATCACACACACCAGGGTCAAAAACACCAAGCTTAACGGCGCTCGCAGTGCCAGACAGTAACTCCCGAACAGCATCATCGTAGATGCGTAAATCGGGTGTCTCACCCACCTGTACGGGCCGAACTGCACGACAGCAGTAGGCTCAGCCACCTTCTCTGAGTAATTCGCAAGGTACAACACCGAGTGGTAGCGCATAAACAGCACAGCCATGACGAGCACCCACAGGCCAGCATTGCTCCATCCACCGGGGACCATGTGCAACTCCGGCCCCTCGAAAGCGGCAAGCCAATGCCCAATGAACACCAGCACAGCGAACAAAGCACCGACTCCCTTTGGAAGTCCAACGTCCCACTTGGGATCGTGCGGGCGCGGGAGGAGATCGCCGTAAAGGCGTTTGCGGACGGACGACTCGAAGAAGAAGAAGTAGTGGTAGATAAAGAAGAAGGCGATCGGCCACCCTTCCAAGAAGCCGTTGAGGTGCGCCGGAGGGACCAATGTGAGCCATGTGATTGCGGAGGTGACAATTGCGAGCTGGTGGAGGATAGTGGACTTCCCGGAGAGGTGTCTGTGGAGAGAGAAGAGGCCGAAGGCGGCGACTGACGCGGCGACGTACCATGGCCAGTAGAGCCAAGTCCAGCTGAAGTACATCCAGAAGAAGGGGTTCAGGACGAGGCTTGCGATCTTCTTGACGAGGGCGATGGCAACGGAGGCGATTGCGGCCCATTTGCAGACGGAGAATGGGGTCAATTGGGGGATAGGGAGATTGGAGGGAATGGGGAGGGAGGAGAAGAGGGTTTGGGAGATGGGGAGGGAGCGGATTGGGGTGGTGCGCGCGAGGTGTTCGACGGAAAGCCTGAGAGGGGCGGTAGGTCGGATGGGTCTCGCGGGGAGGAATGAGAGAGTTCTGTGAAGGGATTTGGGGAGGGGGAGGGAGGAGGGGCGGGCGGAGTGGGTCAGGAGTGTGGAGGTCGCCATTGGAGGAGGTGGAGAAGAGAGGAGGAGAAGAGCTCACGGCCTTGGCAGCGGAGACAGTGGCAGCGTTTGGAGGAGAGAGAGCTTATCCGGAGGTGGGATTTTGGTGTTTGGAGAGAGCACCACCGTGGAGCCTATATTCGGTGCACTAGCAGATGTTTAGTTTTTTTTTTATATATTTGCATTTTGAGTAATTTCATAGTTACATCAAGAATCTTCGATAATCACAAATTACATCTAAATCCTGTTAATAACTGCTCCGTTTTACACTCATAACTTTCGGTTAGTTTAGTTCATTAAATCAACCACATGGTTGAGTTAATCTAACAACTCCGTTTCCGACCTGGAGCTTGGAAGGTGTGCGCGCGTGCGGGGGGGGGGGGGGGGGGAGTGTCTGACCTGGAGCTTCGGAGGCGCACGCGTGGGGGACCTGGGGCTTCTAGGGCGGAGGTGCACGGGTGGGGCGGGTCCGACCTGGAGCTTGGGAGGCACGTGCGTGAGGGATATGGGGCTCTGTATGCTGGGGGTGGTGTCGCGGGGAGGGGGGAAGGTTGTATCTCGCATGCAGGGTCGGAGGTGTGGGGACGGAGGGAGGGCTGGAGCTCGCATGCGGGGGAGAGGGGGTCGGAGGCGCGGGACGGAGGAGGGCAGCTTGCCGGGGGCGAGCTGAGGGGTTGGGGCTTGCTGGGGGGGCATCATGCCAAGGTTTGATGTACATAATGGCATCATGTAATAAATATGATGTGTGTTTGAAGGATAAAATGGTCAACATACGACTTTTTCCATCAAACTTAACGGAGAACTAAGACGAAACTTGACAGGATTATGTAATGTAATGGTTAATCATTATTCGGGGTTCTGAATGTAATTCGTAATTATCGAGGTTCCTGGGGTAATTATGAAATTACTCAGGGTTATGAGTGTAAATATCCCTTAGCTTTTTTATCGGTGAAAAAATATGCTTATTTCAAACGGGAAAAGGAGTATGCTCATTTTCTCATTCTTTTTTTCTCGTATTTTTTTTATTTTTATAAATAAAACCTAGTGGAATTTATATCACAATATATCATTACAATATCATTCAAAATTCGACTTAATTCGAGACATATATCATCTCCATCAAGACTGTCAAATGTTAACGGTCTCAGAATGACTGAAATTGACCCTCTCCATATGGAAGTGTTAGGAACATCTGTTTTACATGAAATTTGAAGTACGTATTCCACTTATTATTCTAAGTAAATCTCCTCATGTTCCATTTAAAAAAAATAAAAAAATGTAGAAAAAAAGGTGTTAGCATACTCTTATATGCTCCCATGAAACATACTCATTTAACCGTATTTCAAAATCCTAGCTAGAAATTTGGAGAGATATAGAAAATACATGTATAGGTGATATGAGAGATATAGAAAGAGAAAGAGGAAAATATACATGTGCCTAAAATCATCTTCAAATGTGAGAGAGGAAAGCTTACCTTCAAACTCTAAATCGATCAGCTATTTACCATCACAAAAAAAGGTGCAAACCGTGCGCTCTGATGACCTTCAGCGATTCCTCGATGACCAAGATAATGGAAAGGAAGGTGGAGGATGATGTGAGGAAGAAGGTGAATGCATGTGACTTTAATCTTGTCTATATGTCCTCTTAGAGAGGTTTGAATGGTATAAAATTCAAGTCCCGTCTGTTTCTCTCATCAAAAATCAGACTTGGCTTTCTTTCACTAAAATGACTATACATCTTCCATCTGATATTAAAACAAATCATGTGCATTGGAGTTCTAATAATATGTCACCTTTAACCCTTTCTTGATAGATTGAGATCAAAGGTCTAATCCTTTTTTAAATAATTTTTAGATTCCTTAACTGTTGACTTTTCCTCTGATCGTTAATATAAAATATCTAGAAGTGCCGGATGTGGACGAAATTTGATTGGCACAATATTTATATATTCTTTTTTTTGCAAAAGAAAAAGAGAGGATTTCAACGTCTCTGTTGTTGAACTACAGCAGAGGATTTGCTCCCGGTGAACTTACCAATCCCTTCCTTCGAAATTAAAACGTCACCCGTCAAGGTAGTAGGGAATGAAATCCTAAGATGGCACCTTATATTCCTGCAAAGCATAAGGGCATCCATATTACAAATCTTAGGGTGCGTTTGGTTCGTGGGTTATCTAGGGGTGGATAACCCGGTTTTGTGTTTGTGTGTTTGGTTGGTGGGTTAAGGGTTGGGAAGGGTTTGTATGATGTGATTGTATTGGAATTTGAAAAAGTTGGTAGTTATTATAGTATGATTGTATTGAAATTTGAAAAAGTGGGTGGTTGTTGTGATGTGATTGTATTGAAGTTTGGAATAGTGAGTAGAAGTTGAATATTTTATGGTTTTTAGATGATATAATGGTATAATATATATTTTTTTGGTTGGAAAGAGAGTGGGCCCCACTAGTGGGTTAGGAATATGAGTTTTGGGGGGTAACCCACCCAAAGTGGGGGGTAACCCCCCAACCAAACGCACCCTTAGTATAATTGCTCGTTGAGGAGAGTATCAAACCGAAATGCTAGCCCACGGCTTGACCTCCCGATTTTCTTTCCGTCCATTACATGATTGTACATTGCACACATCCGCAAGAATAGGGATGAAAATAGATACGAATATATTTCAATATCTGCTTATCGTATTTGAAAAATTACCGGATACATATATCCATATCCGAATATTAATCGAATACGAATCGAATATGGATATGGGTTGTAAAAAATTTCCAGATACGGATATAGATATGGTAATGGCTTGAATATCCGAATCTGGGTATCCAAATATAATATTTAATATTATTTTATATATTAGTTAATATAATATAAGCCACAACCATGTGTTATTATATTAGTATTATACATGATAAAATACAATATATTCATAATATTAATAAGCTTCCGTTTGTTTGGGGATGGGCACGAACAAAAGTTATGAAATCCTGACCCCTTTTTTGCTTCCAGTCAAGAATGCAACTTACCTTGACGTCCCTTTTTCGTCACGATGCAGCTTATTTTTCATTGCCATTTTTTAAAATTACTATGAACTTTGATTTAAAAAATTCAATTAGTATTCGTATGTAATCTATATTCGATCCCCATTCGGATTGCATATTTATTGGATACATATTTGAATTTCACTCTTTATTCGATTCATATTAAAACTAGCTCTTTATTCGATGCATATTCGGGTCCGCTCTTTATTCGATCCGTATTGGGATTCGATAAATATCTGATTCGAGTTCATATCCGTATTTATAAGGATATGATTTCCTTAATGCATATCCGAATCATATTTGTATTCGTATTCAATGGAGATGATCATTTTCGGAACAATTTTCATCCCTACGCAAGTATCGAAGATCACGAGCTTCTTAATTTCGACGTGTCCATGGCTGTTGGCTTTCCTTAGAGATCCTTGCTTGCTCTTGCTTATGCTTTCCAACACACAATGTTCCGGATGCTATTTTCAATATCTTAATTTAAGTTTGCTATATATACATATAAAATTATTCGAAAAAATCGCATTTTACGAATTCAAATATAAATACAGCTTTCCAGACTCTTATTCTTTATTTTTGGTTATTAGAGTCCATGTACCTCTGTTTTCTGAAAAATATAAGCACGCACTAATCTATTTCTCATCACCAGCTAACATCATCAAGCTGGACTGCTGGCAATAATAATAATAATAATAATAATAATACTCTCTTCCATGAGACGCCTCCTCCATTCTGTTCTTAAGTAAAACGCACAGTTTTGGTCTATTACGCGATCACCATTCTTCCCAGCAATGCCAAAGTAGGCAGAGAGCAATCTAAAAATTACAACTGTGAAGAAGACGATGCGCTGATCCTTCGTCTTCTTCCTCTTTTTTTTATATATTCTTGAAGATCGGATTTTGTTGCTGAGAAGAAGTCGGATTCTTCTGGTAGAGCTTGTGATCATCTCATTAAAAAAATCATGTCAGTCGCGAAGCAGAGACTTCTTTTCCTTCCCGCTTGCGCACTTTATTCTCTTTGGAGTACAATTTCCGTTAAGGCGATTGAACAGGTAGATTCCAACGATGACGCTCAATTATTAAACTTTATTGCTATTTTAATCCCGACACAGCACCAAACAGACATGAGGAAATGACAGAAAATCAATCAAAACCTCCTGCCGAATTTCTCCAGAAATATGATGGAACTTCGAAAGCAATAAAATGTACTCAAAAATATCGATTACTCTGTACTTACAAATTGTCACGACCCTTTTTTTCTGACTATCAACAAATTCTTTACAGAAGTAACAAACTCAATGGAAAGAAGGAAATCGAATCTCTTATTCACCACGTTAAAAAATTTAAGCTCAGTCGACAACGGGGTCGCCGGCGGCGACCGAGGCCTCTGCCTCGTCCTCGAACGCGATGGTCCTCCGGTTGGGCATCGCAAGCATCGCCGTATGATCCAAGAACTCCTTCAGTCGAGCCACGGCCCCCAGTACCGTCCTGAGGTCCTCCACCCTCGCGAAGCCGACCGTGCCGCTCCGTCGCACTGCGTAGACATAGAACGTGAGGGCCCCCTTCTTGAACTTGAACCGCGCCAGCTCGCGGTCCGGGAGGCCCCTGACCATCCTCCCGTTGACCTCCCCGAGAGTGATCTGGTGGGGCCAGCGGCCCTCGGCGTCGTCGCGCGTGGAGCCCGACTCGAAGACGAAGATGACGACCTTCGAGTTGCGCGTGCCGAGTCCGAGGGTGAGGGTGCGCCAGGTCTGGTGGGCGAGGATGGTGAAGCCGGTGGGGAGGTAGGAGGTGACGGTGGGGAGGGAGGTGGAGGTGGAGGGGAGCTCGAGGAGGCGGAGGAGCTCGAGAGGGGCGGAGCGGCGTATGGTGAAGGAGCGCACGATGAAGCCCTGGAGGCCAAAGCGGAGGCCCTTCACGTGGCGGGAGAGGCGGAATTGGAGGTCGGCGGTGGACGGGGACGGCTTCGGCGGCGGTCGGCCGTGGCGTTCTCCTTCCTCCTCTTGGTCGTCCCTCGCCTTCTCCATACGGGAGAGAGGTTCGCATGTCGTGTGTTAGTTTTGTTCGTTGGCTTATAAATGCGAAACATTGCGCGGGTAAAGACTTGTGATCATATATAATTACATATAATAATGAAATTTTGTATATTTTTTCGGCTTTTAATATGATTATTGATGAAATGATTATATTTCGTATATTTGTTTTATGGGAAAGCAACCGTCCTTAGCAATATACCAGCAAATATATTACATTATTATAAAAATAACTAATTAAAATTTTTTTATAATAAATAATATTCATTATTATATAAATAAAACTGGACGACATTGTAACAATTTTCAAAGCATTCATCATAAGAGGTCGATTTTGTTATTGTGCATCAAACACATGAATTTTAATAAAGATCTTCCACAATTCGGCTCTTGTAATAGAAGACTACATTCAACTATGACAACTGAGATATAATCTCTTGCGGCTACTTATCAACCAAAAAGAAAACAATAAATTTAAAAAGAAATGCTAAATGGTGACAAAAAGAATGTTGATAGACGATCGGAACTATTTATTTTTAGGATTTTTATCACTTATGCTCCACTAAAATATTGCAGTATCAATTATGTTCTTTCCTTTTTTGGAATATCACGTGTGCCCCTGACTTCCTTCACATCTATCACTTGTGTCCTTTACTTCTTTCATATTTATCATTTGTGCCCTTCGTTAGTTTGATTGTCAACGAGTTCAACTTAACCATGGTTCATCTGAGCCAATGTGTGGTTAAGAGAGGCAAAACTAACCAAACTAGTCTTCCTCTACCTCCGCTCTACCTCCCTCGACCTCCTCCTTCCTTGAGAGCCCAGGGACCTCTGTCTGCTCTTTCTCCCCAAATCTCACATGAGCCATTCATCTCCTGGAATGTGAAAGGGACAATGTCCGCGTGCAACCAGGCGGCGGTGACACTGCTGTCATGGCTGGAGATGACCTTCAATGGGGTGATGCTGGGCCTTCTTCACTGCCTAGATGTGGTCCAACTACCTCTTCTCCTCACGAACCCTCCTCAAGATCCGCTCCACCCCTTCCCATCCCATATGTGACCTCCGCTCCCTCATCTCATCCCAGGACTACTCCGTTGAGGGCATGTTTTTCGTCATCTACGACACCATCCACGGGGTCTTCCAGAAGCCCCTCGTCTCCCACAGCATCGACCGTCATCATCTAGCATGTCCAAACGACAATCCTTCTCGGTTGGCGGTCTAGGGTTTGTTGTTGGATGTGTTTGTTGTTTGTGTATTCTTAATGGAAACGAATTTCTTTGGAGTAATTTGTTTACCTTTATGATTCGATGTAGAGATATCTTGCTAGAAAATGGAGCATACAAGTGGCGGACCTAGGATTCTAGACTAGGTGGGGCACACCAATAAGAGGCACATGTCAATAAATTAGAAACTTTATAGTAGGGGATGAAAACAAATGCAAACATATATGTATCTGTGTTCGTTAAATGGAGGATATGAATACATTTTTTTAATCTGGCAAATAAGAATGCAAATATGCATTGAAATTCAGCACATGCGAATGTAAATACAAATTTGATATCTTTAATTTTGATGAATACAAATATGATACAAATGATCATGTTTTAGATGATTCAAATACAGATATACATTTTAGGAGAATACAAACATGGACACATGCACAAATATTAATTCAAATGTTCACATATCAGAGGATATCAATACAAATATGATATGATTATTAATAAATATATACTTAATATATATATATATATTAGTCATTTATTACTATTAGAAGTGTGAATGTACTTATTAAATATTATAGTTTATTATGAATCTAAAAAGCTTATTGCTTTTAAATAAATTAGAAAACATCTAACATTTAGAAAAAAATCGAAAAAATCATATTCATTTGTTAATTATCTGCATGCATATTATCAATAATCATTAGAAATGTTATATGCACTTGGAATTGGATCTCTTAATCAAGATAGGTAATGGTGGGGAACTAGCAGACAAGGGAGACAAGTAGTGGGCACTTGAAGGAGGTGGGGACACATTGGCCCAATGGTTCATATCTACCATGAGCAACATCAGGATTATGACCCGATGGGATGGGAACCGAAGCTAACATGTAACGGAGATGAGTGGCCGGTCCAAGAATTGGGGGGGGGGGGGGGGGAGGCACGGTGGTTTGGAATGTAGGACAACTGCAACTAGTCCTCAACTGAGGCGGAACCAACCAACGCCTGAGGAGGGAGGTGGTTCGGGGAGACGTAGGGCACATGCTCATGCAGGGTGATTTCAATGGGGAAGGTAGGGGCACAAATGGACATAGTGAGGGAGGTGAGGGGCACACTTTAGAGTAGATGAAGGATTATTAGGGGAGGGGGGGACATGCCCCCTTACCCCCGCCCATGGAGCATACAATTGATGCGTAAACTCATAATTGTGTGTTTTCGTGTGCGTTTGTGTGCTTTTCAACGTGCATGTTCGAGAAGGTAGATTTTCTTGTGATGTAGGAGATAGATGATCGTTGTGATTAGATGATCGTTGTGATTGCTATAGAGGGATTTGATGTCTTAATGTTCACCCCTTTTTCTCATGCAATGTTTGTATAACGAGTGGAAGGGGATCTTTGGATGATTAAAATGGGGAGGAGGAGGTGTAGGAGGGGATGGATGGGAGGAGGTTGGGGAAGATGGGGTGGGTTGAGGAGGAGGAGGGCTTGGTAAGGAGGAGGTCAGAGGAGAGCCTATAGGGGGGCATAGTTGGGGAAGAAGGGGCAGAGGAGAAGGAGGGTGTCAAAGGAGGAGGGAGGAAGACTTAATGAGGACATATCTACTCAGATTAGTCAATTTAATTACCTTCATATCCCAAAATTTAATGTCTGTTTGAGATGTAGATGAGCGACAACCAACTCGAGGGGCACAACTGATAAATGTGAAAGAAGCCAGGGTACAAATGATCTTCCAAAAAGGGAGGACCTAACCGTATTGCAATATCTTAGAGAGACACAAGTGACAAAAAAACTCATTTTTATGCTAGTGAATATAGATTTTTCATGCACCTTATATTTGCATATTTAGAAAATAGGTTAAACAAAATTTTCATGAATATTACTTAGGGTTTTTGCATTTACTCTCCTATGAGATTCTACAACATGCCATTTTCTTTGCAATACATAGTTATCACTTATGCCTCTGCTCATACCTTCTTACATAGTTATCACTTATGCCTCTGGAATTAATTGCCATCCATTTTCCTCCCAAGCGGACTTCCAACTTAAGGACATAGTGGAATTGGATCAAAAAGGGATCGGTACAAGTGTAAATTTATCTTCTTGGTCTTCTTCCCTTTCTTCTTCTTCATTAGCTGGAAACAAATTACACTCCAACTGGCCAACCCAATTCTCACGTCTCCTTCCCAATAAGCTTCTCCCCTCCCAACCGTGAGTCTAACCGAATCCAACCTGACCCCTCGACCCTCGACATGCATGTTATAGAACCGCTCCTAATGCACTGCATCTCCCTGTCCCTTACTAAAGCCCTCCTCCCCCTACCAGCACCTCCAATTGCAGCTCCTCGGCTCCTACCAAAGCCCTCCCCCTAGCAAAGACGTGTAGTGATGCATACCCCCTACTAAAGCCCTCCTCAGACAAAGACAGGCTCAGAATGGATAATGAGGTCATTCTGCTAGCAAATGACGGTGTAACGAGCATGCCCTGTTAGTGTTCTTAGTGATGGTGAACTATGAGGGCTCGTATGCTTGGTTCTCGCTAATCTTGCTCCAACCAACCATCCTTGAACCACATGCAACCATCATGGCAGTTCCTCTCCTGTCATCATGCCACTGACGTTACTCCACCGAGGTGAACTTAATCGGGTTACTCCTCCAGTTCCTTACCACCACCACCTCCGAACTTAGGGACGGTTCGCTCCAATGTAACTGTTGTTAGGAGGCCCACGACAAGAGGGGTATGAATGTCAAAACAATTCCTTAACCAGACATTGGAGTAAGCAAACCATGGTTTGGTTTTCCCCATTGACGACTATAGTAGTGGAAGGACACAAGTGAAAATGATGCAATAAGGTAGGGACACAACATATATTGCAAAAATAGAGGGGGCAACTAATATTAGAGAATCTAACAAAGGCATAACTGTAACACATCATTTTAATTTATACGAAATACACTTTATAAAAAAGCACCACTTATTAGCGAAGAAAAACACCTAAAATTATGAAAAGAAAAATAAAAAAGATTATGTATATGTACTTAGTTATAGGCTGGCAAGAATTAGAATACATAGGGTTCCAAACTCCGGGTCTCATCCCACTAATTAAGGTTGTTCTTCATTGCTAAGGACTGAGAAATCAATATTAGACTAAGGTCCCCTGCTAGGAATATATAGTAGTGAAGCCTATGAATCTTCACGAGGTTTTAAAGCAAGCACCGTAGTAAGAGTGGAAAAGCCTCGAGATCGGTAGAACTGACGTCCCTTTTTTACGACTTTCGATATTTGTATAGTAAAGACATGTAACTTAAAATCTTGCTATACTTTTTATTAACTCAAAATGACTTAATTTTTTTTATCCTTTCCATTAAAAAAGTATAAAAATAAATAAAAATACCAACTTGTACATATACCAATAAAATTCAAATTTTAAATTTTAATACGCGCACAATCACAACATCATATATTACACGGACATACTCGGATTCAACTCTAACCATATTTAAAAAAAACTCTAACCATGTTTATCTAAAAGTACCTTAAATTTTAAAATTAACTTGGAGTTGATGAGAATCCATTCGTAAAAATCAGATTTTAACCCCTATCTTTTTTGCATACAAAAAAATTACATAGACCATAATCAGGTTTTAACTCCCGGGGCAACCCCATTGAACCCTTGATATAAAATATATATCATACTCTTTTTTATTCGATATTAACTTTGTAATGACGTTTTGATATCTTATTTTTACTAAAAATATAAAGCTAATAGAAACATTTTCTAAACCAAAATAATTTAAAGACATATGGTACGCGTGTGTGTATATTACAATTGTACATGTATACAAACTTGTGTATTTTGGATTCCTTAAAATGATAAAGCTAAAAAGTATCAAAAGTATTTCTACGTATAACCAATACAATGTACAACCATAATAAACTTATACAATACATAACGTATAATTAAGAAAATAAAAATTGACTAATATCAAAACTAGATATGTTCACCTATGAATATGGACCTAAATTCCTATCTTTTAATCCAAGTCAAATTAGCAAAAAAGTGCTCTTCTACAAAGGTGTGGATCTCAAATTTTTCAAAAACTCTCACGTTTTGACTTCTTTTCCATTTGAGGCCATTTTTTATTTTTCAAGTATTTTACAAGTGTAGTATTTTTGGAATTGTAGGGAGTACCACATGTCGCGGACACATTCCTTCTTCTTCATAAGGTTGTGGATTAGAGCCCCTACACAAAGTAGCAGTCCATGTTCCTTTTTTATGTTCTTCCCAACCATTGCACCTCAAACCTCCATTCAACTCGCATTTGATGACATGCTGATAGGAACAATCAAAGTCGAGCGAGGGTCGTGAGATCCCACAAGACGAGAAATCAGTTGCTGAAGTGACTGCTCACTAAATCTAACTAAGTCAACAATTAACCCACAAGTGAAATAAATCAATCAAAGTGAAGTCTATGGATCAAAATTTATTATTACCCCATTCAAAATGTTTATAATGGACAAGTAGATAGGGTGTCCAGCTTAGGGAAGCCAAATGCATGGTGGTAGGCAGAAATTATTTCTAATTAACCTATATGTACGCTAATCTCCTTAATATTTTTGTGGGTTTTTTAATTTAATTTTTTATTTGATTTTTCTTTTTACAAATTAATAATTTCCTTTTGGTTTTTAAAATAAAATATATCAATACCAATTAATAATAGATAATGTATAATATATATATATATATGTATATGTATAGGTATATATATAAGGATATATGAATATAGAGTATATATAAGATATATATAGAAATAAAATTAAATAAAATCTTTTTTATGTTTTTATAATAATCTAATATTTTTGTGATTATTCGATGACTTTTTCTCATTTTTATGGATTTTTAGTTAATTAATTATACAAAATAGATATATGCCAAATTGTTTTAGTTATAATATGTATATAATAATTCCAAAAATTCCCAATTTTTTTAATAGATACTATAGATAATAAGGAACAAGATAAAAGAGAAAACTATTTTTTTTATTTTTATATTTTTTTAATTTTTTATAAGTTTTAGGGTTTTGTAATTTTTAGGGATTTCTATAGATATTTTAAGTTGCTTTTTGGTGTGAAAATAAAATATTACATAAAGAAGCTACAATATTTTTTGGGATTTTTTAAAGTTATTTTATATTTTTTAGGGTTTTATAAAACAAACAAGGAATATTTAGCTCCTAAATAAAATTTTTAAAATAGAAAACACACAAAATATCAAAATCAATCAGATAACGTGAAAGATCATGATTTTAGACACTTTCTGCAATTTTCAAAAAAATTATAGACAACATGATCTATATTTAATAATTCAAACAATATAAAAAAAATAAATGCAGTTTTGGGACCTATTTGCAATTAAAAATAAGCATTCATTCAAAGCATAACAGGTCCGAAGAGTTTAAGAGCATACACACAATTTTTAGAAGTGAAAACATGCTCTTCACATGCTTTGCAGGGACTAAACCGTAAATAAAATAAGTTACAAGGTTCCACATGTAATTTATCTGAATTAAAATTACACTACATACTTAATATTTTAAATAAAACCTAATATACAAAAAGATGGAGGGGTTTCTTCGTAAAATACCCAAAATCAACGGGTGTAGACGACAGAGAGCGCACTACGTGGTTCACTTGAGTGACATCTGATGGCTTCGGAGTGATTCGTTTCGCCTCGAAATGAATGGCTAGGATTAGATCTGGAGAAGCCCCTCGATCGGACATCAACTGCTCTTCTTGAAGAATAAGGACGAACAACCGAACCTCCGAGCTTTGATCATGGATTTCTGGCAACTCCGAGGACTATTCTCTTTGCCAACTGGTCCTTCTCCTTTCTAGAGGTCCTATGCACATGCAAACACGTTCAACGATCTTCTAAGTCCTAGCAATGGGGACATGGGGTCTCTTCTTCTTGGAGGAGAAGTTTGGCTTAAAAGGGGGCTCCATGTGTTTCATTTGGGGCTCAGACCTGCATGGAAAGCTTAGGCAGCTCGAGGTGAAAACCTCAACCTAAAAATGGAGGCTCGAAGCCTTATGGATGGGCGGGGCGGTGAGGCTCAAGCAGAGATGAAGGAACAAGCCTCGATTCACTTGATTCCAAAAAGGAATCAAGGGGAAATTGGATGAGTCGTCCGAAGAAAGCGTCGATGATCGATTATGGGGTGAAGATGAGTCGAGATACTATTGGAATACAATGGAATCGACCTGGAGCTCGAGCTCTAGGTCCACGATGAAATTAGAATACTCCTAAGCTACTGATCTAAATGCGAAATGAAGGACGAAATTGAAAACTAAGCTAAGATTATTACCTAAAAACAACTTAAAATGGGCCTCGATTCGGCTAGAAAGCCAAAGAAGCTGAACCACCAGTGAGGCTCGTCGGCGACGGATTTGGACCTCCATCGATGAACCTCCTCCTCATTGCAAGTCATCGACGAGGCCTCCTATTACCAGGTACTTGTCTAGGAAGCTTGAGGAGGGATCAAAAAGGTAAAAATGGCGGAGAGGGGTGTTTTATACAGATGGTGGTGATAATGGTTTGTGATGAATCCGTGATTCATCGTCTTTATTCTTTTATTTTAGCCTCATTGTCTTAGTAAAATACCTATAAATTTCCATTAGTTGCATAAAATTATCATTTTGCATGCATTTATTAAATATTCATTTTAAAACTTTTTGTACATAAATAAAAGAATAAAGAGGAAAAGAAAAAAAGAAAAGGATGTATTTATGCAATAAATGCAGACTGACCCGAACATCGAGAGAAGGTCAAGACATGACCTGATTGATCGGGAATAAAGTAGGGGGAGATAGGGTCTTCTGTCAAAAATCCAAAAATATTTTGTAAATATTTTTCCTGTATATTTGTATAAAACGTATACTATTTTATTTGTACACAATTTGACTTCAAATTAATTATTTTTGTAAACAAAATTTGTAAATAAAAATGTGTTGTTAATGATAAAAATAATTGTAAAATAAAATAATGTACATATTACAATTAATCACCTTTAGAAAAAGCCACAAAGCGATCGTTGAAATACCAATTTTGGCTCCATACGAACTCAAATTAAACCAAACTAACTTCCATTGTACTCTAAATTAAATTATCTTTCAAATGGTTGTGGTTTCATAATTTTTGGAGTTACGGTTGAAAAGTCGGTTTTCTGGGGTGTTTTGTGCAGTTTCACTACTTTTTGTTGTATATTAATATTTATTTTTATGTACATAATTGTAAATATTATTTTTATTAAAAATAAACAAAATTAAAATAAAAAAATTTATAAAAAGGATGTAAAAATTATTTCCTTATTTGTACATGTGTATATTGTATTATATGTACATAATATGTGTATACAACAAACTTCCTTATATAAAAATCACCAAAAAAATAAAATATGTCACATTAATTAATTAATTTAATTTAATTACGAATTTTGTATTTATATTTAATTATTTAATTCATTTATTTGGATTAAAAACTTGCCTTGTATATTAGATTTCATTCCATACCTTAAAAAGCCACCATTAAGGTGGCTAATTTATTTTTAATTTATTAATTAATTTATTTAATTTATTTATTCTGAATTTCATAATTAATTAATTAATTAATTATATTAATTCACCCAATAAACACCTTCCTTAAGTGTATATACCTTCCTCTTTTATTTTTCTTCTCTTTTTATTGGCTCCTTCCTCCCTCATTCACGTTTGATCAACCTTTGGTGGAGAGGAGCCTGATCTCCGAGAGCCATTTTGTTGAAGAAGCGTGCCTAGACTTCGGGCCGTTCGGCGACAAGTGCCAGTCCTCGTCGAGGCCATCATGGTATTTCCGACCCCAAAGTGTGATCCAATTTTATTTCTTGTCTTTTTCTCTAGGATAAATCGTAGGTCGCATTTTTTGCTCACATTTTATTAGTCTTTAGATCTTAAAAATCACAAAAATTTATCACCACACACATTCACATCTGACACCTATTTTTCATACCATTTTCTTGATCTCTACATATTCACGTTCTACCTCGCACAACCTATCACCTCCGACCATGCAGGGTGGTCGGAGATACGGATCTATCTTCCATTCGCAAGATCCGTCCATTCACACATCCCATTTTTGTGTATAAATAAACAAATAAAATTATTTTTCCTATTTATCTCACATTTGTTTTTGCAGGAAGAATTAAAAAAAGAAATGATATTTTTGTTTTTCTTTTCTCTCTAGCCTTTGATTTGCAAGAAAATTTAAAAAAAACTTTAAAAAATATATTTATTTTCCTTTTTAGTTCTGCTGATTAAAAAAATAAAAAAATTCACTCAATCTTTTTGTTTACAGTTTTCATAAATATAAAAAAATATATTAAAAAAACAAAAAAATGCAACTGCCTCCTCTAGGCGGTGCCCAACCTTTGGCCTGCGCTGCTAGACGGTCCCCTCCGCTTCTCTAGCAGCGCCCGTCGCGGTCCTGACATCCCGCGCCAGCGACTGGTCATCCACCCGCACCCCCTATCACGGCCATCTCTGCGCGCAGTCCTTCAGCCCCTTCAACTTCCGCTCCTGCGAAGCTTCCTCAATCGTCGTGCCGCACGGCGACGACGTACCCTCCTCCGAGAAGGGCTGCGCCATTGTGCGCTGCAGTCTCTCACCGACCGCCTGCGCCCCCAAGCGGACCATCCTCCTCACCACAGATGCCCATGCCGCATCTTCTCCCCTCGATCTGCACCGCCTGGGAGGAGCAGTTCCCGTGCCACCGCGGCTGTACCACCACCATCTTGCCTGCGCTGACCTCAAAGAACCTCCCACACATCGTGGCGCCACAACCATCTCTCGTCGCACATCCATCTCCGCCAACCCGACCGCACCGACCCCACAACATCTCTTAACCACATCGGATTTCGGCTCATTAGAATGGCGCCTTGTCGGGGATGTTGGCTCCTCCTCCCTCATTTACTCTTGTTCGGATTCGGCTCATCAGAATGGCACCGATGTCAGGAGGAGCTCCTTGTGTTTGACCCTGGTCGCTATACTAGGTAAAAAGACGAGCGAAAACCTCTTACATTTGCTTTGATTGATTTATTTATCTTTTGAGTGTTTAAATATTTTTCTCGATTGACCGTGCTTGGTGATGGGTCACGATGACCATTGTTTATTTACACACTTAACCTGAGTTGTCAGGCATGTCATCAGTTTGATCACGGGTTTAGGGGTGATGGAATGTTCGTGCGACGATCCTAAGAATCTAGCGTGGGTGATGGATCATCATGCGTGTGATTGGTGTCCAAATCAAACTTTTTCGAGCCTTGAAACAAGGCAGAAAAAAATGGAGGAACAAGGGAGGCGGATCATGTCTGATACAAGTCAGAGGCATAGGGGAAGTTGACTCGCAAGTCAACATGCCTTGTGCTCTGATTAGTACACCTAGCATCGAATAAGGACAATATATAATATATATATTAAATCAAAAATAATTACAAAATAAATAATAAATGACTTATTTACAAAAAATTTAAAACACATAAAATGTTCCTTATTCTACGCAGAATTTAATTATGAATTTTATTGTAATTTAAAATATTGTATATTAGGTGTTATCATTTAATTACAATTATTTTTATATTTTATTTGTTCATTTTATATATTTCGATTTATTTATTAGTAGTTTTAATTAATAAATATAATATTTATTATTTTATTTCTTTGATATAGTTTAAAACATATTTAAATATTGTTGGTTTATTTTTATATTTTAATTCATTATATTAAATAAATACAAGTACAGTACATAGATGTATAATTCGTCTATATTTTAGTATATTTCATTTATTTTCTTTATTTAGGATATTTTTTGTTTCTTTATTCAATTATGATATATACACTATATATAAGTATATAAAATATAAAGTGATTAAAAATATATGGAATACATTTATTGAATATTTTATACAGGTATATAGTACAATAGGGGCCCAAAATCTAACTTTTGTTTATTAGCTCTGATTTTATTGACACCGCCTTCATTAAATAGATAATTTAATTTTAGTAACAATAAAGTTGAGTTTGGTATTTGGAGTTCAGAAGGTGAAAATATATGTATGTGAAGTTTGGTTTACGACTTTTTATTTTGTGTCCCAGTCACTCTATATCTTATTTTTGGATGAAATCAAGTTTGTATTTTTCTATACATTATTATCTATAAGTTCGATTTCCAAAGTTTATTAATTTGAGGCTTAAATAATGAAGAATAAAATAGGTATACACGGGAATTTAAATTAGGGTTTGGGGTAATTTTTGTACAGGTTCTTTGCCTATCTCCCCCTACTTTATTCTTGGTCGACCAAGTCAATATTGCCTTGGTCTCGAGGGCTAGGTCACTCAGTGTCTTTGACACTTCATTTCTTTTTCGTTTTCTTTTCCTTTATTCTTTTATTTTGGCAATAAATACATGTATTTATACAATACTTACATGCCAATTTATGAGTGTTATTTTTCATAAATAAATGTTATATACACACATTTAGCTATGGATTAAAGGGAAAAATGAAAGAATAAAGGTGATGAATATATGATTCATCACCCCCCCATACTTGCCTTTGCTAGTCCCTAGCAAACACTTATGCCTATAAGTACATAAAGGAAAAATAAATAAAAGAAAAAGAAAGAACTTGGAGTAATTTTAACTCTTGAACTTACCTTTATAAAATCAAAGTTTGGAGCCCAGTCAGACCTTTGGATTATTAATTTGTTCAGAATCTTATCGAGGACTAAATTTAAAGCATAATAGCCTTCGAGACTCTACAAGACTCTATCCAAATCTCCTCAATAGTCAAGTCAGAATAAGCCTACATCATACGCAAACCCTTATGACTATGAGTCTCACTTGTACAGTGTAAGTGTATGGCTCTCCCTAATTGAAATGACAAAGAGACTAACTTATCCAGTATGACAACCCAATGATCCACCAATCCCGCAACTCTTTCCTCGAGGAGTAGGGTATTCCCTTCTAAGTTCAAGTGACAACCAACTCAAGAGGAGGGAGTAGAGAATAGAGTGGACGGTAGCCAGTGTAGCTACCTATCACAGGATGGATGATCGATGTAGTCAAGTCATCTAGCTGCATGCTCATGTAAATATGACTTTGAAGCTCAAGCTTGCTTATTCCAATATGTACATACTTCTACATGCTCTGAATTTTTCTTTGTTTTTTGGTCTGTCCACTTTTTTGGAGTCTTTATTTGTTTTTTAATACTGTGTAGAATAACATTTACATAAGAGATTTTCCTCTTAAGACAATAGACTATCCCTCTTTTAAAGCATTATCACAACCCGCAGTCTCATGTCTTTAGACCTGACTACTACTGGACGGGTTGGGGTGTGCTTCCCTCCCTAGATGAGGATGAATGTTTCATACATGTGCATCTCATATCGACAAATCCAATCCCCTCACGTATGTGTCGACTACAGGCGCCTGAATGCCGCGAGTAAGAAAGACCACTTTCCCTTGCCTTTTATTGATCAGATCTTGGAGAGACTCACAGGGAAAGAGATCTTCTGTTTTCTTGACGGGTACTCAAGCTACAACCATGTAGCTATAGCACCTGAAGACCAGGAAAAGACCACATTCACATGTCCATTCGGTACTTATGCTTTCAGGCGCATGTCATTCGGGCTATGCAATGCCCCAGACACATTTCAGCGGTGCATGATCGCCATATTTGCCGAGATGGTGGGAGATTTCCTGGAAGTGTTCATGGATGACTTCTCGGTTCATGGTGATTCTTTTGATACATGTTTAGAGCACTTGGACCGAGTCCCTCACAAGGTGTAGAGAGGTGAATCTGGTACTCTCCTGGGAGAAGAGTCACTTTATAGTGACAGAGGGTATCGTGTTGGGACATGTCATCTCCAAAAGGGGAATGGAGGTTGACCCTGCCAAGGTGGAGGTGATCAAGAAACTCGATCCACCTACCAACATGAAGTCAGTGAGGTCTTTTCTAGGGCATGTTGGATTCTATAGGAGATTCATTCAGGATTTTTCAAAAATCGCCCACCCACTGAATGAGCTCTTAGGAAAAGACACAAAGTTCGTTGTAGATCACAGGTGTCTGGAGGCCTTTGAGCTCTTGAAGAGGAAGATTTGTGCCTCGCCTATCCTACAAGCTCCTGATTGGTCTCTCCCCTTTGAGATCATGACTGACGCTTCAGATTTCGCTATAGGAGCTATGTTTGGACAACGACGAGAGGGGATCCCATTTGCGATCCACTACACGAGCAAAGTATTAGATCCTACACAAAAGAATTATACAGTGACTGAAAAGGAAATGCTCGTGGTAGTATGGGCCCTCGAGAAGTTCAGGTCATATATTTTGGGCTCTAAGGTAACAATCTACACTGATCACACAACCATTCGATATTTAATGGAAAAGAAGGATGCGAAGGTGCGTCTTCTTAGGTGGATTTTACTCATCCAAGAATTTGATTTAGAGATAAAAGATAAACCTGGAGTGAAGAATATTGTGGCTGATCACCTTTCTCGTATTGAACTTAAGGATTCTCCTGATTATGAGCGGATTAGAGAGACCTTCCCAGATGAGTCAATTTATGTTATTGACTCACTTCCGTGGTATGCCAACATGGTGAACTATCTTGTCTCTAAGCAGGTTCCCCATGGTTGGACTAGAAGAAACATTGACCGACTGAAGTCAAATTCGAGGAGATACCACTGGGACGATCCTTTCCTTTTCTTCGAAGGGTCGGATTGTGTTTGGAGAAGGTGTATTCCTCAGGAGGAATACCAGAGTGTCCTCACATATTGTCATTCACTTGAGGCTGGAGAACACCATTCGGGAAAGAGAACCGCTCCCAAAGTACTTCAATGTGGATTGTATTGGCCGACCTTGTTTAGAGATGCTATTGATTTGTACGGTCATGCCCGATCTGTCAAACGCTGGGAGGGATAGTTGGACAGAGAGATGAGATGCCCATGCAACCGGTGATTATTTGTGATGTTTTTGATGCATGGGGCATAGATTTTATGGGTTCCTTTTCCAACAGCCAAGGACATGAGTACATTTTGTTGGTGGTTGATTATCTATTTAGATGTGTGGAGGCTATCCCAACCCAAACCGCAGACAGCAAGACTGATTGTAAGTTTGTGAGAGACCTGTATATTGCTAGGTTTGAGGTGCCAAAAGTTTTGATATCTGATGGGGGTAGCCACTTTGTGAACCGAGATATGAGATCTTGAGCTAAGGACTATGGATTTGAGCATAGAGTTACTAGTCCTTACCACCCATAGTCCAACGGCATGGCAGAGGTTTCGAATAGAGAGGTGAAGAGTATTTTGCAGAAATTGGTTCGTCCCGATAGGAAGAACTGGTCCCAGCTTTTGGACCAAGTTCTGTGGCCTATAGGACAACCTACAAGACTCCATTGGGTACTTCACCATTCAGAATGATCTATGGCAAGCCATGTCATTTGCTCGCAGAGCTGATTCACAAATCCAAATGGCCAATTAAGCAAATTAATTGGAGTTGTCACCTAGGGAAGCTTTGTCGAGACTTTAACTTGAACAAGCTTGTGGAAATCCGAAATAAGGCATATGACAACAGTTTGATTTATAAGGACAAAGTAAAGAGATGGCATGATCAGCACATTAGGTGCAAAGACTTTGTCCCTGGGCAAAAGGTATGGTTGTTCAATGCGAGATTGAAGATGTTCCATGGGAAGCTCAAATCTAAATGGACGGGTCCCTTCGTTGTTAAGAAAGTGCATGGGAATGGAAGTTTATAGATATCTGATCTCGCAGATGGTGCACAATCTCATGTGGTGAATGGACAACTGTGAAGCATTTTGTAGATTCTAAAGAGCAGTTGGTCCAAGTCGAGGCCATCAACTTCATGCAGAGTGAGCACAGAGCAGATACATCATATTCTTCATGAAGATGCAACATCAAGATTCAGCAGCTTAGAAGATTCAATCACTCTTGTACATTCTCCCTTCTTTGTACATTCTTCAGATCACATCGGTTCTCACACTTACTCTTGTCTTATACTTAGGCTGACCAGAGCCTAATTATAGGGGAACCGATGCCCACCATGTGTATATATTGATCTATTTCTCCTCTTGACCTCGTCTGCCCCATTTTTTATCTTCTTCTACACTTAGGCTGACCAGAGCCTAAGTATGGGGGGGGTGAATCGACTTCTATACTTTTTATTATTTTAGCCATCCTATGCTTAGCACGAGCTATGTCTTTTTCTCACTTCTTGTGCTCAGAGGACATAACACATGCTAAGTATAGGGGGCGTGTATATATTACATATATACTTTACCCATAGCTCGTACTTTCACGTAATTTTGTATATATTACAATAATTACGAGGTTGGTAAAATTGGTTAAATTTTTTTTTTAAAAAAAACTCTTATTGCTTTAAATTTTTTTTTTCAAAGAAAACAAAAAAATCTCTCTTTTCTTTCTTTGTTAATAAAAAATATGTGTTTTTTTAAAAAAAACTTTTGAAAAAAACATCTTTCTTTCTTCCTATCCTTTACAAAAAAACAAAAAAATAAAACTCTAAAAAAATAACTAATAAGTTGGTTTAATCCCTGACACTTACACTTTCACACAAGACTAGTGATGTTAAAGTACACTTGGTTTATGACGTCTTTAGATTTTGAGTTAACTAGCCTTAGTCATTAGGGTCTTTGACTTAATTATTCACATTTCCCTAGTTTGAAAGATTTGTGTGCTATATTGCATACTTAGTCTCAACCTTAAGAATATGATCAACACCTCACATACACGACTGATGTTATGATGAGATGAGTTGAAATTTCACTTGAGGGGCTGGGATGAGGGATTTGAGTTTGGACCTGATTTGATGATACTCGAGGATGGGATAAAATCAATGAAGGCTTCATGAAACCTGAGTGTCAGCACATTTAGCTAATATGAGAACATGGTTCTTGTACTATCTCTTGATATTTACCTATGTGCCAGGGTGTGAAAAAAATAAAAAAATGTTGATCAGTGTGCGCCAACTCTTGGTAAAAGCAGTGAAGCTAGCCAAAAATATTACAAAGCAATGAAATGTCAAAGAAAAGCTCTCATTCCACAAAGTCAAATATCAAAGAGCTTCCACCAAAGGCGAGCGCTCCCAACCATTTTCAAAGTGTCCACTTGGACCACCGGTATTAGGACCAGGAGTCGGGCTTACACCAAAAAAGGGCTCCGCATCGTCAATGCTACAAGCCTAGGTGTAGAAGGTATGATAGGTACTCAAAAAAGGCACACCCCGCTGTACTCCCAGGAAAACAAGTACAAACGACTCTAACTTCTCTTTGGACGCACTGATCAACACCAAAAATATACGTTGAGTAATAAGGCACTTGAGAGAATCCTTATTTCAATGAGAGGGAGAGAAGAAATGACACAATCCTATGCCCTCCATCAACTGGCCTTCCATCTACACTTTCAAGTCTGACAACTAAAGAGATAGTGAATTGGACGCAAGAAATGGTTTATTCCCTAGTGTTGAGTATTGGGTGCTTAGGAGAGTCTCTTGGACTGGAACTTTGGGTGACGTTGCGACTCTACTCTTGTAACTGCAGCCCACACTTAAAGTCATATCCTTACTATATATATATAGAGTATGATGATTAGGGAATTTGAATACCTTTTGACTAGAGCTTGGTTCAGCTTAGAATTTTAGGATCTCTAAAACTGAGAGTTCTTGAACGGATCAAGTCTTGTATTCACATGCACAGTTAGGGGTTAATCCAACCTATTCATTCTTTATTTGCTTGAGGACTAGCAAAGTTTAAGTATATGGGGGTGATGAATCCGTGATTCATCATCTCAATATCTTGATCTTAGCAAAATCTCTGAGTAAAATCCCAAATAAATGTATATAAAATCAATAAATTAGAAAAATGACTCTTGTAAATAAAACACATTAATTATTGTATATTAGATTGTATAAAATAAATTACCCATAAGAAGCCGCAAAATAAAAGACGTTTTTCACTTGTAAATAGCCCTAAACATCATCTATTTTTAATAAATTCATTTCAACTCATGTTTGGCTAATTATTTCTTTATTATTCATAAAAATGTATATAAAAATACAAAAATACAAAATAAATTTCAGCTCAAATAAATGCTCCTAGATCCCAAAGAGAAAAAGCCATAAAGTGCAACTTACAGGCCAAATTCCCGATCCGTATGAACTCCAAATTCACCAAACTCACTTTTAAAGTTCATGTTAGAGAATTATCTATCTAACGGAAGTGGTTTCATTAAAATCGGAGCTCATTTGCACAAGTTAGATTTTAGGACCTAGATGTACATTGTATATTATGTATATATTCATTCTTTCTTCATTTTTATTTTATCTTTCTCAATTACTAAAAATCCAAAAAAATCATTGTTATGCTGTATTTTGATTATAGTATTTTATTGTATTTTTCTGTTGTAAATATCTCTTATTAAAAAGATAAAAAAATATATAAATTAGAAAAAGCAAAAAAAGTACATGTTGTATGTCTTCCTTTGTAAATTCCCCACTCCTTTTCTTCTCTTTTATTTTATTGTATTTAAAGTAGCCTACTTTATTTTATTTTATTTTTCCTTTACTTATTTTCCATTCTCTACAATAACCACCAATTCAACTCCATTATTCCACCATTTTTCTAACTTCTAATTCAACTCCACCATTTTATTAACCTCCATTCCACTCCACCTTCATTCTAACTTCCATTTTTTCCATCTCTTTATATACATTCCATCCTCCTCAATTTACCTTGGATCCATCTTTATGTGAGGAAATCTTAGTTCCCAGAGTTGAATCGGTGACAGTGACGCAACCGCGATCGAGCGACGACATCCCTCTCTCCGGTGAGATCCGTTGGTTTTCTTGGCCAACATCGCAGCCGCATCCGCATGCTGCTCGAGCTCATCGCTCGCCGGCGATTCGAACGAGGACCGTGCTTGTTGTGAGCACACCCCATAGGCGACAATCTCCATCGTAAGTATTTTCCCCTTTTTATCATTCAACATCATCGTTATTTTTGCATTTTTTATCACGTCACATTACCACCTACTTAGCTCCATTTATACTACTTCATCATCTTCATCACCACCACGAACTCGTCCTCTTTCTCTTTTGCATACATATTTATTTCTGTTTATAAAAAAATTTAAAAAATTAAAAACTAAAACAAAAGAAAAAATATTACAAAAAATAAAAAAAAGCAGAGGCGGGTGGAGCAGCAGCTTCAACACCGCCGCCCCCATCCCCCTTCCTCCTCCGCGCCCAGAGGCGGAGCCGCGTACCGGTCCCCACGCGATGACGTCATCACCACAGCGCGACGAACTCTGCACCGCGGCCGCCGCGGCCCTCCGCCAGCTTCACCCTCGCGGCCAGCAGGTCTTCCTCCGCCAAGCCGCCGGCCAAAGCGCGAGCGGCGCTGCCCCATCGCCTCCTGCGCCGCCGCGGTGCCCCACACCGCCTCCAGCCCCAGCGGTGAACCGCCATAGCCGCCCTCCATCTCCTCGTGCGTGCCCTACTGCAGCTTGTGGAAGAAGAAGGTCCATCTTATTTTATTTCTTTTTTATTATAAAAATGGCATATACTGCCCACATAGTTTCTGTAAATTACAAATCTGTCCCTTTATATATTTTCTTGTAAACATTGTTTTTCTGAATTTGCAAAGACACCCTATGTTCGCATTTTAATTTGGACCTCATTTATGATCATTTTATTCAATGAAAAATGTCATTGTGTTGAGCAACTAATTATCTACATTCTGAATATTTATTTGTATTTTTCTGATATTTGGGTAATTAAATAAAATAGTTTAACTGAAATTCTGCATATTTTACCCATTCTGAACTCTTTAATTCATATCTCACTCACTGTGGCTACAAAAATTTCAAAAATATTAGGAATGATGTCTTGAAGTTTGCTTTAATTACTATCCAAATTTCACATTAATTGGAGTTGTCATGTACCTAAAATAAAGTATAGAGTGATTTGGATATTTGATTTTTAGTTAAATCCAAATACATCATTTTTGTGAAATTTCAACTCTCCTGGATTTATAAATATCTATTTGAGATAATTCGCTCTCTGGTTAATTTGATAACGTGGATTTATTAAGAATAAATTACTCACTGTCACTTTATTTTCACTAAAATATCCATAAAAAATTCATATTTTGTCAAAAAATTCCAAAAATATTACTGTAGTATCCTTGCATCATGTTTTCATTCCAGTAAATTTTTCATGATTTTTGCTTAATGTTTGTGTGAAAAATTGCATAAAAACCCATAAAAGTATACATTTTTAATTGTTGCTTTCAGCCCTAAAATTCTAAAAAAAATGTTCTGCACTCATCACTGGATTAAGATCCTAGGAAAAATATAATTTGGCTGAACTGAACTGATTTGACATTAAAATTAATTTAGCCTAGTTGTGTGTTTTCTTATTTTCTTGATTCATCCACATTTGCATTTGCATTTATTTTTGCATTAAAAAATACAAAAAAAATCCCATTTGAAAACCTAGCTCTATTTATTCAAATTAACCTGAAGTTGTTCCTTTGCCTCCCTGTGTTCGACCCCGGACTTGCCCAGGATATAAATTAAGCCGAGACACTCTTCACGGAGATCTTCTCTCGGTTCTGATTGATTCGCTAAGTACACGTACTACAATGTGCCCAAATTAAACATCGTATTTAGCGACTCGTCACACTCCAACTAAGTTGAGCCAAGTGAAAGGTGCATGTGTTCAAGTTAGGTCACAATAGACTAGAGTCATGTGTGCATCTCGATATACTCTAGTTAGGCAGTCAAGGTGACATCGAACCAAGTCCTGTGGTCTCAAAGAATTAAGTCAAGCAGAGCTGAAGCACCTCAATTCCAGTTCCTATAAGGTTCCTGTGAAGTTATGCGTATTAAGGTCAACCAAGCTCCAATCATCGGGTTTTACTTAGACCAATTCAATTTTCATCATTACTCCGAAGGATGCAAATGCAATGAAGATGAAAATCTTTTTGTGAAATCATTTTTTAAATTCAAACTTTTTATGTATTTTTGAAAAAAATTGCAGTTTTTTGTAAGTTTTTGAAAATGTTTTGCAAATTTTTGTGGGGTTTTGAAAATTTTGAAAATTTTAGGTATTTTTTTAAAACTATTTTCAAATTTTTATGGGATTTTTCAAATAAGGTTTAGTATAGAGTAGTACGCATATGTACACAAGAGTACAGTTATATTCATAAGAATTTAGAAGAGGATTTTTACACTAGGAATTTACAAGTTTAGGTTAGTGGTTTTTAGAGATTTTATACAAGTACTTATATACATGGGTTTTCACGGGATTTTATGGAAGTTGATGTGCACACAATTCTCACAACATTTGAAAAGAATTTTGCAAACATCTTGTAAACTTATTTTTGTAAATAATTTTGAGAAACAATTTCACAATATTTGCAAACCTTAAAAATCATTTTGCAAAGAGTTTTTCAAACAGTATATATATAGATTTTTCAAACAAAGTTTCAACCATTTTCCAAACATTTGCAAATGGCTTTTCAAACGTGTTATTTCAACCCCCAAAAAGAAATTTTGTACAAACAAAATAATTTTACAAAGTTGAAAATATTTTTACAAATATTTGTTTACACACAAATAAAAGAAATTTTATAAAACAAATATTTTTACAAAGGTTGAAAATATTTTACAAAATATTTTCCAAATGATTTTCAAAAGGTTTTTCAAAAAGATTTTACAACCATTTTCAAATATTTTGCAAGACATTTTGAACTGGCTTATTAACCATATTCAAAAGGTCTTTGTCATGCACATGCTTCACAATAAAATGCCCAGTCCATTTACTCTTTAACTTCTCTTGAAAATGTTTAAACTTCGCATCGAATAACCTGACTTTCTAACCCGACGTGAAAGTCTCTCGGTGGATGTGCTTGTCATGCCACTTCTTGACCTTCTCCTTGGACATCAGGCTGTTGTCATATGCATAGTTGCAGGATTCTAACAAATGATTCAGATCCAGCTTTCTATTCTTCTCGGATTTCTTGGAGTCCAAATTACAAACATTGGTAGTGCATAAAAATTTATGAATGAGTTCCATGGGAAGATGACATGGCTTGCCGTATACCAGGCGAGAGGGAGACATTCCTAATGGAGACTTGTACGCAGTTCTGGAAACCAAAGAACAAAATCAAGAAATTGAGACCAGTTCTTGCGATCAAGATGCACAAGCTTTTATAGAATTATCTTGATCTCCCTATTTGAGCATTCTTCCAAGCCATTGGATTGTACATGGTAGGGAGAAGAGACGTGATGTTTGATGCAAAATTCTTTGTTAGCTTCTTCACCTCTTTATTGATAAAATGTCAACCACCATATGATGTCGGAATTTTTGAACTCCAAAACCTTACTATGATATAATCTTTTAAAAATCGACAGACAATGCAACTGTCGGCAGCTCGAGTTGGGATCCCCTCCACCCAATGACTCACATAGTCGACAACGAGTAGAATATACTCAAAACCTTGACTATTCAGAAATAAGCCCATGAAGTCAATACCGAAGCATCAAACACATCAGAAATCTGAATAAATTTCAGGGGCAATGTGTCTCTCATTCCTATAGTGTTGCCCATTTTCTGGCAATCGATACACTTGTTGACATAATCTTCTGCATCTTTGAACAAAGTCAGCCACTAGAGGCCACATTGGAGAACTTTCGTTGTCGTTCTTCTTCCTGAATGGTTGATGTACCATCTAGAACCCTCTGTTAACTCACTGACATTGTTAATTAATTACACGATGGTCGTCTATTTGTTGTCGGGCAATAGGGATCAATCAAGAAATTAAACCGCATAAAAAGTAATCAATTTAAGAAATGTGGTTTGTATGTTTGTTTAACATGAGCAAGTCCCAAGATCAACTCAAGGAGACAAAGGAACAACATAGGTTTAAATATATTGAAATTAATACACGATTTTCAAAATGGATTTTTAGGTATTTTCTATGCAATTAATGGATGCACATGCAAATTTGGCCAATTTTAAGAATTAAAATGCAAATTTCAATCAATAGAATCCAAAAATTATGAAACTTGACAAGAATGTGAAATATGATGAAATGAAGACACATAAATTTTTTGAAATTTTCTGATGCTAGATGAATTTTTGATGAATAAAATAATACAGATAATGTGATTCTCAATAATTAATTTTAATAAATACCAAACTTATTTATTTTCAGAAAATAAACTTATCCTAGATATGTTTAATAATGGTATATCCAGGAAAAATCCTAAATCATAAAAATATTGAGTTCTTAATCTATTAAAAATTTATTTCTAGAATGATAAAATAATTTATACAGGACAAAATATGGATGAAAATGGAGTGATTTTTAGGCATAAAATAGAAGACAAGTAAATCTACTAATCGTGAATTTTTGGCATTTTTAGAATAATAGTTAATTACTTATGAATTTCAAAGAAATAATTGAGTAAAATATGCAAAATTCCATAGAACCAAATATTATTAATTAACCACATGTCACAAAATTATGAATCAATTGCCACGAGATAAAGAAATAATTGTTCTACAACATGCAAATTTTTGAATAATTAAATGATGCAAAAATAAAGTTCAAACATGAAACCAAAGTCAGGGGTTGATGAATCCGTGATTCATCATCTTTATTCTTTCATTTTGGCTAAAATCCTTGGTAAAATACATGTAAATATTAACTAATTCTCACTATTTAATATTCTAACTACATTTGTTAATATTTTATATTTAACACTTATTTTATCTAAAATAAAATAATAAAGAGAAAAAGAAAATAAAAGAAAAGACAGATGTATATATGAAATATGTACATGCTGATCCTAACCCCGAGACTAGGTCAATATTGACTTGGTCGATAAAATAAATAAGTATGGGGAGATAAGGATCCCAATTTATAAAAATGTTAGAAAACCAAGATTATAAATGTACATAAACACATTTTTTTCACCTTGTACAAATGATCACCAATTTTATTTATCATCCAGATCATCTCAAATCAAAATAATTTCTTCACAAAAGTTGTTCATAATAATCTATATTATTTTTAAAAAAATCTCAGAAAAATTATTTAAGTTATAAATAAATAATTATAATGAACCTAAAAAGCCTAAAAAGCCAACTTCCAAGGTTCATAACTATTTATAGAAGACTTCAAAACGACCAAACTTATTTAAACTTCATTTTATAACTGATACTATTTATTAAAAATATCAAAAAATATTAGAATAAAACGTATAAGTTTTGACGCTTTGATCTCTTTGTATATATGTGTATTATATGTATGTAAATTTTCTTCATTTTCTATTTAATTATTCATAATCCTGTTTAATCTAATGCTTTTTCTAAAATATTTATAAAAATCATTAAAAAATACAAAAATATAACTTATATTTATTTATCAATAAATACCAATAAATCCTCTAACTAAAAAAGTTGTGATCCCAAACTTCCGAACCTCATAACTCGACCATATGGACTACGAATTGGACGTACTCACTTTTAATTTGTTTTATAAAAATATCTATCAAATAATTTGTTTAGCTTCCTTTCTAATTGCACTTATACCCTTTGCATGTTGTTTTTATATTACAAATTGCATAAAATTATAGAAAATTCTCAAAAAATGTTAGGATGTATTTGTATCATTTTAAAATAGGCTTCATCTTGTTTTAAGGTTCTTTAATATTAAATAACACACATACACATAATGGAGCTACCGCACCCTTATTTTTTATTTTTAAAGTTCTTTTTTTGATAACACCTAGGGATTTTAGATCGCTATATGACACCATGTTGTCATTCAAATCTCGTGCAAAGTAGACATTCCTAAATCGTCCATCTAAGGGGGTAGTTTCAGCAATTTTGAGATTGTCAAAAATTTATATATTTGATGGACAACTTAAGAATGCATGTTTTGCACGAAATTTGAATGACAACATGGTATCAATAGCGATCTAAACTACCCAAGACAAGAATCCTCTCACTGAAGCGGCTACATCAACTGCTGCTTTCTAGGTAAGGTAGGTTCCTGCCCTAATAACTAGCCCCCCAATCGGAGGGTGAACCACTCACAAGCTATTCAGTCTAATCCTATCGAATTTTCTCTTCAAGATTCATATGCTATGCTTCGTTTCTTTGGTTTTTCTCTTGTCTGTCTTGCCTTCCGCTGAAGTGAGGGAGAAAGAAGTGCGACAGACGTCAATTTGAGACGCATAGATGCTCCAGAATAGACACGTCTAAAGGAAGATAATTAGATCACTGGGTCCTTAAGAACTAGCGGTCTTTCTGATGAATCCTCATTCCTCACTCTTTATTCTTTTATTTTAGCTAAAATTCTTTGCAAAACACCATGTATATGTTTGTAAATATAATAAATTGTCAAATTGCATGCTTTGTGTAAATAGCAATATTTAGCATGTTTTTGTGCAAAAATAAAAGAATAAAGAAATAAAGAAAAAGAGGGAAATATTTATAATAAATATTGAGGGACCTAAACCCAAGAGAGGGCCCAATATGGGCCTGATCGCCAAATAAAATAAGTAGAGAGAGAGATAAGGCAACTCAACCTTGTGAAAGATCCCCTCTTGTGTATATATTTTATTTTCATTAAAATAAATACATATAAATGTGTGTTTCTCACAATTTGTATATATTTATAAAAATAAAATAAAAATCAGAAAAAAATAAATAAAAACAAAAAGAAAATAATTTCTCTCTCTTCATTGTACATATACCATGTATATAGGAATAATTCACCTATTTATTTCACCCTTGTACATAAATAATAAAAACCAAATTAAAAATATTTTATACTCTAAATTTTATGATGTAAATAAATAAAATATAAAATTAGAGTAATTGTACAAAAATAAAATAATGAAAATAAAAATTGAAATACATAGGTATTTATACATGTATATAATATTATATTATGTATATACATTAATTTATTTTTCAAAAAAATAAAAATAAATAAAAATCACTAAAAAATAATTTGAAAAATAGTAAACATTTTTCATGTTGAAAATATTTTGAAATAAAATCATTTACTATTTTTTATTTAATTTATAAATAATTTCAGAATCCTGAATTTTCATTGGTCCATGGGGGAACGTTGACCCCTGTTCAACTGCCTCCCCCGGACCACATCCTTCGCGGACCCAGTTTGAACCCGACTTCTCCATATTTTCCTAGATTGATCCGACTACCATTTGCCCAAACCCCATGCTCCGATTGTAGAGGCAAGATCCATGATCCACGCCAGCCATCTATTCTAGGGGCTCGTGCATCGATTTGCGCGCCCAACTCCAACCTTTTCGGACCCCTACTCGTATATAGCTTCACCTCCAACCACCATTCCACTCACCTTCGGCCATCGTCTTCGACCCCAGTGATCTCCACCTTCCTCCTCGAGTGACAACGAGCGCAGGAGCGTGTTGTAGAGAGCGTTTGGAGGCCTTAGCCCTAGGTCCGGCGACCAACATCGCCGTGCTCTGCCACCGGCGAAGCCCGAGTCTCTGGAGGCGTCGCTCCATCGAGGCAAAGACCCTGGGAGGTAGCTGACCTCCATCCCAGACGACTTCGATCATCAGGAGGACTCGATACCCAGTAGCTTCGTTTAATTTCCAATCATTAGGTTTCCGACATCCGACCTCCACCGCCCATTTCCCGACGCTTCGATCACCGACTTGCCCATCCGACCGCACCCACACCTTCACGAGACCCCTCCTCACCTTCTTCTCCCAGTCGCTCCCCTAGGTTCACCACGGAACAGGGAACTCGGATCTCCTCTGCCGTCGCTCGCCAGAGACCCACGCTCCGCCTCACCCATTCACCCCCTTTGTCCTTAACCAGGTCGAGGCAGTTTGCCCTCGACCCAACATTATTCATGTGCAGGTTAGAAGACCAAGGAGCCTCATCTGGAGGCCCGACCATCAGAGCACAGTATCTCCAGCTCGTCCTCGTCGCCGGAGCACTCCAGCTGCTCCTGGCATCATCGGAGCATTCCAACCGCTGCGGACGACCATCAGCTTCGATTTGCCCATCTCAACAACATCGGAGGATGTCCCCACCACACGCAACGGTCGGGCGAAGTTCGCCAGTGAAGTGTTCTTCCAGGGCCCTCCATAGCCGTTCGATCGAGAGCTCCTCCTCCAGGTCCATCCGAGCCATCCATTTATGGAGAGCTAGCAGCCGTTCGATCCATCTGCGGATCAGATCCAGGACTTAGATCGCCGAAGAGGTATCCACCATCCAGAGCCGTCAGATCATGAGTGGACTCCCCATAACCGTTGGATCATAATAAAAGGGTAAATATCACTTAGGCCCTCCTTAGTTTTGCATTTATGTTTGAGTCCTGTAAATATTTTTAGTTGTTTTTAATTTGGATAATTTGCATCTTGGACCTTAGAGTTTTCATATATTGCATTGAAGTCCCTCTGTGTGGTGCACGTGCATCGACACGTGATTTGTGGAAAATTTGCATGTTATATCCTAGAGTTTTGTGCTGTTATTATTTACATTTTTATAAATAGGAATGACAGATATGCCCTTGTTTTTGTGAATCACGTGCGAGCCTCGTGCCCTTCTGGGCTTTTTGCTACTTTGACCCCAGACTTTTAACACGTGTTATCATTTGGCCCTGAAACTTAATTTCTTTGCACTTAGGTCCCTGTGTGCTGTGCCTTTTTGATTGGCCAAATAAAATAGCAAAATAAATCCAAATTTTGTGAAATTTGAACACGTGGCCCTTGCCGTTGTGTAAAAAATTCATTAATTTTTTGGGACAATTTTGTTTTGATTTTCTATTTTTAAAAAAAATCAAAAACCTCTATTTTTGCTACTGTTTGAATTATAAAATCAATTAAAAATATTAAAAACTCTCCAAAAATTCTAAAAAAAAATTAGTGTCTGTTTGCTTTGTCGTCTGCTTGCTTCAGTTCAATTTTTGCTACGTTTGGACTTATAAAATCCATAAAAATTGAAAAACACTAAAACCCTTATAAAAATCATTAAAAATTCTAAAAATTTCAAAAAATGCAATTTCTTTTCCTCTAGCTTAATTTTTATTTGTAGTTTTTCATAAAAATTGTCTTCAGATTTTTAGAGGCTATTTTTTATTTTTAAATAACCTTTCAAATCTAGCTGCATAGTAGCTTCCTATTTTTGCCTTATTTTATTTTTATAAAATTAACAAAAAATATATAAAAATCTGAGAAAATTATCAAAAACACTTGAAAAATTATAAAACCCGAAATATTTTTATTTCAATTTTCTGATTTTAATTGTGTTATTAAATAATTCCTTAATTGTGACTTGTTGGCTTATTTTATATTTTTCTTCATAATTAAAAATCACAAAAAAAATTAAAAAACCTAAAATCCACCAAAATTTTTTTCTTCCCTTATTTTGAATTTTAGACTACTTCGTAGGCCTCGTGCCAATCCGTGCTCCTTGAGTTCGACCCTGGTCGCTATACAAGTTAAATAAATAGCGAGACCGCTATTCGATTTTATTGATTGATTACTCTATTTGGTGGTCTAGTTTTCTTGTAGACTGAGCTTCGAGATTCGGGTCGCAATGACCTGTGTTTTTACCTTTACCTGGATCTTGAGTGCTTTATCTCGGTCATCAGAATGGCATCGTTGCCCGGGAGTACGGCTTAGTAGTCATTTTTTGTTCGATTTTTAGTTTCACGGCTTTTTCACAATTTTCGTTTCTTTCGCGTCTTTTCCGTGGCTTTCTATTTTTATTTTTTTCTTTTTTTTGATTTCTTTTCTTTTTGTTGTTGTTTTGTTTGATTTTATTTTATTTGTCTTTATTTTTATTTTGCATTTTTTATTGTAATAACTGTGTTCTGACGCATTTTCTATCTATTTTCTTGCGAAGGCCCAACGACCGAGGCAGCTTTCTTCGGAAAGCTGACGTAACCACAGGGATCAGAGGCGGCTCCCTTCTGCACGGAGCCGTAGGAGAGCACGAGAGGTGTTGAGCAGAAGTGCTTGGGCGTAGATTAGCTTAGTCGTAGTTTAGTTTAGTTTTGCTTTCAGTCAGATTCATTATTATTGTAATAATACAAGGACCAAGACACTTTCAGACTTGTGGATTGCCGGGGTCTGTTTCGCCGAGCACTGGTGTGCTCGGTGGACCCCAACGAGTTTTTTACCAGTTTTATTTTTATTGCTTTTATTTTATTTTGTTTCACAAGGATTTGGCTTTAGCTTAGGAATTTTTATTTGATTTGTGACGTAATTAATTAGGACCCCAGCCTAATTAGACTGCATGTTCCTATAGACCATTTAATTGGACCTAATTAATTAATTAATAAGAAAAAGCTAACTGATGAATCCATGATTCATTAACTTTTCTGTCGCATTTTGTCTTAAAACCCTTAACAAATACATGTAAATACTCACTAATTCTCATATTTTAACAAAACCCCATTCATGTGTAAATACTCACTTTTAACCACTAAATTCATGTAAATAAATAAAGAATCAGAAAAAGAAAAATAAAGGCATATGGAATATATGTATATATATGTAATATGACTTAAACTATAAATATAACTGTAAGATATATTTATAGCCTAACCCCCGAGACCAAGTCAGCATGGATTGGTCGACAAACCAATAAGATAGGGGGAGATAAGGAAAGAAAACCAATAAAAATAATCTATCTCATGTATATACACCTTCCACTATTTATTAAATAAATACAAAACTTTAAAGAATTTTAATTATTTCATCTTAACTTATTCTTCACCAAATCTTTCTCTTAATTATTCACAAAAATGAAATAAAAATATAAAAATAAGTCAAAAATATTACCCTGTAAATATGCCAAGAAATCCAGCTTACAACTTGTCAAAATCTCAACTTCCGAACATCATAACTTCCTCATACGAACTCCAATTTCACTCTACTCACCTTTAAAGTTCATAAAATAATATTATCTAATTAATAAAGGTGGTTTCACTGAATTCAGAGTCCGTTTACAAAAAGTCGGTTTTGGGACCAAAAGACAAAGGGGTTTCTGGGCTATTTATTTTATGTACCACACCTTATTTATTATTTTCTTGATTTTATAATTTCTAAATTATTTCATGATCCTCTAGTTTCACCATAAATTATTTCATAATTTTTGGAGACTATTTATTATTTTTATAAAATCAAATACCCTAAAATATATGTATATTTGACCTATAGAGACACTTCCTCTATTTATTAAAATATGTAAATTAAGTCATAAAAATCCATAAAAATTCGTACATGTCTTATTTAATACACTAATAATTAAATAAAATATAAAATTAATTTTTACTTAATTATTTATTAAATTAAAAATACAAAACCTCTTTATTAATACCTATTTATTAATAAAATATTTATATTTTAAATAATACTTATTATTTATTAAAAGTAATTATACCATAATTTAGAAAATAAATATATTTAACTTTCTTGTATTTATACCTATTTAAAATAACGTAATTTACTAATTTATATTTAATTATAAGTATTTATAGAGTCTGGACCAACCAGGTGCTGACACGTGTCAGCACCTGGAGCCTTCTTCCCAAGAAGAAGGTCTGCCGACTTCTGTTCCAACCACCCGACTCTACTAATTTTCCCGCACACTTCTTGAACCTTCTAATCGATCTCGACCCTCCATACTTTCCTCCTAACAACCACCAAGCTCGCCCACCGTCGATCTTGGCTTGGAGCCCACGAAATCCACCTATATAAGCCACTCAAGGTCCGCCATTACTAACATCTTCTTCCACCTTCTGCTTCCCAGCTCCAGGCTAACCGACTACCTAACTTCCCCACTCGATTCCAACCTACTCCGGAGGTGACAGCTCCACGGGGAGGGCTCGCGAGGGAGAGGATACGTCGGAGAAGAGATCCAAGGCGGAGCTTCGCCTTGCATCGCCGCCAAGCGCCGCGTACAGCTCCGGCGAGGTCGACCGTCGAGCATCCATTTCCAGGTCATTCAATTGGATTTCCATAGACCAATTCATCCACTTTTTGATTTTCTTTCTCGATAACCGTGCCACGATTAGCGTGGCTAATCATTGTTTTAGGTAGACTAATCATCCATTTAATTCGCACGATCAAAACCCTTTCGATTCGCTTCCCAATCCGTTTCAATTGGATTCACAAAACATCGTCTTCTTCGCATCTGGATTACGTAGCTGAGTTTATATGCGTTTTTCCTAAACTTTGAGGCTTTATATCTTAACATCTCGGCCGATTCATCACGAATCGAGCATAGTAATATATTCATTGCAGATCCAGGAATAACGCAAGGGATTTACTTCGGATTTTGGACCTCGTGTATCTTCGATTGTCGTCCTTGAAGATCGGACTTCCAGCACAACCTTCAAGCCGTCCGAGCTGAGACCTCATCTTCATCAAGCTACAGCCGCCGCTCGGAGCGCTGCCTCAGCCACCCCTACAGCGGGCGAGCTCGAGGGGTGGAGGAGCCACCCCTCTGGCCCCACCGGAGAGCCAAAGACATCGAGGATCGGCCGCAAGAATTCGGAGAAGAAGACCATCCGCGAAGGAGCTCAACGAACTCAAGAACGCCTGAAGCACAGTTTGGCGACACGTGGCACCACGCGGACCGTCTGATCGCGCCCTGGACATTCTAATCTCTGCTGTTGATCGCGAAACGGTGGAAAAATTGTATATTAAACCCAGCTGAGTTTCCAGATTTCCATCCCGCCGCCTAAGTTTTCAATAATTACATCTAGGTCCCTCCGTAGGGACCTAAGTGTAATAGTTTGTTTACTTTTCTTGCAGAACAGTCCCTGAGGACCTTTTTGAGAACATTTTTAATTAGTTTTTCTTACGCTTATGCCCCTGGGCTGTAGGGGCTGTATCTTGTCCATTTGACCTCGGATTTCGACGATTCTTGGAGGGTAGTTACACAACTACCCCAGCTACATAGTATAAAGTTTTCGCGGCTTTTCGACGAGTTTCCGACGTGCTTTGATTTTCTCGAAAACCGTCTCGTTTTGTTTTGATTTCTTGTGTAGTTCGAGTACGCGGCTCGAACCTCGATCACCTATCCTATATAGTATCATCTATATTATATTCACCTACTATATAATACATAAATCTTTTGAAAAAATATCCCTTTTTGAAAATTAAATAAAAATTTGAAAAGAATAAAATCAAATAAAAATTACAAAAATAAAAACCACTAAAAAAGGCACTCTGACTTAGAGAAGAATTAAAATAAAATTACGAAGAAGAAAAATTAGGGAATATATTCTGCCTCCTTGAGTTCGACCCAGGAACACTTGCCTGGTAAAATAAATAGTGAACGGTTTTCCGACAGAAAACCGTAAAAATTTGTTTGATAAGTTTCTTCTTCTTGTTTCGCGGTTTTTCTGCTACAACCGACAGTCTAAAGAAGTGAGAGCCGCGAAACAAAGCTTATCACTAACCTGGTCACTCGAGGGGTCACGTGCCACTAGAGGCCGTATACAACGTTGGCAGGATCCGTTATGGCGGACACCAATCAGCATCAAAGACCGGACCCCGACCCCTTCCGTTGACCCGTTAGCTAACGTTCTTTTTGTGTAGAAATTCCTGTTAAGACCGATTTCTTCGCTGCATCATTTAGGATAGATTTTATTCCTGTCTTTCAATTATGCACGGATCATATTGCATGTAGACTGTTGGAGTCAGTTACGCATTTCTTACTCTGCATGCATCATTGATTTCTTCGCGCATCGGCTTTTTCGTCTTCTCCCCCCGATTTCTGAACTTAATAAAAATAAGGAGAACCGAAAAATTCGTTAGGCAATTGCTTTTATTTGAAAAATACCTAAAAAAGAGAAATCATAAAATTGGACTCAAAAATCACCTCACAAAAAAATTACGTTGGGAGAGTAACCCCCACATTGGATGGTTTGATTGGGCGAGAGAGTGACCTACACCCTAGGTTGAGCCACATCTGACCCCTCTTCAGACTACTACTTCTGGGCTAGTCGTTCTCCAGTGAGGATCGCTCCGGTCTCCGGTAAAGCGGGTCGTGATATCCTTAACATAGCGAGCTGATCGGGTAGCCTGTAAACGGTCCGCGACTTGTACTGGCTGGGAAAGATCTAGTTCGAGATCGGGACAATCTCCTGGGAGTGTTGGATTCCTAACAGCTCGAGAGCGATAGTCTGTCTTCTCACCAAAATAAAAAAGACAAGATAAAAGACTGAACTCTTACGGTCATCAGCTCGCATCGCGTTGGTGAATTTGGGGTTTGCTTGACCATCCTGTTTGCTTTCCAAATCCCATCCGCCTAACTTGCCAGATTAAGATGATGGGTCGGAGGTCCCTTAGGTAGCCTTTGGTTGCACCACTTTCGATCACTCCGACCCTCTCATCTAGGTTGGTTCGTGAGAGCCGAGACCCGTTCTCCGAACCCGAGTTCGCTGCCATCCTGTACCCCCCCGACCACCCTTCTTCTAATAGTCTTGAGGTGCCCGATCAGAGAGAGCAGCAGTCAGATGATATTTCGGCACCTGAGCTTGGGTCTTTTGCCTTTGCAGAGACCATGGCCTGCAACAGCGAGGACTGCATCGGTGGCCCGAGAATCGAGCAGACATACGTGTTGGACCAGGGTGCGATTAACAACACCTTGACAGCTTCCCTCGAGATGATGCAGCAGCAGATCAGAGATCAGGGAGCTTTCATGGTAGAGATGCGCCGGGAGATGGAGCGGATGAGAGCTGACCGCGAGCAACGTAGGCCCGGTGGAGGAGACATACCTGAGGGAGAGCATCCAGTACAGCCAGCTCAACCAGCAGCAGGAGCCCGCCCGATGAGAGAGTTGCACAACCCTAGTGCAACTCTAACCCACAGATGGATCGTGCTGCCAGCCATAGAGGGGGACTTCAAGTTCCCGCCGCAGACTATCCAGTTGCTTCCCCGCTTTTATGGACTCGCCACCGAGGAGCCACACCTTTATCTCCATGAGTTCGAGATGATTTGCAGCACCGTCCACGATCGATAGGTGGACGAGGACACTATCCAGATGATTGCTTTTCTATTCTCCCTCGTAGACAGAGCAGCCAACTGGCTGAAGCATCTAGGGAGATTTGTTACCACCTGGGAGCAGCTCCGCACCGAGTACTTGAACAAGTACTATCCAGTCGATCTGACGAATGCAGCGAGGGACCTTGATCAGCAACTTCTCCATGCTCCCCAATGAGCAATTCCATGAGGCATGGGAGAGGTTCTGAGAGCTTACAGATAGATTCCAGCACCATGACATCTCGAAGCCGAACCTAGTTCAGAGCTTCTTTTGCAGACTTACAGCCGAGCTGCAGGGGCTAGTGAATGCCTCCTGTGGGGGCTCATATTTCTCCAAGGATGAGAATCAGGTCTGGACCATCTATGAGGATATGGCCGCGAACTATACAGTGATGTCCTAGACTCGACTCTACACTCAGGGGAGACCCCAGCCACAAGCCGTGCAGTATTAGAGGATATCACGGGTCGATGTCGGTCCTTCCACTTCGTCAGCGGCAGCAGCACAGGACGAGTCGACAGCCGCTGACATGGGTATCATCAGCGAGAAGCTGGATCGGATCGAGTTGATTAAGAAGAAGCAGTGTCAGGGTATGACGCAGATCGATCAAATGGCACAGATGCTGAGTGACCTGAAGACAGATCATGTGTCTCTAGGAGGCACAGACGGCTTCTCAGCCCCATCTCAGGTCACAGGCAGACACCGGCAGCAACAACAGTTCGGTCCAGCCCTCTGCCCAAAACCGACAGGTTCACCATGTTCAGGCGGAGCCCTACGAACTGCAGCAGCAACAGTACGTCCAGTCACCACCATCTCAGGACAGCCAGATGGTGGTGTATCAGCCGGACCAGCCCCTGGCAGTACTCCCACCACTCACTTATGAGCAGGAGCCGCTGATGGATGTCAACGGGATATGGTATGACCGACCCCAGCCCGGTATCCGACGAGACCATCCCGGATTCCGCTGGTCAGCCGGAGGCACCAGTTCCCAGCAACAGCCTCCAGTTCAGGGTGGCCAATACGACTAGCAGCATGAGCAGCACCAGCAGCCCCAGTTCCCAGCACACCAGCAACCATCCCACCAGAGAGAAGTATGGTCCTTGTCCCTATCAGCAGGGATAGACTTGGAGGCAGCCTCAGCAGCCTCAGCAGTATCACTCACAGTACCCTTCTCACTCTCACCACCAGCAGCAGCCTCATTACCAGCGAGGCCACCTGTCAGGTTCTTAGGGGCCCTCCTATGAGAACCCAGCCTTAGACAACCTAGCCCGCCTCATCTCTGATCAACAGGCTACCTTTCGACGGGAGATGGACGAGTTCAGACTGGAGATGAGAGAGATAGTGAAGGGGAAGGCCACCATTCCTGCACAGATAGAGCCGAACCCGAACAACCTCAAGAGGAAGTCTGAGCAAGTAGAGTTCACAGAGACCACCGCTCCAGTTGATTCACTTGGTGATATTTCTACATATCTGTTTGATGCTGACTTTGTTACACTTAGGAGCGGTAGGATGCCAGCAGGTGATGGCTCGTTTGAGCGACGACCTCTCGCCACTTCAGGAGCACCAGACGAGGAGGAGAGCGGTGCTGATGCCGCTCATGAGCATGACGATGACGGTGGTTAATGTTGATCCAGCCGACGGTACTGAGGCCGTCGTTTCACCAGATGGAGGAGGTGGTATTGATGCCACCATACCAATTGCTGAGCCAGAGCGCGGTACTGATGCCGTGAGTCCAGATGCCAAGGGTGGTACTGATGCAACCATTTTCAGTTCTGCTAGTCCTGTTGTTTTCCCTTCAGTTCATGTACCTCAGGACACTTCTATGAATAAAGGAAAGGGTTTATTATTTTTGGATCCACCTGTATTGCTTGATGATGTTTGTGTGGATTCTTCTTTGCCTGAGCATTCCCGACCCGATCCTAGTCCTTCATCTGAGAAGGACCCAGTCGTCCCCTTTCCCCCGGCACTCCGCTTGGATAAGGGTCATAAAAAAGAAAATCAGAAAAACTCCCACCAGTTAGAGTTCAGCCAACAGATGATGGATCAATTTCAGATACAGCTGACTCTACATGAGGCCTTGGAGCACATACCTCTCTTCTAGAGATCACTCAGAGACAGGACTACAGTTAAGAGGAAGAGGCAGAACCATCAATCAGAGATCCATGTGCTCACTCGTGCCACTTTCTTTGCGATCCAGAACCATCTGCCAGCTAAGAGGCCAGATGCAGGAGCCCCGTATGTCAGATTCCATATTCAGAAGCAGAGGTTCGATCGTACTCTATTAGACAGCGGGTCTTCGATCAAACTACTTCCGGCAGCCTTACTCGACCGCTTCGAGTTAGGCCCTCTACGATAGAGCAGGACGGTCCTTCAGTTTGCTGATCGATCTGTCAAGAGGCCGAAGAGATTGCTGAAGGACGTTGTCGTCACGATTCAGGGCCTGAAATTCCCCGTGTACTTTGTTGTGTTGGACATGGAGATCCCTGAGTCCGTGACTGATACCCCCATCATTTTAGGATGCCCGTTCTTGACCACAACCAAGGCAGTGTCCGATATACTTTCGCATCGAGGGCGAGAGTATACAAATAGAGATGATCGAGGAGACTAGAGCTAGAGATTCAGATTGCTCCGAGACACCATCAGATTCAGAGCAGATTACAGAGGTAGGGCGAGACATCCACCAGGACTGCGATTTTGTGATTATAGATGACAAGGCAGTTTGGGAAGATCCAGCAGCACATGCCATCCTCTCACTTTCAGAGTTTGCTGATGCACAGGTGCCAGCAGAGGAGAGCTTGGAGAGCGCATCCCTGGTACAGGATACATTTCAGGTAGCAGAGCTGGTTCCCGATCGTGAGGCATATTTTTCTTGTGATACTGATATAGATCCCTCGGAGTCAGATATAGACTGGGCAGAGTTTGATGATTTGATACTGTGTCTGACTTCCACAGAGCCTACAACTAGGGTAGAGACTGATCTCGTGCAGAGCAGAGAGATACCAGCTGAGCAGCCTTCACCCGATTCAGATTGTCAACCAGAGTTCTCATTCTCTCATGCATATTTCGTCGCATTCACTCAGACTTTTCAGAGGCCAGATCCGCCAGCACCGAGTTGTCCAGAGCTGAAGCCGTTACCATCATCGCTGAAGTATAGATTCCTTACGGGTGAGCATGAGATGTACCCAGTCATTATCTCAACAGATTTGACTGGAGAGCAGAAATCCCGTCTGATGGGGGTTCTTGAAAAGAATCACAAGGCGATAGGATGGAGCGTACCTGATCTCCAGGGGATAAGTCCGACCCTGTGCTCCCACCATATCTATCTCTAGGAGGATGCGAAGCCGTCACGTGAGTTCCAGCGGTGGCTGAACCCGAACCTTCGAGATGTTGTCATGAAGGAGATCTCGAAATGGTGGAGCGACGATTTTATCTACCCCATCTCCGACTCCAAGTGGGTTAGTCCATTGCATGTGGTTCCCAAGAATACGGGCATCACCATAGTTGTCAGTGAGTCTGGAGAGGAGATCGCTACCCAGGTACCCACTTCTTGGCGGGTCTATGTGGACTACAGACGATTGAACCAGGCCACCAAGAAGGATCATTTCTCATTGCCTTTTATTGATCAGATTATAGAGAGGCTGGCAGGGAAGAGCCATTACTGTTTCTTGGACGGGTACTTCGGATATAATCAGGTGGCCATTGCACCCGAAGAGCAGGACAAGACTACCTTCACCTGTCCCTTTGGGACACATGCTTTCAGATGGATGCCCTTTGGATTGTGCAACGCTCCAGCGACATTCCAGAGGTGCATGTTGTCCATCTTTTCGGACATGGTGGGGCAGTGCTTGGAGGTCTTCATGGATGATTTTTTGGTCTACGATGACAGATTCGATTCTTGTCTTGACTTCCTAGACCGCGTCCTCCAGCGATGCATTGAGGTTCACCTTGTGCTTTCATGGGAGAAGAGTCTCTTCATGGTGACTCAAGAGACGGTACTTGGCCATATCATCTCCAACAGGGGCATGGTGGTTGATCCGGCCAAGGTGGACATCATTAGGAAACTCAATCCATCGTCCAACTTGCGGCAGTTACGGTCTTTTCTGGGGCACGTCGATTCATTCATGATTTCAGTAGGATTGCCTGACTGTTGACTAATCTGCTGACGAAAGACACCGAGTTCATTGTGGATGATAAGTGTCTAGCGTCATTTGAGACTCTCAAGAGTCTAGTTGTAGAGGTTCCTGTCCTCCAGCCGCCTGATTGATCTCTCCCATTCAAGATCATGACGGATGCCTCCGATTTTGCTGTAGGGGTCGTGCTGGGACAGAGGAGGGATGGAGTGCCATTTGCTATTCACTATGCTAGCCGGACTTTGGATGCCACTCAGCGGAACTACACCGTCACTAAAAAGGAGATGCTAGCCGTAGTCTTCGCCCTAGATAAGTTCAGATCTTACATCATTGGATCTAGAGTGACTATCTTCACTGATCATACCGCCATCAGGTACCTCATGGCAAAGAAGGATGCCAAAGCCAGATTGACCAGATGGATCCTTCTACTCCAGGAGTTTGACATCGAGATTAAGGATAAGCCTGGAGTCAAGAATGTGGTGACGGATCATCTCTCCCGATTGGAGTTTCTTGAGGATTCTGAGCAGATCGAGCCATTTTGTGAGACCTTCCCAGATGAGGCGATCCTTGCTATCGCCTCTCTCCCGTGGTACGCTGATATTGTGAACTATCTTATTGCCAAGAAAGTTCCACAAGATTAGCCTAGGCAGCGACTTGAGACCTTCCTCGCGAAAGCCAGGTTCTACCACTGGGAGGATCCCGTCCTTTATCATGAAGGAGGGGATAGTGTCTGGCGTAGATGCATTCTTCAGGAGGAGCACCACAACGTCCTCACTTACTGCCACAAGATTGAGGCAGGAGGACATCACTCTGGGAGGAGAACGACATAGAAAGTGCTCCAATCCGACCTATGGTGGCCTACTCTCTTCAAGGACTCTGATGAGTTCATGAAGAGGTGTACTGACCGTCAGAGGATGGGCACTTGTGGACAGCGTGATATGATGCCGATGCAGCCCATTCATTTCTGTGAGATTTTTGACGCATGGGGCATCGATTTCATGGGTCCATTTCCTAAGAGTCAGGGATTCGAGTACATTCTGTTGGCCGTTGATTATGTGAGTCGTTGGGGGTTGAGGCCATCCCCGCCCGAACCGCAGATGCGATGACTGTTTGTAGATTTTTGAGGAAGAATATCATTTCATGGTTCGGGGTTCCTAGAGTTTTGATATCTGACAGGGGATATCATTTCATCAATGACAAGGTAAAGGCCCTTGCTAGCGAGTTCAGCGTAGACCATCGAGTAGCCACACCGTATCATCCTCATACCAATGGTCTTGCTGAAGTGTCGAACAGGGAGATCAAGACTATATTGCAGAAGGTCGACCGCCCTGACCGAAAGGATTGGTCACAGCTTTTGGACTCGGTCTTGTGGGCATATCGGACGTCCTTCAAGACACCTTTGGGTACATCTCCCTTTCACCTCATATATGGCAAGCCCTTCCATTTACCTATTGAGTTGAGACATAGGTCACTTTGGGCAGTCACATATATTCTTATGGATCCAGTGAGTGTAGGAGATCAGAGGAGGGCAGAGTTAGCAGCCCTGGAGGAGCTACGTGATGCAACCATTTCGAGCAGCCTTCAGTACAAGGAGAGAGTGAAGGAGTGGCATGATTCTCATATCAGCCACAAGCAGTCTGAGCCAGGACAACGAGTATGGTTGTTCGATGCCAAGTTGAGATTATTTCTAGGGAAGCTACAGAGCAAATGGAAGGGACCCTATTTGGTCCGAAAGGTACAAGACAATGGGAGTATTGATATATCTGAGTTGTCTTCTGAGAGTACCTTTCGTGTTAACGGGCAGCGTCTCAAACCATATCTAGATCATGAGCCGCTGGTCGTTGACGTTGCCCCTATTCACTTTGCGTGAGATGTGGTCTCTTGACTCACATCTATTGCATCTCACGCCTGATTATCATTGTTCTTCCGACTTGTATAGATCCAGTTGTCTATATCACACTATTCTTCAGTCCAACACCCCATTTGCATCTTTGATTATGCTATACTTAGGGTGCACTTTACCCTAAGTATAGGGGGTGTGAGACTTTTGAGTTCCTTTTGATTCGTTTCTACCTCTGTTTTGCTCCCTATACTTAGGGATATTTTATCCTAAGTATAGGGGAGGTAGACCCTGTACATTCTCACTCAGATTTCCCTTTGTGTACAGCCTGCTGATGACACGAAATTCCGAGCGACTAAGGTAATCGGGTATATCTAAGATGATCGTCGCGACCTCAGCCACTCGATCGTGTCAATCAAGAAAAAATAGACCACAAAACAAAAATCAACTCGAAAGCACGAAAGCGGTCTTGCTATTAATTTAACCTGGTATAGCGACCAGGGTCGAACACAAGGAGCACGGGTTGGCCTCTCGGCCTACGAAGTAGTCAAAAAGGAAATAAAATAAAAGAAGAATATATTTTTGGTGATTTTTAATTATTTTATATTTTTTTGGATTTTTAAAATATTAAGAAAATAAGAAAAGCAAGGAAACTACACACTTCAACAATTTATTAAATGCACTAAAAATCAACCAAAAATTCTAACAAAAATATTTTTATGTGTTTTATAATTTAAGTGTTTTTGGTGATTTTTTGGGATTTTTATGATGTTTATTTAATTTTCTAAAAATAAAACAGTGACTGAAACTGTAGGTACTGTCCAGCCGAGCTAAAAGGACCTAGATAAAATATCTAAAGGCCCCAAATTAGCTGGGAGGTAATTTTCCTGTAAAGAGAATAAAACAAGGAAAATTTAGGCACCTAGATTATTATTATTGGATTTTTAATTTATTTACTAGAACTTTTATAAGATTTTGAGTGTTTTTCAATTTTTAGGTGTTTTAGGCAATGAAAAATAGCCAAACTTGGCTAGAAAATCAATCAAGCTTAAGCAAACAGCAAGTAATTTTTTTGTAATTTTTAGATGACTTTTAATATTTTTTGTGATTTTTAAAGTTAGACAGTAACGAAAATAGTTGTTTTTGAATTTTTAAAAATATCAAATCAACACAGAAATGTCTCCAAAAATCCTCAAAAATTTTACACTATGGCAGGAGCCATGTGTCCAATTTTCGTTGGATTTGGAGGTGAATTGCTATTTTATTCAAAAATAAAGAGGGGGCACTATGCATAGGGACCTATGTGCAAATACCCGAAATTCTGGGGGGTCTGGTGCAAATAACCCAGGTAAACACGTGCGTCGCACGTGCTTGAGGCACTCAGGGACCTAATTGTAAGGAAAATAAGTTCCGAGGGCTATTTGGTAACAGGTACCAAAAACCCGGGGGCTTATCTGCAAATAACCCAAATATTAACGCACTTGCACAATTACTTCTACGCACAGGGGTATAAATGCAATATTCCAAAAACTTTCATTCAACTAATAACATCCAGAACTACAGGGGCATACGATGCAACTACACCAGAAAACCACGTGACGAAGCACGTGTCATACAACGCACAGGGGTATAAATGCAAGGAAAATAAAGTGCAGGGTCCTCGGTGCAAATATCCCAAAAACTAAACAACTATCTAAAGTAATTACAGGACTAAATGCGAAATAAAATAACAGAGGGGGCCTAAGGGTAAATTACCCTTTATTAATGCGGGCCGTAGGAAGGACGCCACGTGCGTGATCGGACGGTCTGGATCGGGTGACACTCCAGGGCTCGGGCCTTCGCAGCGATCGGACGGCTGGGGCTACGCCACGTGGTGCATCGGACGGTGGAGGCTCTCTGTGGCTAACCCTTGCGCATCGGGCGGTCCTGATCACCTCTCCAAGATCTGACGGTGGATGCTCCTCCGGGAATGAACGGCCCAGATGAAAACTGGAAGTCGAGGGTGATCGGACGGTCGGGGAGGATCAAGGAAGAACAGTTGGCCGGCGAGTTTCGCCGGCCCAAGGCACACGCTCCCGACCTCTCCTGCTGCTCGTGAAGATCGGAGGAGCTCCGCGATGACGTTCTGCAGCTGCTGGTAGTCTCCGATGACCCAGTCGAGCTCTAGGTAGCTCCGGCGAGGTCGGCGGAGATGAAGCTCCTAGACCTGATGGTCCAAGCCCTCAGATGGGCTTGGAAGTACCTGCAAAGCAAACCAGGAGACTCGTGGGTCGAGGGCAAACTGCCTCGACCCGGTTAGGCGGGGTGACGGTGAACGGAGGGTCGAGATGGATGAGCTCCGGCGAAGGTGGGGACGGTGGAGCTCGAATCCCAGCTCCTGTGCGAGCTGGGTTGGATGGAGATATGGAGAAGGTGCGCGGGAGGAAGGCGATGGCTATGGCGAAGCCCGATGATCGAATGGGTGTCGGATGTGGACGGAATCGACGGCGAACGGCGGAGAAGCGAAAAGGGGGTAATCGAAAATTAACGAAAAAGAAGAGACTACGGGGCTACCTGGGTGGCTGATGAGACTGGGGGTGAGCTGGCGGTGCTCTGGGTCATCGCCTCGAGGAGCGTCTCCCTCCGAGGCTTGAGCTCCTGCTGGTGGCGGAGCATGGCGGCGATGCTCGCCGAATCAGTGGAGTCCGCAACCTCTCCTCGCTTCAACAGCACGGGAGGCAAGTTGTCACTCTTGCTCTCACGCTGGAGCTCACTGGGGGTGGAAGCGAATGGCCAAAGATGCGAATGGAGGTGGCGGAGCTCGGCTTAAGTATGCTGGAGGGTCTGGGAAGAAGGGCGCGGGTAGGGCGATGTAGCGCGCGGATCCCGAGGTGAAGGCTCCGGCGAGGTTCTCGGGTATGACGTGAGCAATCCGGACCCGGGGTTTAGGCAAGAAGGAGTCGGGTCTGCATGTGAAAAATCCGAGAAGATGGGTCGGGCGTAGCAGACCTGTGGGAAGTGGTCCTGGGGGGGGGGGGGGGGAGTTGACCGGGCGGTCAACATCCCCAAGGCCAATAGGGAGCGGCCACGTGGCTGGATTTTGGAAGTGAAAATTAGGGTAGCAAATGGCCGAATTAGGGCAAAGTTAAAACATGAAATATTTTTATTTTATTTTTTTTCTATTTTTTAGTGATTTTTAATTAATTTTTCGAAATAAAAATAAGGTATATACATAGTAGGGTTATATATAGGTATATATACACTATATGGGATTTTAATTTTTGATTTTTAATTTATTATTTTTTTACAATTTTATTCCCATTTTTTATTTTATTTATTTATATTATAAAATGAGGAATAAAAAGACATTTTTATTTTACTTTTATTATTTATTTACATAGGTGAAATAAATACATATGTACATATATATACATGGTATATTTACAATATATTTTTATGTTTTTAATTTTGTTATTTTTATTTTGTTTTTGTTTTAGTTGTTTTTATTTTATTTATTTACACTATATAATATAGAATATTTACAAAAATTTTGGAAATTAATTCTATTTATTTATAAGGCTAAATAAATATGTATGGATGGTCTATATACAATGTGAAAGTAATGTTTTTGTCCTTTTTGATTTTTCTATTTTTATCTTGTTTTTATACTTATAAATATGTACAAGTATTTACAAACCAATTTGAGTCTATTTTTGTGAGGAAAATACTTTTATTTATTTACATAAATATTTACACACATGAGCCCCTATCTCCCTCTACTTTGGCTTTTATGCGGTCAGGCCCATGCTGAGCCCTCCCTTGGGTTAGGTTGCTCAATATTTATTCTAAATATTTCCCTCTTTTTCTTTTAAATCTTTATTCTTTTATTTTTGCACAAAAACATGCTAATTATAGGTTTTTACACAATGCATGCTTTTGGTAATTATTTCTATTTACAACTATATACATGCATTTGCAAAGGTTTTTGTAGCTAAAATATAAGAATAAAGAGTGATGAATGAGTATTCATCACCCCCCTATACTTAACTTTGCTAGTCCCTTAGCAAACACTTATTTGAAAAAGAAGTGAAAAAGAAATAAAGAAAAAGAGAATGTACATGGATCAAGGCTGATTATTAAACTTGCCTTCATTAAATTAAGGTATGGAGCTCGATCAGATCTTTCGATTATTAATGTGTCGGAACCTTATTTGGACTTAAGTCTAAAACTCAACAGCCTCTAAGTTCCACTATTCTATAACCAAGACTCCTCAATGCTGCAGATCAGAACAAGTCATCAATCACAAACCCTGAAGACCATGAATCTTTTCTTGTCCTGTGAATGTGAGGTCTAAGCTCTCCACCTCAGAAATGGCAACTTGACAACCCTCTCCAACAAGGTAACTCTATGACCTCAATCTGGCCACTCTTTCCTCGAGGAGCGGGGTATTCCCTTCTAAGTTCAAGTTCAACCGGCTCAAGAAGAGGAGGAAGAAGAGAATGGGTCAAGGCCAGTGTAGCCAAGTACCCTTGGGAGCTTGACCAGTGTAGCCAAGTCTCCCTGCTGCAAGCTACATCAGGTGGATCATGAAACTCAAGCTTTGCTTATTGCACTCTAGATACATACTCCGGTGGGATTATCATTTTCTATCAGACCCACCACTTTTTTGGAGTTATTTTCTTTTTGCACATTTTTTTTCAAGTGCATCTGTACAACATATACATGTGCAGCATATATACAAGGAGTTTTTCCTCTTGAGCCAGTAGACTATCCCTCTTTTGAAGCTTTATTGCAACCCACAACTCCTGTCGTTAGACCTCATGGCAACCAGACCAAGTTGAGACGCACTTCCTTCACTAAAAGAAGAAGAGAGGTTCCGCCTAGAAGTACTACCCTCATATGCTACCCCAAGTCAAGGAAGACTGCCTCCTCACCACCTCATCCGTAGAGAGCTTGGTGCATAGTGCTGGTGTCCAAGTAAAGCCATTGTCTATATGAGTCATGTGTTGTTGTTAAGTGCTCTACTTAGGCTCATTGAGATGACATGTGATCATAGCCTAGTGGACTCAAAGAATTAAGTCACCATGGACCTGAAAAGCCTTAAACCTAAGCCCTATAAGGTTCCTCTTAAGAGTTTGGTCGATTAAGATTTAATCAAGCTCCATTTCTCAATTTGATTCCAGGCTAGTTTAAATGTCAACTATCATCCAGAAAAACTATATACATATGTACAAAAGATGCTATTTACACAAAGTTTTTCAAACATGCAAAATTTTTGAAAAATGTTTCGAAATCATGAATGGATGATGCATGAAGTGCAAGTTTTGCAAAAAGTATTTACACACATTTACACAAGATTTTTGCAAACTTTTGATTTTCAAAACATTTTGGAAAAATTTTGTACTATATACATAATTTTGATAAGAAAATATTTACACAAGCTTTACACAAAAGATTTTTGAAAACATTTTTACAAAAATCGTTTGTACACTAGCTATTTATGTGCAAATAAAAGAAGTTTATGTACATGAAAAATTTTTTATTTTTGTGATTTTTTAGGGTTTTTAGCCATTTTATTTATTAACACACTCACACAAAGTACGAGTTATGGCTAAAGTATATATGAAATATATACACACCCCCTATACTTAGCTCGAACGATGTCCTCAGAGTCAAGAGCGATGAAGAAGACATAACTCGTGCTAGGTATAGGGAAGTGAAAAGAAAGGCTATATACAAAGACGAATGAATAAAATAGAAAAGTCAAGAGGGTCTCGGATCTTCCCCCTATACTTAGGATCAAGTAATCCTAAGTATAGCAGGTTGTATACTAAGGGAAAACCGAGAGGAGAATGTACAGGGTCTACCCCCCTATACTTAGGGTGAAATATCCCTAAGTATAGGCAGCAAAAACAGGGGTAGACAGAAACAAAAGAAATACCCAAAGGTCTCACATCCCCCCTATACTGAGGGTAAAGTGCACCCTAAGTATAGCATAATCACAAGATAAAGAAAGGGATGTGGGACTAAAGAATGTAGTGATATAGACATCTGGATCTATACAAGGCGGAAGATCAGTGAAACTCAGGCGTGAGATGCATTAGATGTGAGTCAAAGACCACATCTCACGCAAAATGAATCGGGGCAAGATCAACGACCCGCGGCTCATGATCTAGAAATGGCTTGAGCCGCTGGCTGTTCACTCGAAAGGTACTCTCAGAAGACAACTCGGATATATCAATGCTACCGTTGTCGTGTACCTTTCTCACCAAGTAGGGTCCCTTCCACTTGCTCTGTAGCTTCCCTGGAAATAAACGAAGCCTCGCATCAAACAGCCATACTCTCTGTCCAATCTCAAAATGCTTGTGGCTGATATGAGAATCATGCCTCTCCTTCACTCTCTCCTTATACTGTAGGCTGTTTGAGAAAGCGGTATCTCTCAACTCCTCCAGGGCTGCTAACTCTGCCCTCCTATGGTCTCCTACACCATATGGATCCATAAGAATATCAGTAACTGCCCATAGTGACCTGCGCCTCAACTCAACAGGCAAATGGCACGGCTTGCCATATACGAGACGAAAGGGAGATGTGCCCAATGGTGTCTTGAAAGACGTCCTATATGCTCACAAGATCGTGTCCAAAAGCTGTGACCAATCCTTTCGGTCAGGGCGGACGACTTTCTGCAATATAGTCTTGATCTCCCTATTCGACACCTCGGCTAGACCATTCGTCTGTGGATGGTAAGGTGTAGCAACACGATGGTCTATACCGAACTCGCTAGCAAGGGCCTTTACCTGGTCGTTGATGAAATGAGACCTTCCATCAGAAATCAGAACTCGTGGAACCCCGAACCGCGTGATGATATGCTTCCTCAAAAATCGGCAAATTGTCCTCGCATCAGCGGCTTGGGCGGGGATAGCCTCAACCCAACGACTAACATAATCTACGGCCAACAGAATGTACTCAAATCCCTGACTCTTAGGGAATGGACCCATGAAATCGATGCCCCATGCGTCAAAAACCTCACAGAAGTGAATGGGCTGCATCGGCATCATATCATGCTGTCCACAAGTGCCCATACTATGACAATCAGTACACCTCTTCACGAACTCGTCAGAGTCCTTGAAGAGGGTAGGCCACCACAAGCCGGATTAGAGCACTTTCTGTGCCGTTCTCCTCCCAGAATGATGTCCTCCTGCCTCAAGCTTGTGGCAGTAAGTGAGGATGCTATGGTGTTCCTCCTGAGGAATGCACCGACGCCAGACGCTATCCCCTCCTTCATGGTAAAGGATGGGATCCTCCCAGTGGTAGGACTTGGCCTTCGCAAGGAAGGTCTCAAGCCTCTGCCTGGGCCAATCTTGTGGGACTTTCCCAGCAACTAGAAAGTTCACAATATCGGCATACCACGGGAGTGAGGCGATAGCAAGGATCGCCTAATCTGGGAAGGTCTCACAAATGGGATCTATCTGCTCAGACTCCTCAGGCTGCTCTATACGGGAGAGGTGATCCGCCACCACATTCTTGACTCCAGGCTTATCCTTGATCTCAATGTCGAACTCCTGGAGTAGAAGGATCCATCTAGTCAATCTGGCCTTGGCATCCTTCTTTGCCATGAGGTACCTGATGGCGGTGTGATCTGTGTACAGGGTCACTCTAGATCCAATGATATAAGATCGAAACTTATCTAGGGCGAACACTACGACTAGCATCTTCTTCTCTGTGACCGTGTAATTCCGCTGGGCGGAATCCAATGTGTGGCTAGCATAGTGGATAGCAAACGGAACTCCATCCCTCCTCTGTCCCAGCACGGCCCCTACGGCAAAATCAGAGGCATCCGTCATGATCTCGAATGGGAGAGACCAATCAGGCGGTTGGAGGACAGGAGCCTCAATCACACACTGCTGGAGAGTCGAAAAGGACGAAAGACACTTGTCATCGACAAGGAACTCGGTGTCTTTCGTCAAGAGGTCAGTCAACGGCCGGGCAATCCTGCTGAAATCATGAATAAATCTCCGATAAAAACCAATGTGCCCCAGGAATGACCGTAGCTGCCTCAAATTGGACGGCGGTGCGAGTTTTCTAATGACATCAACCTTGGCCGGATCAACCTCCATGCCCCTGTTGGAGATGATGTGGCCAAGCACCTTCCCTTGAGTCACCATGAAGTGACTCTTCTCCCAAGATAGAACCAAATGGTACTCAATACATCGCTGGAGTACTCGGTCTAGGCAGTCAAGATAGGAGTCGAATCCGTCGCCGTAGACCGAGAAATCATCCATGAAGACCTCCAAACACTCCCCTACCATGTCCGAGAAGATCGACAGCATGCACCTCTGAAAAGTCGCAGGGGCATTGCATAGCCCAAATGGCATGCATCGAAAGGCATATGTACCAAAGGGACAGGTAAAGGTGGTCTTCTCCTGATCCTCAGGAGCGATGGCCACCTGGTTGTAGCCCGAGTACCCATCCAGGAAGCAATAATGGCTCTTCCCTACCAGTCTCTCAATGATCTGGTCAATAAAAGGTAGGAGGAAATGGTCCTTCTTGGTGGCCTGGTTGAGTCTCCTGTAGTCAACACAGACCCTCCAAGAGGTGGGTACTCGTGTAGCAATCTCCTCTCCCGACTCACTGATCATAGTCGTGATGCCTGTCTTCTTGGGCACCACATGCTAGGGGCTGACCCACTTGGAGTCAGAAATGGGATAAATAAAATCTGCACTCCACCATTTGGATATTTCCTTCATCACGACCTCTCTCAGGTTGGGGTTCAGCCGCCGCTGGAACTCACGTGACGGCTTCGCCCCCTCCTCAAGATAAATATGGTGGGAGCACACTGATGGACTAATCCCATGGAGATCTGCTACGCTCCATCCGATTGCCTAGCGGTTCTTTTCAAGAACCCCCATCAAATGGGATTCTTGCTCTCCAGTCAGATCGGTGGAGATGATAACTGAGTACATCTCAGGTTCACCCGGAGGAACCGATACTTCAGCGAAGTAGGGAGCGGCTTCAGCTCTGGACAACTGGGTGCTGGCAAATCTGGCTTTGGAAGAAGATGTGTGAATGCTGCTAAATCTGCCAAATCTGCCCGGGAGAAAGGAAGCGAGCTCTCGCAAACTGGATCTGGAGAAGGCTGCTCAACTGTGCTGTCTCTGATCTGCTCTGCCTCTACCTCCTCCTCATCTGTAGGCTCTGGTGGACTCAAGTCTGGCATCTGATCATCACAATCTGCCCAATCAGACTCTGAATCCGAGGGATCTGCATCAAACAAGGTGGTATCAGTACCACCGCCACACAAGGTGGCCTCAGTACCACCATCACTAGACTCTGTGTCGCGGTCGAGAACCGGCTCTGCTGCCACTGAAATATCCTGGACCAGGGCTGTGCTCTCCAAGCTCTCCTCTACTATCAACTCGGCATCAGTGGTGTCTGGAAATGAGAGGATGGCCTGTGCTGAAGGGTCTGCCCATGCTGCCTCATCATCTGTGATCACAAAATCATAGTCCTGGTGGATGTCTGGCCCGGCATCTGTCAGCTGCTCTGAATCTGTGCTGGTCTCTGAGCATGCTCTCTCTGGCTCTGTAGTCCTCGACCGTCTCTATTTGTACACTCTCGCCCTCGACGCGAAAGTATACCTTCCCGCTATCATGATCAGTCACCGCCTTGACTGTGGCCAAGAACGGACGACCGAGGATGATGGGGGTATCGGCCACTGAATCAGGGATCTCCATGTCCAACACTACGAAGTCCACGGGGAATTACAGGCCCTGAATAGTGACGATAACGTCTTGCAACAACCCCTTCGGCCTCTTGACAGATCGATCAGCAAACTAAAGGACTGTCCTGCCCTGTCTAAGAGTGCCCAACTCGAAGCGGTCGAGAAGGGCTGCCGGAAGGAGGTTGATAGACGATCCGCTATCCAATAGAGTCCGGTCGAACCTCTGCTCACTAATCTGACATCTGACATATGGGGCTCCTGAATCTGGCCTCTTAGCCGGCAGACGGTTCTGGATCGCGAAGCACGTGGCCTTCGTCAGCACATGAATCTCGGACTGGTGGTTCCTCCTCCTCCTCCTGACTGTGGTCCTATCTCTCAAAGATCGCTGAAGAAGGGGGATGTGCTGCAAAGCCTCCTGAAGGGTCAGCTGTATGTGAAATCTGTCGATCATGCTCTGGCTGAACTCCTCCTGCTCTCTCTTTTTTTGGGTCTTTTTCTCTTTTCTTCCCCTTCCCCATCAGAAGGGCTCTAGGGAAGGGGATCACAGGGTCCTTCTCAGATGAAGGACTAGGAATAGGTCTAGACGGCTCGACGGCCGGATTCGCACATACATCAATCACCACAGTGGGACCAGAAGAAACTAAACCTTTTCCTTTATTCACAACAGTGTTCTGAGATACATCAGCATGAGGAAAAACAACAACTCTCTCTGAATGAACACCGGTGGCCTCAGTACCACCACGGACTGGCTCTCCTGGACGTCTCGCGGCCTCAGTACCACGTGCTGGCTCGGCTACTCTGGTGGTGTCAGTACCACCTCCTCGAACTGGTGAAGCGGCGGCCTCAGTACCGCCGGTGGAATCAGCATCCTTGGTGGCATCAGTACCACCATCATCATCATGAGCGGCCTCAGGACCGCTCTCCTCCTCCTCATGTGGCGCCCCGGATGTATCCTCGTGGTGTAGCTCAGACGAGGCGCCGCCGCCTGCTGGTGTCCTACCGCTCCTAAGCGTAACAAAATCAACATCAAAAAGATCTGAAGATGTATCAACAAATGGATCACTAGAAGTGGCGTGCTCAGTGTAAGCTACCTGCTCAGATTTCCGCTTCAGGCTGTTGGGATTCGGCTCGATCTGGGCAGGAATGGCGGCCTTCCCTCTCACAATGTCCCGCATCTCCTGGCGGAACTCGTCCATCTCCTGTCTGAAGGTAGCCTGCTGGTCTGTGAGGAGGCGGGCGATGTCATCCAAAACAGGGCTCTCGTGGGAACCCGACGGGTAGCCTCTCTGGTGATGAGGCTGCTGGAACTGGTGCTGTTGCTGGTGAGAGGGGTAAGAAGGAGGGTGCTGCTGGTGTGGCTGGTGAGCCTGCTGCTCACGTCTCCAAGACTGTCCCTGCTGCTGATAGGGACGAGGAACGAAGGATGACTGCGGCTGTGACTGGTAAACTGGGGGCTGCTGCTGCTGGTGATCCCTCTGCTGGCTATACTGCCCTCCCTGACCGGATGACTGCTGCTGGGGCTGGGTACCTCCACTCCCCCACCTGAATCTGGGATGGTCTCGTCGGATCCCAGGCTGGGGACGGTCATTTACCAAATCCCGTTGACATCGATCAACGACTCTGCATCGTATGGGGCTGGCGGGAGTACTGCCAGAGGCTGATCCGGCTGGTATACCACCATCTGCAAGTCTGGAGATGGTGGTGACTGGTAGGTGGGCTGCGGCTACTGGTACGGCTCCGCCTGTACAAGGTGAACCTGTCTAGGCTGCTGAAAGGAGCTGGAGCGCTGGGACGAGCTGCTGCTGCTGCCAGTATCGCCTCGCGACTGAAGACGGGGCTGGGAAGCCGTCTGTACCTCCTGAAGACACATGAGCTGGGTCTTCATGTCGCTCAGAGTCTGTGCCATCTGCTCCATCTGCGTGATGCCCTGACACTACTTCTTCTCAATCAGCTCCATCCGATCCAACTTCTCACTGATGATACCCATATCCGCAGCGGATGACTCTGCCTATGCTCCTGCTACTGCGGATGAACTGGATGGACCGGCGTCGACCCGTGTTATCCTCTGGTACTGCATGGGTCCTGGCTGCTGCTGGGGTCTGCTCTGAGTGTATAACCTGCTCTGGGACATCAACATATAGTTTTCGGCCATCTCCTCGTAGATGGCCCAGACCTGGTCGTGATCCTTGGCGAAATAGGATCCACCACAAGAAGCATTCACCAAGCCCTGGAGCTCTGGTGTCAGCCCGCTGAAGAAGCTCTGCACAAGGTTCGGCTTCGAAATATCATGGTGCGGGCATCGGTCAGTAAGCTCACGAAACCTCTCCCATGCCTCATGGAATTGCTCGTGGGGAGCATGGAGAAGTTGCTGATGAGGGCTCTCGCTGCATTGGTCCGCCCGAGTGGATAATACTTGTTCAAGTACTCGGTGCGGAGCTGCTCCCAGGTGTAAACAAACCTCCCCAAGTGCTTCAGCTAGGTGGCTGCTCTGTCTGCTAGGGAAAAGGGGAAGGCGATCATCCTGATCGTGTCCTGGTCCACCTGACGGTCGTGGACAGTGCTGCAAATCATCAGAAACTCCTGGAGGTGGAGATGGGGCTCCTCAGTCGCGAGCCCGTGGAAGCGGGGGAGTAGCTGCAAGGTGTTCGGGGGGAACTTGAAGTCCCCCACGATGGCTGGAAGTACTACCCAGTGGTGCGTCAGCGTCGATCCGGGGTTGTGTAACTCCCGCATCGGTCTCGGTGCTCCTCCTGCCGCAGCTGCGGCTGCTGCTGCCGCTGCGGCGGCTGCTGCGGCTGCTGCATCAGCATCCTCTGGGATCCTCGGCCCGTCTCTCCTCTGTTCTCGCTTTGCTCTCATCTGCTCCATCTCTCTCCTCATGTCGAGCATGAAAGCTCCCTGATCTCTCAACTGCTGCTGGACGGTCTCTAAAGAGGCGATCATGGTGGAGTTGATCGCTCCCTGATCCAATACGAAGTGCTCAGGCTGACGGGAGCGATCCTAAGAACTGCCGGCCATGGCGTCTGCAAAATCAAACGAGCCAAACTCAGGTGCTGTCAAATCTGTGAGTCTCTCCTCTGGCTCATATCTCTCAGAACCGAAAGAAAGGGGGTCGAGGGGGAACAGGGCGGAGTCATACTCAGGCTCGGAGAACTGGTCTCGGCTCTCGCAGGCCAACCTAGATGATTGGGTAGACGTGCCCGAAAGCGGTGCAGCCAGAGGCTGCCTAAGAGAGCGTCTACCCATCATCGTGATCTGACGAGTAGGGCGGATGAGATCTGGAAAAACTATGATGAGCAACCAAACCCTCTGTTCACCAATGCAACACGAGCTGAAGACCGTAAAGGCTCGGTCAAATTATCTTGTCCAATTTTATTAGGTGAACAATCAATCTATCAGAGCACTTACGTGACCTGTTGGGATACCCGATGCTACTCCAACCGACTGGCCCGCACGGAAGAGTCAGTAGTCAGCTGGAAATAGAACCGGAGGGCTCTACCTAGGGTGCGGGTCACTCTCTCGCGCAAGCAAACCAAACAATGAGGGGGTTGCTCTCCCCAAGACAAATTTTTAAGGTGAATGTCTTTTAGGGTCAATAGTTTTAGCAGTCCCAATTTTATGGTTTTTCTTTTTAATATTTTTCAACAAAAACAAAGGCCTAACGAATTTTTCGGTTCTCCTGGTTATTTAATCCAAAACAGGGGGAAGAAGACGAAAAAGTCGATGCGCGATGAAATCAATGATGCATGCAAAGATAGAAATGCGTACCTTTCCTCCAGCACTCTACATGCAAGTGATCTGTGATGAATACTCATTCATCACTCTTTATTCTTATATTTTAGCAACAAAAACCTTTGCAAATACATGTAGATATGTGTAAATAGGGATAATTACCAAAAGCATGCATTGTGTAAAAACCTATAATTAGCATGTTTTTGTGCAAAAATAAAAGAATAAAGATTAAAAAGAAAAAGAGGGAAATATTTAGAATAAATATTGAGCAACCTAACCCAAGGGAGGGCTCAGCATGGGCCTGACCACATAAAAGCCAAAGTAGAGGGAGATAGGGGCTCATGTGTGTAAATACCTGTGTAAATAAAATAAAGATATTTTCCTCACCAAAAATATACCTGTAAATACTTGTATATATATTTAGAAGTATACAAACAAAAGAAAAAGATAAAAATCAAAAAGAACAAAAATACTCCTTTCACCATGTACATAAACCACTCCTATGTATTTATTTAAACCTTATAAATAAATAAAATTAATTTCCAAACTTTTTGTAAATAGTCTCTATTATATATTGTAAATAAATAAAATAAGAACAATTAAAACAAAAAAAACAAAATAAAAATAGCAAAAATTAAAAATACGAAAAAAACACATTGTACAAATACCATGTATATATATATATATTTATTTATCTTACCTATGTACATAAATAATAAAAATAAAATAAAAATACCTTTTTATTTCTTATTTTATTTTATAAATAAATAAAATATAAAATAGGGATAAAATTGCACAAAAATAATAATTAAAAATCACAAAAATAAAAAACCCTAATTGTGTACATATACCTATATAGTACATACTATGTATATAGCTTATTTTTATTTCCAAAAATTAATTAAAAATCACTAAAAAATAGAAAAAAATAAAATAAAAATATTTTGTGTTTTGAGTTTTTGCAAATTCGGCCCCTAGCTACCCTTAATTTGCCTTTCAAGATCCAGCCACGTGGCCGAATTCCATTGGGTCTTGGGGATGTTGACCGCCCGGTCAACTACCCCCCCCAGGACCACCTTCCGCAGATACAAGCGCCCGACCCGATTTCTCGCAATTATACCCGCTTGATCCGACACCCATTTCCCTAAACCCCAGGTCCGAATCCTTAATCGTTCATCCGACATCCTCGCCGGAGCCGCTCCCTCGGGATCCGCGCGCTCCTGAGCTTGCCCGGACCCATCTTTCTCGGACCCCTAGCCGTATATAGTTGCTGCTCCGCCACTCGATTGCTCATCTTTGGCTAGTCGTTTCCTCCTCCTGTGAGCTCCAGAGCAACCGTGAGAGTGACAGCTCGCGTCTGAGCCTGTTGCAGCGAGGAGAGGAGGCGATTCCATCGATCCGACGAGCCCAACCGCCGCAGCTCCGCCACCCGCGTGAGCTCCGAGCCTCGGAGCGAGACGATCCTTGAGGCGACGACCAGGAGCATCAGCGGCTCCTCCCCAGTCTCTCCGACCACCCAGGTATCCCCTTAGGCTGCCCATTTTCTTTAATTTCAGTTTACACCCAAATCACTCCGCCGCCGCGCTTCTTTGATTCCGACCACCGTTACCCATTTCGATCATCGGAATCGTCCATTACGTCCGCCTCCTTCCGACGTACATTCTTCACCCACTCACTCAACCCAGCTCGCACAGGAGCTGGGAACCGAGCTCCTCCGTCCACCACCTTCGCTGGAGCTCGCCACACCGACGCATCAGTCACCCCCACTTCGCCTAACCGGGTCGAGGCAATTTGCCCTCGACCCGTGAGTCTTCTGGTTCACTTTTCAGGTCAAAACGAGGGCCATCTGAGGCCCTTCGTCATCCAGCCAGGAGACCCAGCTCCGTCGACCTCGCCCGAGCTCCTCGGAGCTCGGCTCGATCATCGGAGCCCACCGGCAGACGCGGGAGCCCTCCACGATCCTTCTCCGACCATCAGAGTGCTCCCAGGAGGAGTCTAGCGCATGCACGAGGCCGGCGAGTCTCGCCGGGGAGCTGTTCTTCCAGGACCCTCCGTCGCCGTTTGATCAGACCGCCTGCTCCAGATTCCATCGTCGCCGTCCGTTTGTGGAGCTGCAGATATCGTTCGATCAGAGGAGGTCTAATCTCAACCGTTGGATCACCAGCCACCCCGCTTCCACGCCATCCGATCAGCCACGTGGCAGTCATCCAGCCCATCCGCTTAATAAAGGTTACCCTTAGGCCCTGTCTTTATTTTTATTTAGTTTTAGTCCTGTAAATATTAAAGTCAGTTGTTAAGTTTTAGGGCTATTTGCATATTGGACCCCGTGCTTTAGTTTATTTGCATTTATACCCCTGTCAGTTGTGGACACGTGCATCGACACGTGATATTTTGGTTTATTTGCAGTAGACCACCCTGTAGTTCTGGATGTTACTGAATGAATGAAAAGTTTTTCTTATTTGCATTTGTACCCCTGTGCGTGGTTTAATTGAACATTTGCGTTATATTTTGGGTGTTTTGCAGATAGGCCCCTGGACTTTTGGTACCTGTTACCAATAAGTCCTCGGGACTTATTTTTCTTACATTTGGGTCCCTGAGTGCCCCAGGCACGCGCGTGGCGCGTGTTTTGTTGGGTATTTTGCACCAGACCCCCTAGAATTTCGGGTATTTGCACTTTGGTCCCTGTGCATAGTGCCCCTCTTTTATTTTTGAATAAAATATCAAATCACCTCCAAATCCAACGAGAATTTGACACATGGCTCCTACCATGGTGTAGGATTTTTGTGAATTTTTGAGGACATTTTTAATTTCGTTTGATATTTTTAAAAAATCAAAAACCATCATTTTTGCTACTGTCTAACTTGAAAAATCACAAAAAAATATTAAAACTCATTTAAAAATTCTATAAAAATTAGTTACTGTTTGTCTTACTTTGGTTGATTTTCTAGCCAATTTTGGCTTTTTTTTCATTACTAAAAACCACTAAAAACTTAAAAACACTAAAAAACCCATCAAAATTCCAGTAAATAACTTCATAATCCAAAAATAATAAAATTGGTACCTAAATTTTCCTTGTTTTATCACTTTACAGGAAAATTACCTCCAGGCCATTTTAAGACCCTTAGATATTTTATCTAGGGCTTTTTGGCTCGGCTGGACAGTACCCCCTTTTTGTTTCACTTTTTGATTTTTAGAAAATTCAATAAACATCAGAAAATTCTCAAAAAATAACTAAAAACACTAAAAAATATAAAACATATAAACATATTTTTGTTTGAATTTTTGGTAGGTTTTTGGTGCCTTAAATAAATTGCTTAAGTGTGCTTTTTCCTTGTTTTTCTTATTTTCTTTATACATTAAAAATCCAAAAAATTATAAAATAAATTAAAAACCACTAAAAATATTTTCCTCTTTTATTTTATTTGTTTTTACTACTTCATAGGCCGAGAGGCCAACCCGTGCTCCTTGTGTTCGACCCTGGTCGCTATACCAGGTTAATCCAATAGCAGGACCGCTATTCGTGTTTGATCGATTTTATCTTTATTGAGTGGTTCATTTTTCTTGATTGAGCCGACTTGATTGCGCGGGTCGCAACGACCACTTTAGCACCTATACCCTAGCCTTCAGGTCGCTCATCAGAATGGCGCCGTTGCCGGGGAGCACGGCTTAGTAGTTTTGTTTTTATCTTCGTTTTTGTTTTCGCAGCTTTTCGCGGCTCTTTCAGAGCTCGCGGCTTTTTCGCGGCTTTTGTCTATATTTTATTTTTGTTTTATTTTGCTTTATTTTCTTTTTCATTTATTTTTGTTTTTGTTTTATTTTGAGTGTTCATTTTATTTTGCATTTTTGCATATAGATCCTTATTTTCATTTCCATCTCGTTTTCTTTTATTATTATTTGATTATCTGGTTCTGACCACTCTACCTTTTCTTGCGAGGGCCCGAGGACCGAGGCGGTTAATTTCGAGAAGCCGAAGCAACCGCGGGATTCGGAGGCGGCTCCTTTCTTCACGGAGCCGTAGGAGAGAGTGAGAGAGAGTTGAGTGGGAGAGAATTTTTCTCTTTATTTTCATTAATTATTGTAATAATACAGGGACTCTCAGGACTTGGACATTCGTGGACTTGTGACTTAGCGGGTCTGTTTCACCGAGCACCGGTGTGCTCGGGGGACCCTTAAGATTTTCACGGCTTTTTACGCGGTTTTGGTTTTCTTTTATTTTCTTACTGCCTTTTCCGGTGTTTACGCGGTTTTTGCTCGAGCCCCTAGACTTAGGAATTTCTCTTGCTTGTGCCGTAATTAGTAGGGTCCCCACACCTAACTGCTTGCCTGTTCCTATAGAACGTTAATTGGACCTACTAAAAATCATTAAAAAAAATAACCGACTCATCTCCTTCGTATCCTACATGCCGCAGCCCGTCCTGTAAAGCGCTTTCTCCTACCCCGATTTGTCGGACAGAGGAGGGACGGGCCAAGACCGGACTCTTTGGCTTGGAGGTCGGTGACCGGTTAGACGGTTCTTGCGATAGAAATTGCTCGTCTAGGACTCGGCTTTCCCGTTGCATCATATAGGTAGTTTATTTTCAGTCTTTCAATTCTACGCGGATCACTTGCATGTAGAGTGCTGGAGACAAGGTACACATTTCTTACTCAGCATGCATCATTGATTTCATCGCGCATCGGCTTTTTCATCTTCTCCCCCCTGTTTTGGATTAAATAACCAGGAGAACCGAAAAATTCGTTAGGCCGTTTGTTTTTATTTGAAAAACATTAAAGAGAAAAACCATAAAATTGGGACTGGTTAACACTATTGATCTTAAAAGACGCTCACCCTAAAAATTTTGTCTTGGGGAGAGCAACCCCCTCATTGTATGGTTTGGATGCGCGAGAGAGTGACCCGCACCCTAGGTAGAGCCCTCCGGTGCTAGTCCCGACTGATTACCGACTTTTCCGTGCGGGCCAGTCGGTTGGGGTAGCATCAGGTATCCTAACAGGTCACGTAAGCGCTCTGATATTTTGTGTGTTCACCTAATAAAAATTGACAAGATAATTTGACCGAACTTTCACGGTCTTCAGCTCGCGTCGCGTTGGTGAATCGGGGGTTTGTTTCGTGATCATAGTTTCTCCAGATCTCATCCGCACTACTCGCCAGATCAAGATGATGGGTAGACGCTCTCTTAGGCAGCCTCTGGCTGCATCGCTTTCGGGCACGTCTGCCCAATCATCTAGGTTGGCCCGCGAGAGCCAAGAACAGCTCTCCGAGTCCGAGTACGACTCCGCCCTGTTCCCCCTCGACCCCCTTTCTTTCAGACCTGAGAGACATGAGCCCGAGGAGAGATTGATAGATTTGACAGCACCTGAGTTGGGCTCATTTGATTTTGCAGCAGACGTCATGGACGGCAGTTCCGAGGATCGCTCCAGGACCGAGCACATAGTTATGGACCAAGGAGCGATCAAGTCCACCTTGATCGCCTCATTAGAGACAGTGCAGCAGCAGCTGAGGGATCAGGGAGCGTTTATGATTGAGACGAGGAGAGAGTTGGAGCGCCTCAGAGCAGAGAGAGATCAGAGCGAGCCTGAGGACAGACCAGATGCAGAGGCACGAGCCGCAGCAGCAGCAGCAGCCGCAGCCGCCGCCGCAGCGGTAGCCGCCGCAGCAGGAGGACCACCGAGACCGATGCGGGAGTTGCACAACCCTAGATCTACACTGATGCACCATTGGGTGGTGGTACCTGCTATCGTGGGGGACTTCAAGTTCCGCCCGAACACCCTGCAGATGCTTCCCCGTTTTCACGGACTTGCCACCGAGGAGCTGATGAATCCACGTTTCATCATCTTTATTCTATCATTTTGGCCTTAAAAACCCTAGTAAATGCGTGTAAATAGGCGTAATTCATGCATTTTAGCATTCATGTATATGTGTGTACATATTGTATAAAATGCGGTTTTTAAAGCCAAAATTATAGAATAAAGAAAAGAAAAGAAAAAGAATAAAATATTGTAAATATTTTATGACCCGAAACCCCGAGACCTAGGCATCTTGATGAATAGGTCGACAAGGAATAAAGTAGGGGGAGATAAGGGCCAAAACACAGATAAAATACCTATACATTTTATTCATTCTTTATTCATTTTGGGACCTATTTTTGGTTCCACTTTTTATACATCAAATAAAGAAACTTTGTATATGAAAGTTGTAGATAAATTAATAAAGAAAAATACAAAATTGATTTCACAGAAAAATAATGTACAGATAAAAAGTTATGGTCTGAATAAAAATCCAGAATGCCAACTTCCCAGACCCGTATCTCACAAATAAAAACTCCAAATGCAGTGTACTCACCTTTAATTGTATATAGAAGAAAATAATCTAATTAATGGTGGTGGTTTCGCATTTGGCGGAGCTACGGTTTGAAAGTTGACTTTTGGACCCTCATTGTATACTTGTACATATTAAAATATTCAATTTATTAATTATTTATTATTCTTATAATTTTATATTTTTATAATGTTGTAAATAATACTTATAATAATTATGTGCATTAAAATTAGAATAAAAGCCTAAATAAAATACAAAATAAAAATACTTACATAATAGAATACATAGATACATTACTTATACACATACCTATACATTATACATTTATATTTTATTTCAGATACAAAACATATCAGAAAATTAAAATAAAATTATATTTGTGTATATAAAAGTATTTTATAATTTTAGAAAATAAAAACCAAAATAAAATAAATTAAATAATACCTAAATAAAAATAAAATACTCAAATACATAGATATAGATACCTATAGGGGTATAAATGCAACTTGTAAAAATATACCTCATAAAAATAATTAAAAATAAGAATAAAATACTACATAAAATTACAAACACTTTTCATTTTATAATTAAAAATTAATTAAATCATTTGATATTTTTAATTGAATTTAGAATTCTTTTTCCAGGGATTTTCCTGGTTGGTCCACGTGGACCAACCAGGTGGCTAGGAAAAGTTGACCCGACTGGTCAACTCTCCTGCCTCCTCCCTGCTGTGCGCCAGACTGCCTGCCAACCACTTTTCCTCGATTTTTTCGCCGCGATCCGTTGCTCGAGGAAACTTTGTCCCTTCACGAAAGTGTTAGCCTATAGATCCTAGATCTCCGCCGACCTATTGGATCCTACCAAATCTTCTTCCCTCGCCCGTGATCTGTCCTCGAACATCGCACCTCGCCCAGCTTTCAAAATGGAACCCATTTCCCCCATTCCTCTTTGAACCCTCTTTGACCACTTTTCTTCCATCTCTTGGGCGTGCTCCGGATTGGGCCTGGTGACAGGAGGTCCTCCAGCCGCCTAGAGGCGAGGTTGAGCGGCCAAGGCGGCGCTCCACCACCATCTCCGGCCAAGTGGTCGTGAGGTCCAATCTCGCAGTTTCACCACTGCTCGAGGTCATTTCTTTCTTGTTTTTTTTTCTTGCTCATTAGATAGCTGTTAGTCCTAGTTTTTATTTCGTGCTTCTAAGTTGCTATTTAAACCGTTGATCGGACCCGGTGTCACCATCAAACACTCGCCGGAGCCCTCAAGCTCCGGCCACCATCGCCGCTAGTCCACGCCACCTTTCCCCCCCTTTTTGCTCGCACCTGGACCTTTTTACTGCTGCTGGTATTTTCCTTGCAGGCCCAGGTGCGAGGAGACCCCCGCGTGGGGTCGATTTTTGCTCGCCGGAGAAGCCCGCGCAACGCCGGCGCCGCCGCCGCGCGCAGCAGCCCCAGTCGCGCGCCTGGGCTGAAGAGAACGAAGGGGAGGGGGGCAGCAAGCAGCTGACGTTCATCCGCCCCCCCCTTTTAATCACAGCCGTCCACGCCCGGGGAACGCCCAGCCGTTGATCTACCTTCATCCTCTCCATCCGGGCGTGCCACGTGGATAAGTGGGGGGTTTTGCATCCAAACCCCCCACGTTTTTGTGTAATGCTCAGAACACCCTAAGCTTTCGTTTATTTGCTTAGAAGCCCCCGCCAGCTCACGTGCTTTGCACGTGAGCCCCGGCGTTTTTGCTGGGGACCCCCCGGTGTTCTTGGTTATTTTCTGTCAGTACTAAAACAAAAGGGATTTAGTATATAACTTTTACTATTTTGCATTGAAGCCCCCAACTATTTTGATAATTGCGAATTCAGCCTCGCCAGGCGCGCGTGCAAGCCACGTGCGCCTTGGCGTTTTTGCAAATTGCACCTTGCGCGTTTTGTGATTGATTGTTAGTCCTTAAAAGTTAAATTGCAGTACATATATTTGAGGACATTTTGCGCAGAAGCCATCGCTCGTTCCTGATATTACTAAAATACCCCTGCACACATGTAGTTTCTTTTTGCTTCTAGTATTTATTGCATGTGTCTCCAAAACACCAAAAAATCTCCAAAAATCAAAGTAGTGTCCTGCTGTAGTGTAGATTTATGTCATATTTTTATTTTTCGTAATTATTGTATTTTATTAATTATTAAAAATCAAAAATAGCCATTTTCAGCACTGTTTTCATTACAAAATACCAAAAAAATATAAAAACACTCCAGAAAATTCCCAAAAAATATATATTGTGTCTTTTAGTTTGAATTAGCTCCAGACCAAAAATCATTAAAAAAATATAAAACCAAACTCCTAAAAATCGCAAAACTCTAAAAACCTTCATAAAAATTTATAAAATTCATAAAAACTCCAAAAATAGTGTTTTCTTCTCCTGAATTTTCTTTGTCTTATTATCTTTAAGCGAAAATTAATTTGGAGAAGTTTTGTTACTGTTTTCTATTTTATTTCTCCATTTTAAGTTTCAGCCTTGCATTTTTGCCACTGTTTGCTTTATTTTGATAATTAAAAATACCAAAAACATTCTAAAAATTACCCAAAAATCACAAAAACAGTAAAAAAGTATAAAAAGACCAAAAAGACTTTATTTCCTTATTTTTGAGTATTTTTATCCATTTTTATAAATACTTTAGTTTCCCTTTTATTACATTGTCTTTAATTTCCAATATTGAAAAAGAAAATATAAAAAAAAATATATAAAATATAAAAAGAAAATATAAAATCAGTAAATTAAAAATCAAAATACAAAATTATAAAATTAAAAATTAAATAAAAAATATAAAATTAAAAACCCACAAAAAAATAGCATAATAGGCATTTGATCACTTTCACACACATTTTTTTTGAGCACTTGTGCCCCGTTCTACCTGTCTGCTCCCTGTGTTCGACCTCTACAATACTTGCACCTATACACATCTTGTTGTAGAGTTATAATAAATTTTAACTCCGCACATTTATTTTCATTGCTTGATTTACTTGTTGTGGGTTAATTGTTGTTTTAATCCGAATTTCGTGTGGTCGATTCAGCGACTGAGTTCCCGCCTTGTGTGGAGCTTAAGATCACCGATTTTCGGGTTAAACAGGAGCCCCACCTCCACCTCCAGGAGTTTCTGATGATTTGCAGTACTGTCCACGACCGTCATGTGGACCAGGACACGATCAGGATGATCGCCTTCCCCTTCTCCTTAGCAGACAGAGCAGCCACCTGGCTGAAGCATCTGGGGAAGTTCGTCTACACCTGGGAGCAGCTCCGCACCGAGTACTTGAACAAGTACTATCCACTCGGCTGGACGAATGCAGCGAGGGCCTTGATCAGCAACTTCTCCATGCTCCCCAACGAGCAACTTCACGAGGCATGGGAGAGGTTTAGAGAGCTCACGGACAGATGCCCGCACCATGACATCACGAAGCCGAACCTTGTGCAGAGCTTCTTCAGCGGGTTGACACCAGAGCTCCAGGTCCTGGTGAATGCTTCTTGCGGCGGGTCCTACTTTGCCAAGGACCACGACCAGGTCTGGGCCATCTTCGAGGAGATGGCTGAGAATTATATGGTGATGTCCCAGACCAGGTTGTACACACAGAGACCCCAGCAGCAGTCAGGACCCGTGCATTACCAGCGGATAGCACGGGTCGATGCAGGTCCATCCAGTTCATCCGCAGTTGCAGCAGCGCAGGCAGAGTCGTCCATTGCGGATATGGGTATTATCAGCGAGAAGTTGGACCGCATGGAGCTGATAGAGAAGAAGCAGTGCCAGAGCATCACACAGATGGAGCAGATGGCACAGACTCTGAGCGACATGAAGACCCAGCTCATGTGTCTCCAGGAGGCACAGACGGCTTCACAGCCCCGTCTTCAGTCGCGAGGCGACTCCGGCAGCAGCAGCAGCTCGTCCCAGCGCTCCAGCTCCCTACAGCAGCCTAGACAGGTTCATCTTGTACAGGCGGAGCCATACCAGCAGCCGCAGCCCACCTACCAGTCCCCACCATCTCCAGACATGCAGATGGTGGTCTACCAGCCGGATCAGCCTCTGGCAGTACTCCCGCCAGCCCCCTATGATGCAGAGCCGTTGATGGATGTCAACGGGATTTGGTATGACCGCCCCCAACCTGGGATCCGACGAGACCATCCCGGATTCAGGTGGGGGAGTGGAGGTACCCAGCCCCAGCAGCAGCCAGCCGGTCAGGGAGGGCAGTACGCCCAGCAGAGAGATCACCAGCCGCAGCAGCAGCCCCCAGCATATCAGTCACACCAGCCTTCGTCCTTCGGTCCTCGTCCCTATCAGCAGCAGGGACAGTCTTGGAGACGCGAGCAGCAGGCTCACCCAGCATACCAGCAGCATCCCTCTTCCCACCCCTCTCAGCAGCACCACCAGCAGTTCCAGCAGCCTCAGCACCAGAGAGGCTACCCATCGGGTTCCCAGGAGAGCCCCGCCTTGGATGACATCGCCCGCCTCCTCACGGATCAGCAGGCCACATTTAGACGGGAGATGGACGAGTTCCGCCAGGAGATGCGAGACCTTGTGAGAGGGAAGGCTGCCATTCCTGCACAGATCGAGCCGAACCCGAACAACCTCAAGAGGAAGTCGGAGCAGGTAGTACACACTGAGCTTGCCACTCCTAGTGACCCATTTGATGATATGTCTTCGGATCTATTTGATGCTGATTTTGTTACACTTAGGAGCGGTAGAGCACCAGCAGGCGGCGCCTCATCTGAGCGACGACGTGAGGATCCACCTAAAACGCCAGATGAGGAGGAGGAGAGCGGTACTGAGGCCGCACATGATGATGATGGTGGTACTGACGCCACCAAGGATGCTGATTCCACCGGCGGTACTGAGGCCGCCGCTTCACCAGTTCGAGGAGGTGGTACTGACGCCACTAGCATAGCCGAGCCAGCCCGCGGTACTGATGCCGTGAGACGTCCAGCAGCAGCAGCAGAGCCAACCCGTGGTGGTACTGAGGCCACCAGTGTTTATTTTGATAGAGATGTTGTCTTTCCTCGTGTTGATGTATCTCCGAACACTGTTGTGAATAAAGGAAAAGGTTTAGTTTCTTCTGGTCCCACTGTGGTGAGTGATGTATGTGTGGATCCGACCGTCGAGCCGTCTAGGCCTTTTCCTAGTCCTTCATCTGCGAAGGACCCTGTGATCCCCTTCCCTAGAGCCCTTCAGATGGGGAAGAGAAAGAAAAAAGAAAATGATCCAAAAAAGAGAGAGCAGGAGGAGTTCAGTCAGAGCATGATCGATAGATTCCACATCCAGCTGACCCACCAGGAGGCTTTGCAGCACATCCCCCTTCTTCAGCGATCTTTGAGAGATAGGACCACAGTCAGGAGGAGGAGGAGGAACCACACTTCCGAGATTCATGTGCTGACGAAAGCCACGTGTTTTGCGATCCAAAACCGTCTGCCAGCCAAGAGGCCAGATTCAGGGGCCCCGCATGTCAGATGCCAGATTAGTGAGCAGAGGTTCGACCGGACTCTATTAGATAGCGGATCGTCGATCAACCTTCTTCCGGCAGCCCTTCTCGACCGCTTCGAGTTGGGCACTCTTCGACAGAGCAGGACAGTCCTTCAGTTTGCTGATCGATCTGTCAAGAGGCCGAAGGGGTTGTTACGAGACGTTATCGTCACGATTCAGGGCCTGAAATTCCCCGTGGACTTCGTAGTGTTGGACATGGAGATCCCTGATTCAGTGACCGATACCCCATCATCCTTAGTCGTCCGTTCTTGGCCACAACTAAGGCGGTGACTGATCATAACAGCGGGAAGGTGTACTTTCGCGTCGAGGGCGAGAGTATACAAATAGAGACGGTCGAGGACTACAGAGCTAGAGAGAGAGCACGCTCAGAGGCCAGCACCGATTCAGAGCAGCTGACAGACGCAGAGCCAGACATCCACCAGGACTGTGACTTTGTGATCACAGACGATGAGGCAGCTTGGGCAGATCCTGCAGCACAGGCCATCCTCTCATTTTCAGATACAGCTGATGCCGAGATGATAGCAGAGGAGAGTCTGGAGAGCACAGCCCTGGTTCAGGATACTACAGAGGCAGCAGAGCCAGTCCTTGATCGCGACACGACTATCAGTAATGGTGGTGCTGAGGCCACCTTGTGTGATGGTGGTACTGATGCCACCGTATTTGATGCAGATCCCTCGGATTCAGAGTCTGATTGGGCAGATTGCGATGATCAGATGCCAGACTTGAGTCCAACTGAGCCTACAGATGAGGAGGAGGTAGATGCAGAACAGATCAGAGACAGCACAGTTGAGCAGCCTTCTCCCGACCCAGTTTGCGAGAGTTCACTTTCTTTCTCCCAGGAAGATTTGGCAGACTTAGCATCATTCACTCATTTTCTTCCGCAGCCAGATTTGCCAGCACCCAGCCTTCCAGAGCTGAAGCCGCTCCCTACTTCGCTGAAGTATCGGTTCCTTGCGGGCGAGCCAGAGATGTACCCAGTCATCATCTCCGCCGATCTGACTGGAGAGCAGGAATCCCGTTTGATGGGGGTTCTTGAAAAGAACCGCAAGGCAATCGGATGGAGCGTAGCAGATCTCCATGGGATTAGTCCATCAGTGTGCTCCCACCATATCTATCTCGAGGAGGGGGCGAAGCCGTCGCGTGAGTTCCAGCGGCGACTGAACCCCAACCTGAGAGAGGTCGTGATGAAGGAAATATCAAAATGGTGGAGTGCAGATTTTATTTATCCCATTTCCGACTCCAAGTGGGTTAGCCCCTTGCATGTGGTGCCCAAGAAGACGGGCATCACGACTGTGATCAGTGAGTCGGGAGAGGAGATTGCTACACGAGTACCCACCTCTTGGAGGGTCTGTGTTGACTACAGGAGACTCAACAAGGCCACCAAGAAGGACCATTTCCCCCTGCCTTTTATTGACCAGATCATTGAGAGACTGGCATGGAAGAGCCATTATTGCTTCCTAGATGGGTACTCGGGCTACAACCAGGTGGCCATCGCTCCTGAGGATCAGGAGAAGACCACCTTTACCTGTCCCTTAGGCACATATGCCTTTCGATGCATGCCATTTGGGCTATGCAACGCCCCTGCGACTTTTCAGAGGTGCATGCTGTCGATCTTTTCGGACATGGTAGGGGAGTGTTTGGAGGTCTTCATGGACGATTTCTCGGTCTACGGCGACGGATTCGACTCCTGTCTTGACTGCCTAGACCGAGTACTCCAGCGATGTATTGAGTTCCATTTGGTTCTGTCTTGGGAGAAGAGTCACTTTATGGTGACTCAAGGGACGGTGCTTGGCCACATCATCTCCAACAGGGGCATGGAGATGGATCCGGCCAAGGTTGATGTCATTAGGAAACTCGCACCGCCGTCCAATTTGAGGCAGCTACGGTCATTCCTGGGGCACGTTGGATTTTATAGGAGATTTATTCAGGATTTCAGCAGGATTGCCCGACCGTTGACTGACCTCTTGACGAAAGACACCGAGTTCCTTGTCGATGACAAGTGTCTTTCGTCTTTTGCGACTCTCCAGCAATGTGTTATTGAGGCTCCTGTCCTCCAGCCGCCTGATTGGTCTCTCCCATTCGAGATCATGACGGATGCCTCCGACTTTGCCGTGGGGGCAGTGCTGGGACAGAGGAGGGATGGAGTCCCATTTGCCATTCACTACGCTAGCCGCACATTGGATTCCGCCCAGCGGAATTACACGGTCACAGAGAAGGAGATGCTAGCCGTAGTGTTTGCCCTGGATAAGTTTCGATCTTATATCATTGGATCTAGAGTGACTTTGTACACAGATCACACCGCCATCAGGTACCTCATGGCAAAGAAGGATGCCAAGGCCAGACTGACTAGATGGATCATTCTACTCCAGGAGTTCGACATTGAGATCAAGGATAAGCCTGGAGTCAAGAATGTGGTGGCGGATCATCTCTCCCGTTTAGAGCAGCCTGAGGAGTCTGAGCAGATTGATCCGATTCGAGATACCTTCCCAGATGAGGCGATCCTTGCTATCGCCTCACTCCCATGGTACGCCGATATTGTGAACTTTCTCGTTGCTGGGAAAGTTCCACAAGATTGGCCCAGGCAGAGGCTTGAGACCTTCCTCGCGAAGGCCAAGTCCTACCATTGGGAGGATCCCATCCTTTACCACGAAGGAGGGGATAGCGTCTGGCGTCGGTGTATTCCTCAAGAGGAACACCATAGCGTCCTCACTTACTGCCACAAGCTTGAGGCAGGAGGACATCATTCTGGGAGGAGAACGGCACAGAAAGTGCTCCAATCCGGCTTGTGGTGGCCTACCCTCTTCAAGGACTCAGATGAGTTCGTGAAGAGGTGTACTGACTGTCAGAGGATGGGCACTTGTGGACAGCGTGATATGATGCCGATGCAGCCCATTCACTTCTGTGAGGTTTTTGATGCATGGGGCATCGATTTCATGGGTCCATTCCCTAAGAGTCAGGGATTCGAGTACATTCTGTTGGCCGTTGATTATGTTAGTCGTTGGGTGGAGGCTATCCCCGCCCGAGCGCTGATGCGAGGACAGTTTGCAGATTTTTGAGGAAGCACATCATCACGCGGTTCGGGGTTCCACGAGTTCTGATTTCTGATGGGGGATCTCACTTCATCAACGACCAGGTGAAGGCCCTTTCTAGCGAGTTCGGCATAGACCATCGTGTTGCTACACCTTATCATCCACAGACGAATGGTCTAGCCGAGGTGTCGAATAGGGAGATCAAGACTATATTGCAGAAAGTCGTCCGCCCTGACCGAAAGGATTGGTCACAGCTTCTGGACTCGGTCTTGTGGGCATATAGGACGTCTTTCAAGACACCATTGGGCACATCTCCCTTTCGCCTCGTATATGGCAAGCCGTGCCATTTACCTGTTGAGCTGAGGCACAAGTCACTTTGGGCAGTTACGTATATTCTTATGGATCCAGATGGTATGGGAGACCAGAGGAGGGCAGAGTTAGCATCCCTGGAGGAGCTTAGAGATACAGCATTCTCAAACAGCCTACATTATAAGGAGAAAGTGAAGGAGTGGCATGATTCTCATATCAGCCACAAGCATTTTGAGATTGGACAGAGAGTATGGCTGTTTGATGCGAGGCTACGATTATTTCCAGGGAAGCTACAGAGCAAATGGAAGGGACCCTACTTGGTCAGAAAGGTACACGACAACGGTAGCATCGATATATCTGAGTTGTCTTCTGAGAGTACCTTTCGAGTGAACGGCCAGCGGCTCAAGCCATTTCTAGATCATGAGCCGCGAGTCGTTGATCTTGCCCCGATTCACTTTGCGTGAGATGTGGTCTTTGACTCACATCTAATGCATCTCACGCCTGAGTTTCACTGTTCTTCCGCCTTGTATAGATCCAGATGTCTATATTACTACATTCTTTAGTCCCACATCCCTTTCTTCATCTTGTGATTATGCTATACTTAGGGTGCACTTTACCCTAAGTATAGGGGGGATGTGAGACCTTTTGGGTATTTCTGTTGTTTCTGCCTACCCCTGTTTTGCTGCCTATACTTAGGGATATTTCACCCTAAGTATAGGGGGGGTAGACCCTGTACATTCTCCACTCGATTTTCCCTTAGTATATAGCCTGCTATACTTAGGATTACTTAATCCTAAGTATAGGGGGAAGACCCGAGACCCTCTTGATTTTTCTATTTTCATCTCTTCTTCTTTGTATATAGCCCTTCTTTTCACTTCTCTATACCTAGCACGAGTTATGTCTTCTTCATCGCTCTTGACTCTGAGGACATCGTTCGAACTAAGTATAGGGGGGGTGTGTATATATTTCATATATACTTTAGCCATAACTCGTACTTTGTGTGAGTGTGTTAATAAATAAAATGGCTAAAAACCACAAAAAAATTAAAAAATTTTCATGTACATAAACTTCTTTTATTTGCACATAAATAGCTAGTGTACAAATTATTTTTGTAAAAATGATTTCAAAAATCTTTTGTGTAAAGTTTGTGTAAATACTTTCTTATCAAAATTATGTATATAGTACAAAATTTTTCCAAAATGTTTTGAAAATCAAAAGTTTGCAAAAATCTTGTGTAAATGTGTGTAAATATCTTTTTGCAAAACTTGCACTTCATGCATCATCCATTCATGATTTCAAAACATTTTTCAAAAATTTTGCATGATTGAAAAATTTGTGTAAATAAGCATCTTTTGTACTTATGTATATAGTTTTTCTGGATGATAGTTGACATTTAAACTAGCCTGGAATCAAATTGAGAAATGGAGCTTGATTAAGATCTTAATCCACCTAACTTCTAAGAGGAACCTTATAGGGCTTAGGTTTAAGGCTTTTCAGGTCCATGGTGACTTAATTCTTTGAGTCCACTAGGCTATGATCACATGTCATCTCAATGAGCCTAAGTAGAGCACTTAACAACAACACATGACTCATATAGATTATGTCTTTACTTGGACACCAGCACTATGCACCGAGCTCTCTACGGATGAGGTGGTGAGGAGGCAGTCTTCCTTGACTTGGGGTAGCATATGAGGGTAGTACTTCTAGGCGGAACCTCTCTTCTTCTTTTAGTGAAGGAAGTGCGTCTCAACTTGGTCTGGTTGCCATGAGGTCTAACGACGGGAGTTGTGGGTTGCAATAAAGCTTCAAAAGAGGGATAGTCTACTGGCTCAAGAGGAAAAACTCCTTGTATATATGCTGCACATGTATATGTTGTACAGATGCACTTGAAAAAAAATGTTCAAAAAGAAAAGAACTCCAAAAAAGTGGTGGGTCTGATAGAAAATGATAATCCCACCGGAGTATGAATATAGAGTGCAATAAGCAAAGCTTGGTTTCATGTTCCACCTGTTGTAGCTTGCAGCAGGGAGACTTGGCTACACTGGTCAAGCTCCCAAGGGTACTTGGCTACACTGGCCTTGACCCATTCTCTTCTTCTTCCTCCTCTTCTTGAGCCGGTTGTACTTGAACTTAGAAGGGAATATCCTGCTCCTCGAGGAAAGAGTGGCCAGATTGAGGTCATAGAGTTACCTTGTTGGGGAGGGTTGTCAAGTTGCCATTTCTGAGGTGGAGAGCTTAGACCTCACTTTCACAGGACAAGAAAAGATTCATGGTCTTCAGGGTTTGTGATTGATGACTTGTTCTGATCTGGAGCATTGAGGAGTCTTGGTTATAGAATAGTGGAACTTAGAGGCTGTTGAGTTTTAAGCTTAATTCTAATTAAGGTTCCGACACATTAATAATCCAAAGATCTGATCGAGCTCCATACCTCAATTTAATGAAGGCAAGTTTAATAATCAACCTTGATCCATGTACATCCTCTTTTTCTTTTTCTTTCTTTCTTTTTCACTTCTTTTTCAAATAAGTGTTTGCTAAGGGACTAGCAAAGTTAAGTATAGGGGGGTGATGAATACTCATTCATCACTCTTTATTCTTATATTTTAGCAACAAAAACCTTTGCAAATACATGTAGATATGTGTAAATAGGGATAATTACCAAAAGCATGCATTGTGTAAAAACCTATAATTAGCATGTTTTTGTGCAAAAATAAAAGAATAAAGATTAAAAAGAAAAAGAGGGAAATATTTAGGATAAATATTGAGCAACCTAACCCAAGGGAGGGCTCAGCATGGGCCTGACCGCATAAAAGCCAAAGTAGAGGGAGATAGGGGCTCATGTGTGTAAATACCTGTGTAAATAAAATAAAGATATTTTCCTCACCAAAAATATACCTGTAAATACTTGTATATATATTTAGAAGTATAAAAACAAAAGAAAAAGATAAAAATCAAAAAGAACAAAAATACTCCTTTCACCATGTACATAAACCACTCCTATGTATTTATTTAAACCTTATAAATAAATAAAATTAATTTCCAAACTTTTTGTAAATAGTCTCTATTATATATTGTAAATAAATAAAATAAGAACAATTAAAACAAAAAAAACAAAATAAAAATAGCAAAAATTAATAATACAAAAAAAACACATTATACAAATACCATGTATATAGATATATATATTTATCTTACCTATGTACATAAATAATAAAAATAAAATAAAAATACCTTTTTATTCCTTATTTTATTTTATAAATAAATAAAATATAAAATAGGGATAAAATTGCACAAAAATAATAATTAAAAATCACAAAAATCAAAAACCCTAATTGTGTACATATACCTATATAGTACATACTATGTATATAGCTTATTTTTATTTCCAAAAATTAATTAAAAATCACTAAAAAATAGAAAAAAATAAAATAAAAATATTTTTGTGTTTTGAGTTTTTGCAAATTCGGCCCCTAGCTACCCTTAATTTGCCTTTCAAGATCCAGCCACGTGGCCGAATTCCATTGGGTCCTGGGGATGTTGACCGCCCGGTCAACTACCCCCCCCCCCAGGACCACCTTCCGCGGATACAAGCGCCCGACCCGATTTCTCGCAATTATACCCGCTTGATCCGACACCCATTTCCCTAAACCCCGGGTCCGAATCCTTAATCGTTCATCCGACATCCTCGCCGGAGCCGCTCCCTCGGGATCCGCGTGCTCCTGAGCTTGTCCGGACCCATCTTTCTCGGACCCCTAGCCGTATATAGTTGCTGCTCCGCCACTCGATTGCTCATCTTTGGCTAGTCGTTTCCTCCTTCTGTGAGCTCCAGAGCAACCGTGAGAGTGACAGCTCGCGTCTGAGCCTGTTGCAGCGAGGAGAGGAGGCGATTCCATCGATCCGGCGAGCCCAACCGCCGCAGCTCCGCCACCCGCGTGAGCTCCGAGCCTCAGAGCGAGACGATCCTTGAGGCGACGACCAGGAGCATCAACGGCTCCTCCCCAGTCTCTCCGACCACCCAGGTATCCCCTTAGGCTGCCCATTTCCTTTAATTTCAGTTTACGCCCAAATCGCTCCGCCGCCGCGCTTCTTTGATTCCGACCACTCCGTTACCCATTTCGATCATCGGAATCGTCCATTACGTCCGCCTCCTTCCGACGCACATTCTTCACCCACTCACTCAACCCAGCTCGCACAGGAGCTGGGAACCGAGCTCCTCCGTCCACCACCTTCGCCGGAGCTCGCCACACCGACGCATCAGTCACCCCCACTTCGCCTAACCGGGTCGAGGCAATTTGCCCTCGACCCGTGAGTCTTCTGGTTCACTTTTCAGGTCGAAACGAGGGCCATCTGAGGCCCTTCGTCATCCAGCTAGAAGACCCAGCTCCGTCGACCTCGCCCGAGCTCCTCGGAGCTCGGCTCGATCATCGGAGCCCACCGGTAGACGCGGGAGCCCTCCACGATCCTTCTCCGACCATCAGAGTGCTCCCAGGAGGAGTCTAGCGCATGCACGAGGCCGGCGAGTCTCGCCGGGGAGCTGTTCTTCCAGGACCCTCCGTCGCCGTTTGATCAGACCGCCTACTCCAGATTCCATCGTCGCCGTCCGTTTGTGGAGCTGCAGATATCGTTCGATCAGAGGAGGTCTAATCTCAGCCGTTGGATCACCAGCCACCCCGCTTCCACGCCATCCGATCAGCCACGTGGCAGTCATCCAGCCCATCCGCTTAATAAAGGTTACCCTTAGGCCCTGTCTTTATTTTTATTTAGTTTTAGTCCTGTAAGTATTAAAGTCAGTTGTTAAGTTTTAGGGCTATTTGCATATTGGACCCCGTGCTTTAGTTTATTTGCATTTATACCCCTGCCAGTTGTGGACACGTGCATCGACATGTGATATTTTGGTTTATTTGCAGTAGACCACCCTGTAGTTCTGGATGTTATTGAATGAATGAAAAGTTTTTCTTATTTGCATTTGTACCCCTGTGCGTGGTTTAATTGAACATGTGCGTTATATTTTGGGTGTTTTGCAGATAGGCCCCTGGACTTTTGGTACCTGTTACCAATAAGTCATCGGGACTTATTTTTCTTACATTTGGGTCCCTGAGTGCCCCAGGCACGCGCGTGGCGCGTGTTTTGCTGGGTATTTTGCACCAGACCCCCCAGAATTTCGGGTATTTGCACTTTGGTCCCTGTGCACATTGCCCCTCTTTTATTTTTGAATAAAATATCAAATCACCTCCAAATCCAACGAGAATTTGACACATGGCTCCTGCCATGGTGTAGGATATTTGTGAATTTTTGAGGACATTTTTGATTTCGTTTGATATTTTTAAAAAATCAAAAACCATCATTTTTGCTACTGTCTAACTTGAAAAATCACAAAAAAATATTAAAACTCATTTAAAAATTCTATAAAAATTAGTTACAGTTTGTCTTACTTTGGTTGATTTTCTAGCCAATTTTGGCTTTTTTTTCATTACTAAAAACCACTAAAAACTTAAAAACACTAAAAAACCCATCAAAATTCCAGTAAATAACTTCATAATCCAAAAATAATAAAATTGGTACCTAAAGTTTCCTTGTTTTATCATCTTTACAGGAAAATTACCTCCAGGCCATTTTAAGGCCCTTAGATATTTTATCTAGGGCTTTTTGGCTCGGCTGGACAGTACCCCCTTTTTGTTTCACTTTTTGATTTTTAGAAAATTCAATAAACATCAGAAAATTCTCAAAAATCAACTAAAAACACTAAAAAATACAAAACACATAAAAATATTTTTGTTTGAATTTTTGGTAGATTTTTGGTGCCTTAAATAAATTGCTTAAGTGTGCTTTTTCCTTGTTTTTCTTATTTTCTTTATACATTAAAAATCCAAAAAATTATAAAATAAATTTAAAACCACTAAAAATATTTTCCTCTTTTATTTTATTTGTTTTTACTACTTTGTAGGCTGAGAGGCCAACCCGTGCTCCTTGTGTTCGACCCTAGTCGCTATACCAGGTTAATCCAATAGCAGGACCGCTATTCGTGTTTGATTGATTTTATCTTTATTGAGTGGTTCATTTTTCTTGATTGAGTCGACTTGATCGCGTGGGTCGCAACGACCACTTTAGCACCTATACCCTAGCCTTCAGGTCGCTCATCAATCCGCGCAGAATTTAAAGACAGAAAATAAACTACCTAGATGATGCAGCGATGAAAACTGAGTCCTAGATGAGCAAGTCTACTCGCAGAACCGTCTAACTGGTCACCGACCTCCAAGCCAAAGGTCCGGTCTTGGCCTATCCCTCCTCTGCCCGACAAATCAGGGGTAGGAGAAGCGCTTTACGGGGCAGACTGCGGCACGTAGGCTACGAAGGAGATGAGTCAGTTATTTTTATTAATCAATTATTAGTAGGTCCAATTAAGCGTACTATAGAAACAGGCAGATAATTAGGTGTGTGGACCCTACTAATTACGGCACAAGCAAGTAGAAAATCCTAAGTCTAGGGGCTCGATGAAAAACCGCGTAAACACCGGAAAAGGCAGTAAAAAGAAACCCAAAACCGCGAAAAAGCCGTGAAAGTCCTAAGGGTCCCCCGAGCACACCGGTGCTCGGCGAAACAGACCCGCTAGTCAACCAAGTCCAAGAGTGTCTCTGAGTACCTGTATTATTACAATAATAATCAAATAAATCCTAAACTACACCTTTCCCACTCAGCTCTCTCTCGCGCTCTCCTACGGCTCCGTACAGAAGGGAGCCGCCTCCGAGTTCTTCGGTTGCGTCGGTTTCTCGAAATCGGCCGCCTCGGTCCTCGGGCCCTCGCAAGAAAAAGACAAGTGGTCAGACCAATAAAAATAATCAAATAAGAAAAAGAAAAATAAATGAAAATGAAATGAGGGTATATATGCAAAAATGCCAAATAAAATAAACAAACAAAAATCAAACAAAAACAAAAATAAAAGAAAAGAAAATAAAACAAAATAAAACAACAATAAAATATAAACAAAAAGCCGCGAAAAGCCGCGGACTCTGAAAGAGCCGCGAAAAGCAGCGAAAACAAAAATAAAGCAAAAACAAAAACTACTAAGCCGTGCTCCCCGGCAACGGCGCCATTCTGATGACACGAAATTCCGAGCGACTAAGGTAATCAGGTATATCTAAGATGGTCGTCGCGACCTCAGCCACTCGATCGTGTCGATCAAGAAAAAATAGACCACCAAACAAAAATCAACTCGAAAGCACGAAAGTGGTCTTGCTATTAATTCAACCTGGTATAGCGACCAGGGTCGAACACAAGGAGCACGGGTTGGCCTCTCGGCCTACAAAGTAGTCAAAAAGGAAATAAACTAAAAGAAGAATATATTTTTGGTGGTTTTTAATTATTTTATATTTTTTGGATTTTTAAGATATTAAGAAAATAAGAAAAGCAAGGAAACTACACACTTCAACAATTTATTAAATGCACTAAAAATCAACCAAAAATTCTAACAAAAATATTTTTATGTGTTTTATAATTTTTAGTATTTTTGGTGAATTTTTGGGATTTTTATGATGTTTATTTAATTTTCTAAAAATAAAACAGTGACTGAAACTGTAGGTACTGTCCAGCCGAGTTAAAAGGACCTAGATAAAATATCTAAAGGCCCCAAATTAGCTGGGAGGTAATTTTCCTGTAAAGAGAATAAAACAAGGAAAATTTAGGCACCAAGATTATTATTTTTGGATTTTTAATTTATTTACTAGAATTTTTTATAAGATTTTAAGTGTTTTTCAATTTTTAGGTGTTTTAAGCAATGAAAAATAGCCAAACTTGGCTAGAAAATCAAGCAAGCATAAACAAACAGCAAGTAATTTTTTTTTGTAATTTTTAGATGACTTCTAATATTTTTTTTATGATTTTTAAAGTTAGACAGTAACGGAAATAGTTGTTTTTGAATTTTTAAAAATATCAAATCAACATAGAAATGTCTCCAAAAATCCTCAAAAATTTTACACTATGGCAGGAGCCATGTCCAATTTTCGTTGGATTTGGAGGTGAATTGCTATTTTATTCAAAAATAAAGAGGGGGCACTATGCATAGGGACCTATGTGCAAATACCCGAAATTCTGGGGGGTCTGGTGCAAATAACCTAGGTAAACACGTGCGTCGCACGCGCCTGAGGCACTCAGGGACCTAATTGTAAGGAAAATAAGTTCCGAAGGCTATTTGGTAACATGTACCAAAAACCCATGGGCTTATCTGCAAATAACCCAAATATTAACGCACATGCACAATTACTTCTACGGGTATAAATGCAATATTCCAAAAACTTTCATTCAACTAATAACATCCAGAACTACAGGGGCATACGATGCAACTACACCAGAAAACCACGTGACGAAGCACGTATCATACAACGCACAGGGGTATAAATGCAAGGAAAATAAAGTGCAGGGTCCTCGGTGCAAATATCCCAAAAACTAAACAACTATCTAAAGTAATTACAGGACTAAATGCGAAATAAAATAACAGAGGGGGCCTAAGGGTAAATTACCCTTTATTAATGCGGGCCGCAGGATGGACACCACGTGCGTGATCGGACGGTCTGGATCGGGTGACACTCCAGGGCTCGGGCCTTCGCAGCCATCGGACGGCTGGGGCTACGCCACGTGGTGCATCGGACGGTGGAGGCTCTCTGTGGCTAACCCTTGCGCATCGGGCAGTCCTGATCATCTCTCCAAGATCTGACGGTGGATGCTCCTCCAGGAATGAACGGCCCAGATGAAAACTGGAAGTCGAGGGTGATCGGACGGTCGGGGAGGATCGAGGAAGAACAGTTGGCCGGCGAGTTTTGCCGGCCCAAGGCGCACGCTCCCAACCTCCCCTGCTGCTCGTGAAGATCGGAGGAGCTCCGCGATGACGTTCCGCAGCTGCTGGTAGTCTCCGATGACCCAGCCGAGCTCTGGGTAGCTCCGGCGAGGTCGGCGGAGATGAAGCTCCTGGACCTGATGGTCCAAGCCCTCATATGGGCTTGGAAGTACCTGCAAAGCAAACCAGGAGACTCGCGGGTCGAGGGCAAACTGCCTCGACCCGGTTAGGTGGGGTGACGGTGAACGGAGGGTCGAGATGGATGAGCTCCGGCGAAGGTGGGGACGGTGGAGCTCGAATCCCAGCTCCTGTGCGAGCTGGGTTGGATGGAGATATGGATAAGGTGCGCGGGAGGAAGGCGGTGGCTAAGGCGAAGCCCGATGATCGAATGGGTGTCGGATGTGGACGGAATCGACGGCGAACGGCGGAGAAGCGAAAAGGGGGTAATCGGAAATTAACGAAAAAGAAGAGACTATGGGGCTACCTGGGTGGCTGATGAGACTGAGGGTGAGCTGGCGGTGCTCTGGGTCGTCGCCTCGAGGAGCGTCTCCCTCCGAGGCTTGAGCTCCTGCTGGTGGCGGAGCAAGGCGGCGATGCTCGTCGGATCAGTGGAATCTGCAACCTCTCCTCGTTTCAACAGCACGGGAGGCAAGCTGTCACTCTCGCTCTCACGCTGGAGCTCACTGGGGGTGGAAGCGAATGGCCAAAGATGCGAATGGAGGTGGCGGAGCTCGGCTTAAGTATGCTGGAGGGTCCGGGAAGAAGGGCGCGGGTAGGGCGATGTAGCGCGCGGATCCCGAGGCGAAGGCTCCGGCGAGGTTCTCGGGTATGACGTGAGCAATCTGGACCCGGGGTTTAGGCAAGAAGGAGTCAGGTCTGCATGTGAAAAATCCGAGAAGATGGGTCGGGCGTAGCAGACCCGTGGGAAGTGGTCCTGGGGGGGGGGGGGGAGTTGACCGGGCGGTCAACATCCCCAGGGCCAATAGGGAGCAGCCACGTGGCTGGATTTTGGAAGTGAAAATTAGGGTAGAAAATGGCCGAATTAGGGCAAAGTTAAAACATGAAATATTTTTATTTTATTTTTTTTCTATTTTTAGTGATTTTTAATTAATTTTTCGAAATAAAAATAAGGTATATACATAGTAGGGTTATAGATAGGTATATATACACTATATGGGATTTTAATTTTTGATTTTTAATTTATTATTTTTGTACCAATTTTATTCCCATTTTATATTTTATTTATTTATATTATAAAATGAGGAATAAAAAGACATTTTTATTTTACTTTTATTATTTATTTACATAGGTGAAATAAATACATATGTACATATATATACATGGTATATTTACAATATATTTTTATGTTTTTAATTTTGTTTTTGTTTTAATTGTTTTTATTTTATTTATTTACAGTATATAATATAGAATATTTACAAAATTTTGGAAATTAATTATATTTATTTATAAGGTTAAATAAATATGTATGGATGGTCTATATACAATGTGAAAGTGATGTTTTTGTCCTTTTTGATTCTTCTATTTTTATCTTGTTTTTATACTTATAAATATATACAAGTATTTACAAACCAATTTGAGTCTATTTTTGTGAGGAAAATACTTTTATTTATTTACATAAATATTTACACACATGAGCCCCTATCTCCCTCTACTTTGGCTTTTATGCGGTCAGGCCCATGCTGAGCCCTCCCTTGGGTTAGGTTGCTCAATATTTATTCTAAATATCTCCCTCTTTTTCTTTTTAATCTTTATTCTTTTATTTTTGCACAAAAACATGCTAATTATAGGTTTTTACACAATGCATGCTTTTGGTAATTATTTCTATTTACAACTATATACATGCATTTGCAAAGGTTTTTGTAGCTAAAATATAAGAATAAAGAGTGATGAATGAGTATTCATCACCTGCTATACTTAGGATTACTTGATCCTAACACTACAAAAAGGCGGATTGGCGTGCATATAAATGCTCGTTATGTGCGCGCCTAGTGCCCGCCATGTGCACGCCCAAGAGTTGGGCGAGCACATGTGCTCGTTCAGGGCGTGCTCGCTTCTATGAGAGTCGCTCCGGCTGGTTGGCGAGCACATTCGGACGCTCTGTGCTCGCCCGCCTATCGATGATCGCCTCTATTAAATAGGTCGATCAATCAGAGAGCATATGCCGAGAACCTGGCAAGCACATGTGCTCGCCCAAACTGATTTCCAGGAAAAAAAGTATACAGGTTCGATGGGGTTTTGACGCCCTGTCGAACCTGTATAGCCTGCCAATAAACCACCGCAGGTACTTATAAGAGCTCCCTAAGCGTATATATATTATAGCAGTTCGTTAACTAAGATAACTAGTACTGACAAGTGAAATTCACGCAATATACATGAACTTAGAAACAAACATTCAAATTTAACATCTAAATATTACAAATATTTGTCCGTAGCAACAACGACAAGTAAATTACAACAAATTATATTATCAAAGTTCATATAAATTAAAAAACGTGCTAAAAGTTTAACAACAATAGAAGTCAAAACAACAATAATTTACTTCTTCTTTAATCTAAAAAATTTAGACACTAAACCCTGCTTTGATTTCTTTTTTTCCTTCTCATTTTCTTTGAACCTCGCATACATGCGTGCCTCTTCTTCAGGCTCGTTCTCCTCCTCCTCTTCATCATCAGATTCAATCTCTTCAGGTTGAGATGCACGCCCTTGCGACCTATATTATACATGGAAGATATATATCTATTACTTGCATTTTGTAGATATAGAAATATAAAATTATTACTCATTCTATAAGTAGAATACTTACATGTACGCCGTGAACTCTTCTCGGAGCTTCGTCACCTGCTCCACCATCATCGCCATCTGCGACTCCATTGGAACTGATGATTGGGACAGATGTGTGATGAGTATCCATTCATCGCTCTTTATTCTTTTATTTTAGCTACAAAACCCATGCAAAACACATGTATATTCCTGTAAATATCAATAATTGTCAAAAAGCATGCATTGTGTAATTATGAATAATTAGCATGTTTTTGTGCATAAATAAAAGAATAAAGAAATAAAAGAAAAAGAGGGAGATATTTAGAATAAATATTGAGCGACCTAATCCCAAGGGAGGGCTCAGCATGGGCCTGACCGCATAAAAACCCAAGTAGAGAAAGATAAGGAAGCTCACACTTATACATAGACCTATAAATAAAATATTTTCCTCTTATAAAAATGGGTTCATATTTATTTGTAAATATTTGTAAATATTAAATTAAAATAAAAATAAGAAAAACATAAAAGAAAATTAAAAAGAAAATAAAATACCCTTCCCCATTGTACATACACCATGTATATATAACCCCTTATATATTTATTTTCTCCCTATAAGTAAATAAATAAAATTCCACAAAAATTTGTACATATTCCTTATTTCATAATGTAAATAAATAAAATAAAAATTAAAAAAACAAAAATAAAATAAAAGAAATAAAAATAAAAATCAAAACCTTCATTGTATATATACCATGTACATACTTGTATATATCTAATTATTTAGCCCATCTAAATAATTAATAAAAATAAAATAAAAATACTAAATTATTTTAAATTTTATCCTATAAATAAATAAAATATAAAATTGGAATAAAAATTACAAAAATAAACAAATAAAAATCAAAATAAAAAATACAATATTGTATAAACCTATATATAATAATACTATTTTGTAAATACCTAATTTTTATTTAAAAAAAATAAAAATCACAAAAAAATAGTTTAAAAATAAAGAAACATTTTTCATGTTTTAACTTTTTCTAAATTCGACCATTTACTATTTATTATTTAATTTCCAAATATTTATGACGTGTCTGCACCTGACTAGTCCACGGGGATTGTTGACCCCCGGTCAACTCTCCCCCTGGACCACATCTGTTCCGGATCTGTGCCTGACCCGCCTTTTCTCCAAATTTTTTCCACACGATCCGATCGTCAAATCTCAAAACCCCGAGCTCCGATTGAAGATCCCACATCCGTGATTCACGCCAGGGGTGGGTTTTGGGGATCCGAGCTCCGATATTCTCGCCCGACCTTCACCTTCTCGGACCCCTAGCCATATAAAGCTTCAGCTCCGGCCACCTTTTCATTCCACCTTTGGTCCTCCCCCTCGACGCCAGTGACCTCCCCTACCTTGCTTGAGTGACAGCGGAGCGAGATAGAGTAGCAGTGAGGCTCGGGCCGCTGGGAAGCCTCTGATCCGGCAGCTTTCGCCGCTGTGCGCCGCCGCGAGCGCGCTAAGCCTCGGGACTCGACGATCCCTTGAGGCCATAATCCCCGGAGCTCCAGGAGCTCCATCCTAGTCGACTACGCCCACCAGGTAACTTCTTTAGCTTGTAGTTTAGCGTAATTTTAGGTTTCCCCCAAATTGCTCCGGCACCATCTCCGACCAATTCAGCCCGCTCCGTCCACCCATTCGTCCACCTGACCCGACCACCACCTTCGCCAGACCTCTCCCCATCTTCTTCACCCATCCACCCCCCTTGTCTCGCCCGGAGCAGGGCTACCGTCCTCCTCCGCCACCACTTCGCCGGAGGACTCCACGCCACCTCATCCTCCATCTTCCACGTGCTCTAACGGGTCGAGGCAGTTTGCCCTCGACCCCGTGTTTCGCCTATGCAGGTTAGAACGCCAGAAGGGCCTCATCTGGAGGTCTTCAGCTCGAGCACAAGAGGTAGGCTCCACCTGCGTCGCCAGAGCTCCTTGGAGCTCCCCAGCACCATCGGAGCAGCTGAGTAGCTGCGGACCATCAAGACGAAGAGATCCCCCACTCCAGCAGCTCCAGAGGAGGCCCAGCGTGCCCGTGGAGCGCCGGCGAAGTTCGCCAGCGTCTTGTTCTTCCTGAACCCTCCTCGGCCGTCCGTTCACCGTCGCAGCTCCAGATTTGATCTGGACCATCCGATTCAGCTCAGGGTTTCTCCACCGCCAGCAACCGTCTGATCGACACGTGGAGAGCCCTCGAGCATCCATCAGCTGGAGAGGCACCCGCTACTGTCCACCGTTAGATTCCACACGTGGCGTCGTCTCCGCCGTCCGCTGTAATAAAGGGGTAAATTTCCCGTAGGCCCCTTATCTTTTTGCATTTACTTTTTAGTACTGTAAATATTTTGTCCCGTTATTTTTATTTTGTAAAAATTGCAGTCTGGACCTTCTTGTTTTCTGTATTTACTATTTAGTCCCTGTCTATGGTGGCCACGTGCTTTGAGATGTGAGAACTTGGTGATTTTGCATGATATGACCTGTAGTTCTTTCATGTTACGTTTTGAATGATTTAAAATATGAATTACAGTTTAGTCCTTCCACACCTGGACCACGTGCCTTGCGCGTGACTGATGAAACTCGATTTCATCATCATAATGTCTCATTATTAACCCCCTTGCTTAGTTTTGTGTCAATAAAATCCAGTTAGTGTCCTGTAATTATCAGAGTCTATAATAAATTTAAAACAACAAAAAATTGACAAAACAAAAATTCGTGGTATTTTTAGACTCAAAAATACCCTCAAAAATATTTCGTGGCTTCAGTTGATCTCATCTTTAGTTTTGGTCAACATGAAACTTGTAGATCTCATCAAGATCTACAACTTTCATGTTTTGCGTTTTCTCAAATTCGGCCATCTTGACCTTCATATTTCAACTTGAAGATCTGAATAAAGTGATTGGGCCACGTGGCCCATTATGGGTGCGCCACATGGCCCCGCCCTCCTTGCTTCAGCCGCCTGCGTCCTCAGCCGTTGGATCCTCCTCTGATCCAACGGCTCAGATCTCTCCACACCCGCTCTTATTCCTGGCCATCCGATTAGCCTCCATCTCTGATCCACGTCGCACATTCGTGCCTCGTCCTCAGCCTGCCACGTGGTGCGTTTGTGCGCCCTTCGATCGCGCCTCCGGATGTTCCATCTCGGCCGCTCATTCCTTTGACGCCCCTTGATGAATCTGTGATTCATCACTCTAAAAGTTGAAAATAGAGTCTTGTTCCCGAGTAAATAGATGCATATTTCCCTTTATAGTGTAAACTTAGCATTCATGCATGCATTAGTAACATCTGCATTTTAGCAGTCATATTTGCATTAAATAAGAAGCCAATTTCACTTGTAAATATCCACATGTATATTAGATAAAATAGCTTATTTGTATATATTTTATACTAACTCCAAAGCTAATAAAACCAACTCTATTATGTATATATGACTAACACTAATCAAAGAAAATATCAAAAAAAAATACTAACTTGTAAAATTGACCAATAAAACTCCAACCCAAGTTTGAAGACCTTAGACCTTAAAACACACATATCTCTCTCATACGACCTCCGAATTAGGTCTACTCACTTTTAAAGTAATATACATTCAGAGATCTTCGAAACAAGACCAATTTCATTCAAATCGGAGCTCGTATGCAAAACTTGGGTTTTGGGCCCCTTTTGTACATTGTACATAATGACCGTTTTGCCCCTGTATTTTACCATTTTATTTTCTTAATTATTAAAAATCTAAAAAAATTAGATTAAGTTGTAAATATTCTTCTCATATTTTCTTTATTTTTTATTTTGATTTTTCTCTTAATTAAAAATGACAAAAAAATTGCAAAAGATAAAATGCGGTATTTTATATCTATAAGGTACCACCCAAAAAAATACATTTTTTACAGATGATCTCGTTTGATTTTCGGCCCTTCACGAAAGTTGTAGATCTCGTCGAGACGAGCAACTTTCGTGTTGAACACTTTTTGATTTAAGCGCTTTTGTTATGTCTTTTTTATTTTTCTTTCCATTTTAACTTTGGATTTTTCTGAGAGTGACACGTGGTGGCACCAAAAGCCGCCACGTGTCAACTCCTTGGTTTTTGTTTTTTTTAAAATAAATGCCACATGGCCGCATCCTAGCGCGCCAAGTGGCATCCTCTCTCTCCTCTCTACCCATTCTTCTCCCACTCTCCCTTAACTTAAGGGGGAAGCCAACTATCGACACCTTCCATTCCACCCCATCTCCTCCACTTTCTCCATCTCCTCCACTCTCTCCATGGCCTCTCCAACCTCCACCTCCTCCTCTTTATAATCTCTTCTACTCCCACATTCACCCCCATCCACCTATCTTGAGAGAGAGAGCCCCAGCCCTCGTATCGTTCCTGGTGACAGCGCGGACGAGACGATCTGAGCGACGACGAGCTCGGCCATCGTTGGCCGTGGTGAGATCCAAGGAGTCTCACAACTCCTTGTTGCGGCTTCCACACAAGCTGCTCAAGCCTCGAAGCTTCCTTGTTCGCCGACTTCTTGAGGCCACAACAGGAGTGTAGCATAGCTCCTCCAAAAATCAGGCGATCAACCACAGGTAAGTATTCCATTCCCTTTCCTTTCCATTTTTATCTAACAAATTTTTTTCCTTGTTGATTCACATCGTATCACACAAAATCATCACGATCACCACACCAAACAACACCACCATCATTAATCACCACCACATTTTCTTTCATCCATCACAATCATTTCTTTCATAGCCATAAAAAAACCACCTCCATCATCTTCACATCATTCACCATTTTATTTCAGTTTCATTCTACCATTTCCTGTTTACAAAATATAAAGAAAAAAATTGCAAAAGCAAAAAAAAAGATAAAAAAAATAACAGGGAGGAAGCAGCTCCAACGCCGCCGCCCCCCTGCCTAGACGGCCGCCGCCCCCGCCGCGCCATCCTCCACCGGCACCCTCCAGCCTTCAGCCGCAGCAGCCGATCTCCGCCACCTCCTGCCAACGCACGCCGTTCCACGCGCTCCAGGCCGCCGCCCGGCGGCATCGCTGCTCACCCAACTCCGCGGCGGCGCAGCCTCCTACCGCCAGACCGCCCCCGTGTCAGCCCGACACCGCGAGCACGCACACAGCCCCCGCGTGCGTGCGGCACCGCCCCGAGCGCCGCCTCGACCCACCCTCGCACGTGGCCTCCGCGCGCGCCTCAACCCCGCCATCTCCGCCATCTCGCGTCGACCCGCCGCCCACGACCTTGTGCCCTAACTGCCTCCTTGAGTGGGATTGAAGCCAAGAAGAAAAGGTCATTTTTTCGTTATTTTATTTTTTGTGAAATTTGCACATTCATCTTTGCAAGTTTTATTAATTCCAAAAGTGCCCTCAAGCAGAGTACAGTTCATTTAGTTTCATTTTGTATTGCATGGACACCCCTACATTTGTACGTTAACTTGAACACTATTGTTGCATCATTTTATTTCATCAAAAATAGCATTTTGTAGAGCAACTCATTGTTTATCCTCTGGCTATTTATTTGTATTTTTATGAGCATCTGATAATTTATTAAAAATTGGAGACTGAAAATCATAGATATTTCGCCCAATTACGCTCTGAAATTTGCAAAATCATATTTATTGCTTCAAAAATTGCGAAAAGATTATCAATGATGCCTCTAAGTGTGCTTTAATTACTATCCAAGTTTTGTTCAATTCGGAGTTGTCGTTTGCATAAAATAAATTTCTGAGCGATTTTTGTAATTGATTTTTAATTAATTCCAAAAATCATATTTTCGAGAAATTTCAAGTCTCCTGTATTCTTTATTGAAATATATATTTGAGATAAATCAATCATTGGATAATTTAACTTTGTGGATTTATTAGGAATTAAATACCCGCAATCTCTCTGTTTTCAGTAAAATATTCATAAAAAAATCATAAAATATCAGAAAAATCCAAAAATATTAGTGTAACTTCATTTCATCATGTTTAGCTTTCAGTAAATTTTTCATAATTTTTGCATATCATTTGCATGAAAAATTGCATAAAAACCCAAAAAAAGTTCGCATTTTTCATTTGTGCATTTGAAATCCAAAAATTCCAAAAAAATACATTTTGCATTCATCATTGGATTAAGTTTATAGGAAAAATATAATTTAGTCAATTTGGATTAATTTCATATTAAAATTAAAGTTGGCTAAGTCTGTTCTTTTCTTATTAACTTAATCCAATTCGTGTTTGGCATTCGGCATTTTTATCGCATAAAAATACCAAAAAAAAAACCACTTGGAAAACCGTAATCTAATACATCTAATGTGATCCCGAGTTGTTCCTTTGCCTCCTTGAGTCGACCCTGGGGCTTGCCCAGGCTAAATAAACATAAAACCGCATATTACATTTATTCGACGATTTAATCGATTGTGCGGTTATTTTTGACCGATCGCGGATCTATCCGACTGCAACGCACTAGTCAATCATACGACATCCAAAGGGTATTTCCGCGCTCGTCAAATGGCCGCGGATCCGCCACTCCAGTGAGCTTCCCTGAGCTCCGACCTACCAGTTGGTGACAGCAATTAGATAAATCGTTGAGCGAAGAAGGAGAATCGACTCCGGCGAGATCCACGGCCGCCACCGCCGTGCTGCAGCCTCCCTCGAGCAGCTGCCCGAGCTCGGGACCCTACCGATCCCTTGAGCGACGACCTGGAGCTCAAAGCTGAGCCCCATTCCCCAGGTAACTCCCTCCATTGTCCTCCGATCTTCTTCTCCATTTTCTTGCTTTTTCTCCGTTTTTATTCGCCATCACTGACCACCTTCTCGCCTCCAAATCACCTCGACGAGCTTCGCGTCGAAGCTCCGAACCTCGCGGTACCTTCCGCACACTCCGACGACACGTTTCACTTTCCTCCGACCAACAGCTCCGCCATTTGGCTGGAGCTCGCTCGCCGGACCACCTCACTCCACTGTAGGCCTCGCCGATCACGCCATACTTCACCACGAACACTTGCACGCTTCGGCTACTTCGTCTAACCCCTGCAGGTTCTCGTCCCTTCACTGGCCGGAGCCTCACCGGAGGTCTCTTCGAGCTTCGTCTCCAGCGAGCTCCAGCACGCCTCCGCAGCCACTGAGCCCGCCGGAAGCTTCGCCGTACGCCCCCGCATCTTCCGAGGCACTCGGGAGCCGACGACATTCTTCATCGACGCCTGGCGACCGAGGCGGAGCAAGGCCAGCCTCATCGGAGCTCCGCCTTCTCCTCCGCAGGTGGCGGAGGACCGTCCGAGACGAAGCAGCAGCAGCCGTTCGATCATCTGATCGAACGGTCCTCGTCCCGCCACGTGTTTCATCACCGCGCCTGTCCCCGACCGTTAATCGCGCCTCTGATCTGACGACTCTCCAGTTGCCACGCGCCTTCATCGACATCCCTTGGATCCATCTTGATCCGAGGGCCTTCAGGCCGCCACGTCTACGCATCCGAGCCTCGGACTCCAATCCTAGGCTCGGGCGACCCGAGGCTGCACCGAGCCGTCGTCCGAACCTCCAGAGGACCCGAGCCTCGACCCGAGCCTCCGATGCCCTCCGAACCTAGGTCTCCCACGTGAGGAGCACGTGCGGCCTGGGTTAATTGCACAGACGCCCCTGAAGCTTTCCGGAATTACAAAGAGGTCCCTGTGAAGCAGACCCCACGTGAGGAGCACGTGTCTCGTGGAGAAATTGCATAAAAGTCCTGCATATTATCGGTAATTGCATTTTAGTCCCTGTCAGCATATTTATTTATTGAAAGTTCAATTTCCAGTATTGCATTTACACCCTTGTGTTTGCACGTGTCCCTAGAGTCCATTTTTCATCATTTTGAGATTCTAAAAATTGCATGTTGTTGGAAATTTTGTCCTCCATCTGATAGTACACGTGTCTGATTTTTGTAGGCTTATTTGAATTATTAATGAATTAATTGGTTCATTGTTGACATATTTTGCCCAGTGATGCCTTTTGATTTTTAATTAATTATCTGTGCCTTCAAAAATTATAAAAAAATCATAGTAGCCTAAGGACATCATTTCTAACACACCATAAAAATTTCATAGCATTTGCACGCATATCGAGGCCTAAATAAATAGTTTAGTGATTTTCTTAAATTAATTTTAATTAATTCATTTCACAGTAAATTTAAGTCCTGTTAATTTTCCTAGGTCCCTTATCATTAGACCCACCTAGGATAATTTTAGTTCTTGAAAAAAATTGTGATTTGATATTTATTAAAAATTAAATACTGAAAATCACTCTGTCTGCTTATTTAATTCACAGAAAATTTATTTTGAGTCGAAAAATTCCAAAAAAAATTAGTATAGGTCATTTTCACCTCCACCTCCTCCTCTTTATAATCTCTTCTACTCCCACATTCACCCCCATCCGCCATTTTCACATAAGGGAGAGGAGAGCTCCATTCCTTCTTTGGTGACAGCAAGGGAGAGAGTGCCAACGGTGAGCGACGACCCTGCTCCTTTAGGCGAGATCCGGTGGCCCTCCGTCCACCACCGCAGCCGTCAACCGCAGCTGCTCGAGCTCGAGCCTTGCCGACTCTTGAGCGACGACAGGAGAAGCCCCATCTTCTCCATCCCCAGGCAATCCGACTCCATCTCCAGGTTCCTCCCTTCTTCTTCCTTTTCAACACATATTCTCTCTCCTCCATTCATCATCTTCCTCCTATTGAATCGCAAAACCGATTTCACTTCAACGGATAAATCGCACGTTGCGAACGCAACGGTGATTTTTATTTAATTTTTCGAGGAATTTTCATCAACCAATTAATAGGTTATTTACGCCCACTTAAACAAATGCATGAGAGACAGGGGAGGTGGTGAATCTCCCCTGCTTCTTCTTCCTCCCCTCACAACACCACACTCACACCACCACCGTCCTCGTCGTGCTGCTGCCTCTGCCCCGACGACCTTTGGCCGGTGTCGGCCGCCCCCCCCCTCGCCGCCAACGACGTCCGCCGTCCCCCTCGCCGCAGCCACCTGCGGCTGGAGCTGAGCTGCTCCATCATCAACACCTCCAGCTTCAGCCGCTGCACCAACTTGCCAAGCTCCCGGCAGCTCCGACCACAGCACCCCCCTCGCCAACGTCAAGCTCCTCCACCTCCAGGCCGCAACCGCCCCAACGCGCCTCCAACGCGCGCGCCCATCCGCGCGAGCTCCTCCGCCTGGGCGTGTGTCGCCTGGGCGAGCACCTCCCCGTCTCCAGTAGCTCAGCCACGCGCGTGGGAACTCGTTCGCATCGCGCGCAAGGCCGTGCCCCCCACCTGCAACCAGCGCGCGCCCCTTCCACCCGAGCTCCTCCTCGCGGACGCGCGCCCAGCCCCAGCCGCACGTCACCCTCCTCCGCTGGCCTAGCAGCTGCGTGGGCCTCCCTCGACGCCTCGCCATCCTTCGTACCTCCGCGCGCCGCTCTCAGCCACTGCGGCCCGCACGCGTGCAGCAGCCACCCAACGACGGTCGCACGCGCGGCTGCAGACGCGCTCCTCCGCCGCCGGTTGAAGAAGCTCCTCCTCCCCTGTTTTGCATGCAAAAGCAGAGGAGTCCTATCGGACGATAAACAATTGGAAATTTGCAAAGGGGACACTTGCACCCCTTTGCAAGTTTTTAAAAAAATTTCAAGTTTCTGGAAAATGCATGTAAGTCCCTGTTCACCATTTTAGTTCATATTTTTTTATTTCTGTATTGCGTTTACATCCTTGCATTTGCACGTTTATTTTGTTATCATTCTGTCATCGATTTTTAATTCTGAAAGTTGCATTGTGTAGCATAACTTTTGTTCTACCTTTTTAGCACTTAGTTGTATTTTTCTGATTTGCAGAGTATTTATTGAAATTAATTTGGTGGAAAATTACAATAATTTGCCCAATTTGATTGTTTAATTTACTGCGCATTCTCTGCTTGTCGAAAAATCTCTGAAAAATCATCTTTGGTAGATCTAAGTTTATGCTACAACATATCCAAAATTCACATCATTTGCACGTGTAGTTTGTCATAGAAAAATCATTTAGTGAAAACCTTAATCGAATTTTAATTAATCAACCGTGAAGTATTTTAATGAAATTTAAGTTGATTTGGATAGCTCTCAATTAGACCTATTTGGATTAATTTTATTTCTGAAAAATATAATCGTTTGATAATTATTAAAATCAGTTTAGTCATTTTCACTAAAGTCTGCATATTTTATTATCCGTGCATCAGGAAATTCTAAAAAAATTAGGTTAGCTGAATCTCATTCCATTTCATAATCTGACCAAGTTTCATAATTTTTGGACTTAATTTGATATCTTAAATTGATTTAATCTCAACTTGGCTGGATTTTTGCATGTGCCTGCACAGAAAGTAGAAAAAGAACAAAAAAATTACTTCTTGAAAATCCAACACTTGAAACTTGCTAAAAATCTACCTAAGGAGACAGATGCCTCCCTGAGTTCGACCTTGGACTTCACCAAGTAAAAAAAATTTCACCGCTTAAAATTGACGAAAATCTGATTTAAGTGGTTTTTGATTAGCCTCTCGTATCCGACTGCAACGAATTATTAACATTAATTAGGACATTAATTTGACCGAATTGACTAAGGGTGCGGGAGCGTTATCAAAATGGCGCCGTTGCCGGGGAGGCACGGCTTAGGTTAATTTGTAGCACATTTTTGAGTGTTTGATTTTCATTCCCCGGGTAGTCTGACCCCGGTTTTTCTTGTAATTATTTCTCTCATTTATTTTTGCATTATTTTATTTTTTGTGTCACTCTCTGACCTCCATTTAATTTTTGTGCGAGGACCGCGAGGAGTCGGCGACGCTTCAAGGACTTAGCATTTAAATTGTGTTGAGAGAAAGAGAGGCATTGTATTTTTTTTATTTTTTTTATTTTTTTTATTTTTTTCTTCTTTTGCATTATTTCCAGCGGTTCCCGTTTGGGATCTCACGCGTGTAAAAATAGTGAAAACTGTGTCCCGTGTGCTGTGTGGGTGAATGGTAATTTAGCTTGCACTAGCGGCTCCTCGAGCCACTCTAGGATTTGTTTGTGCTCGTAATCAATAGGACCACACATCACACATAAAAGACGCACCTAGACCGCAGGATTTAGTCAAATTAAACTGTTCTTCACGCTAATAGAACTGCCTGTCTAGGAGCGGTTTTTCATCGCTTGCATTTGCATGTAGAATAAAGTTTTCAATTCTGTATTGCATCTTGCATCAAAAAGCGAAGGGATCACTGTAAGTATTCTCTACTCAGCATACGCATCATCGATTTCTACTTGCATCGGCTTTTCTCGATTTCCCCCTCTGATTTTCTCACTTAAATTAAAAAGGAAATTGGGACTGTCCGATAGGCGTGCTTTGTGGTGGATTAATTAAAGTGATAACTTAACTTAAAATCGGGACTGCTAACAGTATTGACCAAAGAAAAAAAAGAATAAAATCTGAAAATTGTTTGCGGGAGATTAATCCCCGACCCTGTATTCAGGCTGAGTGAGGGTACCTGAGTGTGTGTGAACACCCTAAGGTAGAGCCCAAATCCCCGTCTTCCATATCACGTTCTGACTGATCCTAGCAAATATCACAAGCCGGATATTTTCAGATTCTTTGACTAGTACCAAGTAGCCTCCGCTTGTCTTAGGTAGATAGGGGCGAAATTGCGGTACTTTGCGACAAGCTGCCAGTAACCCCCAGGGGTGAAGTTCCGGCCTTGTCAGCCTCCGCCTGCTTGCAGGTAGATAGGGGTGTGGTCATTGAATCCATCGACTTGGGATAGGAGCGAAGAAAGGAAGGAGCGGCGGTATCTTAGGCGACAGGTTAAACAGGGAAGACGCATCCGGCTCTGAGCCGACTTCCCTTTAGGCCGCGTAATCCTTGCTATCTTGCTTGAAAACCACACTTAAAATTTACAAGATTAATTGGACTCGGTTTCGGGTCCTTCACCGTGTTGAGTGTGAACTCGGGGTTTTGCTCTTGCGTTTGTCTTTGTGTCTGTCGGGTGTGTTATCCTGTGTAATTGCAAATTTCTACCTCAATCTTCTTGCATTCATCATTTCCTCCTCAAGATGTCGGGATATTGGTCCCCATACCCCATGACCTCTGGTCACTCCCCCTCGACCATATACCGTTCATCTTCGCTTTCTCCTCCGCCATCCACGGAAGACCCTTACCCGTGGTCGGCTCCCCCTCAACCCGATCATGAAGTCAGAACTCCGACTGACTTCTCGACTTCTTCGCATTTCTCACCTACTCCATATTTTGACATTCCAGATCCACTACCATCTTGGGCTGACTGTACTTATTCCCGAGAGCTTGCAGGAATTAAAGAATCAAATGAAGAGCAAGCCACTGCTGAGATGGATGATTGGCAAAATTATATGCCCCCACATTATTCATTCTCACCTCAAGTAGGGACCATACAACAATTTATATATACACCTCCTGACTTGACCTTAGGGCATCATTTGATTGATCAAACAACCCGAATTGAGGGGCCTGTACATCATGATTTTCCAGACTTGATTGACTTTAGTGATCAAGCCTCCATTAATCAGCCTTCATTCGAAGAGTCTATACAATTACAAGATTGGACTTATGAGCTAGACTTATCAGTCCATGTTTCATCATATGAGGCTCCGACTAATATTTGCCATCTAGATGATCCATACTCGACCCAGCACTACATGCCAGAGTCTAGGTATGTTGAGTATGAGACCTCAACATCTCAGCAGTCTCCTCCAATTGAGTAGAACTCTCCCATGAATTGTCATGGGAATTTTGTGGAGGATGACATTTCCAGACTTATTGAGAAAAGTGAATCATTCGGTAATGAGTTGAGAAATGTCATGGAAATATTGAACTCAATTTCTACCAGCTTGAGAATGAAAGTGGAAAAGGATATGAATAATTTTGAGGTTGAAAGCCAAGCAAACATTAGGGAACCCACACCGTCTGTACAGCTGGAGTCCATTCTATCTCCCTCTTCTACTAACCACTTGCCCTCCAATCCAGAGTCTGATCATTCATCCATCAAAAATACCAAAAAAATTGAAAAACCAAAAAACCACATAAAAATTGAAAATGAAAATGACCTAAAAAAATTGGATCCTGCCCTAAGGGAAGCACTCGATGAAGAACTGATTTTCAAACTTCCCTTAATAAAGGCCATAGATCACTTTCCCGACCTCAAACGATTTGTGAGAAGTAAATTGATGTCCAAGAGGTCGGGTAATAAGAGGACAAGGACTGAAAGACACATAGTGTCCATGGCCACCTCCTTGGTGATGGGGAGAAAGACCAAGAGCCGCAGAGTGAAGCGGTTGCCCCGAGTTGAGTGTGAAATCAAAGACACCATCTTTACCCATGCGAGGATCGATGATGACTCACCGATAAATATCCTCCCGACCTCTGTGTTTGACAAGCTCAAACTCAGGCCTATCAGAAAGTCAAGAGAGATCGTTCAGCTGGCTGATCGATCCATCAAACGGTCGAGAGGAAACATTTCAGTCATCGTTACTTTCCAAGGTGCTCTACTCCAGGTGGACTTCACGATCATTGATATCAAGCACCGAGGAGAGTTTTCCCAGTCTCCGATTATTCTCGGGAAGCCGTTCTTAGCCTTGGCTAAGGCGACTATAGATTGCGAGACTCGGGAAATCGATTTTTCAGCATTGGGATCACTTCGACCTCATTCATTCTTTGATAAACTTTACTCTAAGGTGACCCGCACATCCGCTGACAGTCATGACCATCGAGAGGTAGATGAGTCCCACCTCTCTGCTACATCTGAGAAACCGACTGTCCGGACGATCGTTGGATCAGAGACTCCCCACACCTCCACTTCATCAACTGCTTGCACCACCACCGTGACAGCTTCTAAGGAGGACTCACGACTGGAAGCTATCATTGAGTCGGACACGATATTTGAGGATTGCCTTGATCATTTCAATGATCCGACACAAGAGCCCAATAATGCCAAGCCGACTGAGACCACTAGAACCTTCCCGAGACATGTGCTGACCCTTCAGGAATATTACAATCTTTATGGTGACTCGTCTGATGAGGAACCCATAGTCAGCACCACACCACGACCTGGACCTTCTAAGGAAACAACCCAGACAAAATTGACTCCACTTAAAAACACGGTTGCTCCCTCTTCTAGTCGGTTATCTAGTGAGAGGAAGTCGAGAATTGATTCCTCGAGGTGTTCTCCCGAACCTCTCAAGGCGCATCGCTCTCATCTTCTTCTTAATGATTCAGGTTCTAGAAAACCGACTAAGAAAATTTCCTTCAACATTCCGGAGAAGGAAGTTTCAGAGGAATCCTCATCGGGTCCGGACAAGGTGATTTATATGAGTGAGGTCAGTTCGGCTGTTCTCAAGCCTTATCTGAGCAAGCAGCCATGTGTCGACCCGCATTGGACGATCCCTACACCTCATTATTATTCATCTGAGGATGATTCCGACAGCGACACACATGTATATTATCCACCTCCTCGCATCCGCAAGAAGGTTCGTCACAAACCTTCTTAATCCTTGTATATTCTCACTCTTTCTTGTATATACTTTCTCTCCCTCCCTCCCCAGTGATTCGAATCACTCGCCCCGGTTCCATATCATCTCATGACTATACTTAGGATAACCAGATCCTAAGTATAGGGGGAGAGTGACCCGCATCTATTCATTGTACATCCTCCAGATCACATCGGTTCTCTTACTCAAACCTGTCCTATACTTAGGCTGACCTAAGCCTAAGTATAGGGGGGACCGATGCCCGCATTGTATACTCATCCATTTCCCCTCTTAACCTCGTCCGCCCCATTTTTGATCTTCTTCTACACTTAGACTGCCAGAGCCTAAGTATAGGGGGGGCGAGACGACTTCTATATTTTTGTTATTTTAGCTCTCATACGCTTAGCCCGAGCTATGTCTTTTTAGTCGCTTTTGTGCTCTGAGGACATAGCACACGCTAAGTATAGGGGGGCGTGTATATATTACATATATACTTACCCATACCTCGTACTTTCACGTATTTTCGCGTATTTTTGTATATATTTTGCAATAATTGTGGGTGGGTAAAAATCGAAAAAAAAACTTTTTGTATACTTGTATAATACTTGTAAACCTTTTGTAAAAATTAAAAAAAATAAAATTTTGTATACTTGTATAATATGTACTATATGTATAATACTTGTATAAAAAGTTGTAAAATTCTTGTAAAACATACTTTTGTAAAATTTGTTGTAAAACAGGATGTATACTATGTACAAATTGTATCAACTAAAGATTGTTGTAAATAATAATAATAATAAAAAAAGATTATTGTATACCAGAAAAATAAAACAAAAAGGCTTCTTATTTACTCTTGCATATTATCCTGCATTTTCAAAAAAAAAAGGTCTTGCATTTCATTCATAGCATGTCATCTGCACATCATCTGCATATCTTGCATATGCAAAGTGAAAAGCTAGTGGGTTCTGAACCAAGTTATGAGTAGATATTGAGGATGGACTTGATTTGACCTTAATCCACCTAATTTCAGAGGAACCTTATAGGAACTGGAGTTAAGATTTCTCAGGTCAAGTGACTTAATTCTTTGAGTCCGCAAGTCTATGTTCACATGTCATCTTGATTAGTCTAAGTAGAATATCTCGTGCACACGCATGATTCTTATAGACAGTGACCTAACTTGGACAAGCACAATGCACGTAGCTCTTCATTGATGAGGTGGTGAGGAGGTAGAATCCTTTAGCTTGGAGTAGCACACGGGTGGAAACATCTGTCCTCCTCTAGGGAGGGTAGTGCATCTCAACCTAGTCTGGTGGTGTTGACATCTAAGGACAGGATGTTGTGGGTTGCAATAAAGCTTCAAAAGAGGGATAGTCTACTGGCTCAAGAGGAAAAACTCCTGATGTACATGCTGCACCTTGTATATAGTTCCAAAAATAAAAGAAAAAAAAAGAAAAAAAATACAAGAACTCCAAAAAAATCAGACAGGTTCAAGTGAAAAAAAAATAATACCTGTCGGAGTATGTATATTAGCAAAGAAAATGCAGCTGGATGACTTGGCTACACTGGTCAGGCATCCCGGGATAGGTAGCTACACTGACCACCGTCCATTCTTTTCTCTACCCCCTCCTCTTGAGTTGGTCGCACTTGAACTTAGAAGGGAATACCCCGCTCCTCGAGGAAAGAGTTACTGGACCGGGTTATTGAGTTACCTTGTTAGAGGAGGCTGGTTCCGAGTCATTTCTGATGTGGAGAGCTATATCTCACTTACACAGTACAAGTAAGAATCATAGTCATCAGAAATTTGCGTTAGAGGATTTGTTCTGACCCTGACTATTAAGGCGTCTTGAATAGAAGACTCGTGGAACTTGAAGTCTGTTAGGTCTTAAGTTCAGGTCCCAATAAGGTTCAGCCACACAACTAATCCAAAGGTTGAGTCAGGCTCCATTTTCAACTTTTATTCATGACCTTGGTATGGAACCCAAAATCATTTCACTCTTGCATTTCATTTAGTTGCTCGGGGACGAGCAAGGTTTAAGTATAGGGGGTTGATGAATCTGTGATTCATCACTCTAAAAGTTGAAAATAGAGTCTTGTTCCCGAGTAAATAGATGCATATTTCCCTTTATAGTGTAAACTTAGCATTCATGCATGCATTAATAACATCTGCATTTTAGCAGTCATATTTGCATTAAATAAGAAGCCAATTTCACTTGTAAATATCCACATGTATATTAGATAAAATACCTTATTTGTATATATTTTATACTAACTCCAAAGCCAATAAAACCAACTCTATTATGTATATATGACTAACACTAATCAAAGAAAATATCAAAAAAAAAATACTAACTTGTAAAATTGACCAATAAAACTCCAACCCAAGTTTGAAGACCTTAGACCTTAAAACGCACATATCTCTCTCATACGACCTCTGAATTAGGTCTACTCACTTTTAAAGTAATATACATTCAGAGACCTTCGAAACAAGACCAATTTCATTCAAATCGGAGCTCGTATGCAAAACTTGGGTTTTGGGCCCCTTTTGTACATGTACATAATGACCGTTTTGCCCCTGTATTTTACCATTTTATTTTCTTAATTATTAAAAATCTAAAAAAATTAGATTAAGTTGTAAATATTCTTCTCATATTTTCTTTATTTTTTATTTTGATTTTTCTCTTAATTAAAAATGACAAAAAAATTGCAAAAGATAAAATGCGGTATTTTATATCTATAAGGTACCACCCAAAAAAATACATTTTTTACAGATGATCTCGTTTGATTTTCGGCCCTTCACGAAAGTTGTAGATCTCGTCGAGGCGAGCAACTTTCGTGTTGAACACTTTTTGATTTAAGCCCTTTTGTTATGTCTTTTTTATTTTTCTTTCCATTTTAACTTTGGATTTTTCTGAGAGTGACACGTGGTGGCACCAAAAGCCGCCACGTGTCAACTCCTTGGTTTTTGTTTTTTTAAAAATAAATGCCACATGGCCGCATCCTAGCGCGCCAAGTGGCATCCTCTCTCTCCTCTCTACCCATTCTTCTCCCACTCTCCCTTAACTTAAGGGGGAAGCCAACTATCGACACCTTCCATTCCACCCCATCTCCTCCACTTTCTCCATCTCCTCCACTCTCTCCATGGCCTCTCCAACCTCCACCTCCTCCTCTTTATAATCTCTTCTACTCCCACATTCACCCCATCCGCCATTTTCACATAAGGGAGAGGAGAGCTCCATTCCTTCTTTGGTGACAGCAAGGGAGAGAGTGCCAACGGTGAGCGACGACCCTGCTCCTTTAGGCGAGATCCGGTGGCCCTCCGTCCACCGCCGCAGCCGTCAACCGCAGCTGCTCGAGCTCGAGCCTTGCCGACTCTTGAGCGACGACAGGAGAAGCCCCATCTTCTCCATCCCCAGGCAATCCGACTCCATCTCCAGGTTCCTCTCTTCTTCTTCCTTTTCAACACATATTCTCTCTCTCCTCCATTCATCATCTTCCTCCTATTGAATCGCAAAACCGATTTCACTTCAACGGATAAATCACACGTTGCGAACGCAACGGTGATTTTTATTTAATTTTTCGAGGAATTTTCATCAACCAATTAATCGGTTATTTACGCCCACTTAAACAAATGCATGAGAGACAGGGGAGGTGGTGAATCTCCCCTGCTTCTTCTTCCTCCCCTCACAACACCACACTCACACCACCACCGTCCTCGTCGTGCTGCTGCCTCTGCCCCGACGACCTTTGGCCGTGTGTCGGCCGCCCCCCCCTCGCCGCCAACGACGTCCGCCGTCCCCCTCGCCGCAGCCACCTGCGGCTGGAGCTGAGCTGCTCCATCATCAACACCTCCAGCTTCAGCCGCTGCACCAACTCGCCAAGCTCCCGGCAGCTCCGACCACAGCACCCCCCTCGCCAACGTCAAGCTCCTCCACCTCCAGGCCGCAACCGCCCCAACGTGCCTCCAACGCGCGCGCCCATCCGCGCGAGCTCCTCCGCCTGGGCGTGTGTCGCCTGGGCGAGCACCTCCCCGTCTCCAGTAGCTCAGCCACGCGCGTGGGAACTCGTTCGCAGCGCGCGCAAGGCCGCGCCCCACACCTGCAACCAGCGCGCGCCCCTTCCACCCGAGCTCCTCCTCGCGGACGCGCGCCCAGCCCCAGCCGCACGTCACCCTCCTCCGCTGGCCTAGCAGCTGCGTGGGCCTCCCTCGACGCCTCGCCATCCTTCGTACCTCCGCACGCCGCTCTCAGCCACTGCGGCCCGCGCGCGTGCAGCAGCCACCCAACGACGGTCGCACGCGCGGCTGCAGACGCGCTCCTCCGCCGCCGGTTGAAGAAGCTCCTCCTCCCCTATTTTCATGCAAAAGCAGAGGAGTCCTATCGGACGATAAACAATTGGAAATTTGCAAAGGGGACACTTGCACCCCTTTGCAAGTTTTTAAAAAAATTTCAAGTTTCTGGAAAATGCATGTAAGTCCCTGTTCACCATTTTAGTTCATATTTTTTTATTTCTGTATTGCATTTACATCCTTGCATTTGCACGTTTATTTTGTTATCATTCTGTCATCGATTTTTAATTCTGAAAGTTGCATTGTGTAGCATAACTTTTGTTCTACCTTTTTAGCACTTAGTTGTATTTTTCTGATTTGCAGAGTATTTATTGAAATTAATTTGGTAGAAAATTGCAATAATTTGCCCAATTTGATTGTTTAATTTACTGCGCATTCTCTGCTTGTCGAAAAATCTCTGAAAAATCATCTTTGGTAGATCTAAGTTTATGCTACAACATATCCAAAATTCACATCATTTGCACATGTAGTTTGTCATAGAAAAATCATTTAGTGAAAACCTTAATCGAATTTTAATTAATCAACCGTGAAGTATTTTAACGAAATTTAAGTTGATTTGGATAGCTCTCAATTAGACCTATTTGGATTAATTTTATTTCTGAAAAATATAATCGTTTGATAATTATTAAAATCAGTTTAGTCATTTTCACTAAAGTCTGCATATTTTATTATCCGTGCATCAGAAAATTTTAAAAAAATTAGGTTAGCTGAATCTCATTCCATTTCATAATCTGACCAAGTTTCATAATTTTTGGACTTAATTTGATATCTTAAATTGATTTAATCTCAACTTGGCTGGATTTTTGCATGTGCCTGCACAGAAAGTAGAAAAAGAACAAAAAAATTACTTCTCGAAAATCCAACACTTGAAACTTGCTAAAAATCTACCTAAGGAGACAGATGCCTCCCTGAGTTCGACCTTGGACTTCACCAAGTAAAAAAAAATTTCACCGCTTAAAATTGACGAAAATCTGATTTAAGTGGTTTTTGATTAGCCTCTCGTATCCGACTGCAACGAATTATTAACATTAATTAGGACATTAATTTGACCGAATTGACTAAGGGTGCGGGAGCGTTATCACCCCTCAACCCTCCGATCGACATCTACTTTGCATCACAGCCGCCTGTAGCCGCCTGATCCTCCTCGTGCCACGTGTTGCCTTCTGCGCCAGACGATTGAGTCTCCATCTCGCCATCACCGATGTTCATTCGCGCTTTGTCCTCATCCGTCCGATCGAATCCTTGGATCCATATGTGCCGTCCTTAAGCGCCAACCCTTGAGCATGACACGTGGCACTTGCATCTGCCATTGATCGCACATCCTAGATCTCATCGTACCCATTGCCTAGCGCATCGATCAAGGCCGTTGGATCTTCTGATCCAACGGCCATCCATCATCGTCAACCTCCAGGCGACCTTTCTTCCCCACGCTCTCCACATCGCACAACACCTTCCCCCTTCCCATTTTCTCCGCCACTCCAGTCGACCTCGCACCTCGCCAACTGCCTCTCGGTCTTCCCCAGTCATCCACCACCCTCGCGCATTCCTCCACGACCCACGACACCCTTCCAGTCGTCCCACGATCCCCGGACAAACCACGTCTCCACAAACCAGTTCCACCACCGTCGTCTTCAAATACGCCGCCCCTTCCTTCAAAAAGGCCCTTGTGCGTGTGGGCAAATTACAGGGAAGGTCCTGTTCTTTTACATAATTTCATTTTAGTCCTCACAGGGGCCTGTATGCAATTTTATTTCATGTTTTCTTGCATTTATGCCCTTGTGTTCATTCTAGCATATCTTGAGCATAGTGTATCCGATTCAGTTGATTTCAGTTCCGTTTCGAAGCTTGTTTGACGCACTTTCTAATGGCATGTTTAATTCTCAATTTAGGACACATTAATTCTGATGTATCATTTCATTCACCATGTGTCTCTTAAAGCTTTAATTTGTGTCTAGTCTAATTTTGTTAATCAAGCTTGACTGATTAATGGAAGTTGAAATTGACTCTTATTTAATTTTGCTCATCATTTTTACCTAGGGCTTATTTCCATTGCATTAAATGGCATTTATTTGCATGATAAAAATTTATAAAAAATCCATGTTTATTTTTAATGCATTGTTGTATTGTCTTGCATGCTTTGACCTAGATATATGCTCTAACTCCACGCTTAGTTAAATAGACTAAAATCCGATTAATACAAGAGAGGCTCGTGTCCCTGAGTTTGACCTTGGTATCTTACCAAGTAAAATAAAATCATGATCATCTCATTTTGATTTATATATACATACGTAAATGAGGTGGTCACTTTGATGAGTCCCGAATCGGCCCGACTACGATGACGATTCCAAGTGCTAAAAACACACTCTTAAAGGGCCGATTTTACAGTTCATCAAATGGCGCCATTGCCGGGGAGAGGCTCATTTCTTATATTTTTTGGATTTTTGTTTATTTAATGCAGTGTTTCTTTTATATAGGTCATTTTGTCAATATGTCTTGCATTGTAAATTTTTTTTTCTCGATGGATCTCTAACCATTGTTTTTGTGGCAGGGCCCTTGATGGTTCAAGGAGGCGAAGAGCAGGTCGCTACCCGCTGTGAGGAGCCGCAAAAACCCGCTTGGAGTACGTCGAGAAGAAAGAAAAAAATGCCTTGCATTTTTATTTCCATGCATGAACTTGTAATAATTCGTCCTTTACAGCGGTCTTCGATTGAAGACTCGCGAATGTAATCGAACGATCATGGTTGTGTGGGGATCGCCCCCACTTGAGTGTCGACCTAGGACCAGGCACGCGGCTCTTTGAGCGGTTTTTATTTTCCATATTCTTATGTGCTTGATCGTAGGTAGGATACACTGAATTATAGACGCACATAATCTCGCCTCACTTAGCCAAATTTAATGGATATCATTCCCCACTAATAGATGCATGATTAGGTGCGGCTTTTATCGACTTGCATACAGTGATTTTGGTTTTTCAAAATAGCCCAAGTTTTCACGTGTTTTCGTAAAATCACTGCATGTTTTATAGCTTAGCTTAGATCGTGGTTTTTATCGAATACATGGTTTTTTCTCGGTTTCTTTTTCCTAGCTTGATCACCTAGGATTAATGGAAAATGGAATGAACGGTAGACGATGATTGCTTGATTTTGTGCTAACCATAATTCAGTGATAATCTAAAATAAAATTGGGACTGTTAATTGCAAGTCAACCTAAAATGGAGTAAAACTTCGGTTTTGGGAGAGCAATACCCTCTCTTACGCATTGATTTTCACTTCACATTTTTTCCCGCGTAAATATCTAATGTTTTATCACCAATAAAACCGACAAGATAATAAACCAACATCGGTTGGTTTCATGTGTGAGTTGGTGAAATTGAGGGTGTTGCTTGCTTGATTGAGCCATGTTTGCTACGATACACACCCCAAAACCTTAGTCACTCCATTCATCTCCGCAGATTCAAACTGCTCACTTGTAGATCCATTCCTCTTCTTCGTTCACCTTGGGTCCCTCCCAACATCAATTCCCATCTTTATACTTAGGCTAATCTCAGCCTAAGTATAGGGGGGACCTGAGTCCCCGTGATTTTCTCTCCTCTCCTTTCCTTTCCTTTATACTTAGGTTATTTCTAACCTAAGTATAGGGGGAGCCCTTCTTAGCTCCCGTATATTTCTCTATACTTAAATGGAACTATGGACTCGTATCATCTAGTGCTATGAGGACATAGCAAAGCTTAAGGATAGGGGGGTATACCATATATATCGTATATTTACTTTAGCTATAATCTGAAAAATTTGAAAAATTTAAAACTTTTTGGCTAAGGTAAAACTCTTTGGACTAAGAGAACTCAAATGATTTTGCAGCTTTTCGATATTATGTTACGCTATTTTTATAAAAATATTTTTGAAAATAATTTTTCCTTATCTTGAAAAATTCTTTTGAAAATGTTTTGAAAACTTTTTATTTGCGTGACATGGTTTTGAAAGTCTTTTCAAGGAAAGTTGAGTCTAACTTGTGTTTTAACTCTCAAATTAAATCCATAAAAAGGAGAAAAACCCAAAATCCTTTAGGAGCCGTTAGTGACTACTAAGCCCAATTAAGTAAGCCGCATTCAGTGAGGGTTCGCCCTTAGCAGATTGGATGGTTTAGAGGACATCGCGAAAGGCCCCGTCCTCAAGCAACGGGCTTCGGCCTGTACTTATATCCATACTGGCTGAATTGCAGATGCTCAATTGAGTTTAGGCAGTTCTAATATCTCTTGAAGTAAAAAAAAACTTGTTTTGAATGAAGAAGTTGGATTAATTCTCTATACTTACACTTCCACCCATGATCTGAAATGATTAAGAAAACTTAGCTTGATGAGGTCTTAGAGATTTTAGGTTAACCAGCCTTAGCCATCAGGGTCATGGACTTAATCGTCCACATTCCCCTAGGTTTCTAGATTTGCATGCTATATTCCATGCTTAGTCTCAGACAAAAAGAATATGATCAGCACATCACATACACGACTGTGGTTTTGATGAGATGAGTTGATTTTTCACTCGAGGAATTGGGATGAGGAAGTCAAGTTTGGATTTGATCTAATGATGCTCGAGGATGGGATAAAATCTTTGGAGGCTTCATGAAACCTGAGTGTCAGCAATATTAACCAGTATGAGAACTTGGTTCTTATACTAATCTCTTGATATTGACCTAAGTGACAGGATGTGAATAAATGAAAAATTGTTGATCAGTGTGCGCCAACTCTTAGTAAAAGCAGTGGAGCTAGCCAAAAATTATACAAGTCAATGAAATTCCAAAGAAAAGCTCATTCCACAAAGTCAAATATCAAAGAGCTTCCACCAAAGGTGAGCGCTCCCAAACTTTTCAAAGTGTCCATTGGACCACTGCTATTAGGACCAGGAGTCGGGCTTGCACCAAAAAAATGCTCTGCATCGTAAATGTTACAAGTCTGGGTATCGAAGGTACGATAGGTACTCAAAAGAGACACACCCCGGTGTATTCCCAGGAAAACAAGTGCAAACGGCTCCAACTTCTCTTGACGAACGCACTGATCAACACAAAAAAATGTGTTGTGTAAATGGCACTAGAGAGAATCCTTGTTCCAATGAGAGGGAGAGAAGAAATGACACAATCCCATGCCCTCCAGTACTGGCCTGGCATCTACATTTTCTAAGTCTGACAACTAAAGAGACGGTGGACTGGATGCAAGATTTGATTTATTCCCTAGTGTTGAGGATTGGGTCCTTAGGAGATTTTCTCGGACCAAGACTTTGAGTGACGATTTGACTCTACTCTCAGAATCGCAGTCAACACTAAACTTTCATATCCTTTAGATTATATGTACGTCAGAGAGAGTCTGGAGAAGTAGAGGAATTGGATGCCTCTTGATTAAGGCTAGGTTGAACTCTAGAATTTTAGATCTCTAAAGTCGAGTCAACTTGATCAGATTGGATCCTGTATTCACATGCACAAGGGGGTTAATCCAACTTAGTCATTCTCTTTGATGCTCGAGGACGAGCATAGTTTAAGTATAGGGGGTGATGAAACTCGATTTCATCATCATAATTTCTCATTATTAACCCCCTTGCTTAGTTTTATGTCAATAAAACCCAGTTAGTGTCATGTAATTATCAGAGTCTCTAATAAATTAAAAACCACAAAAAATTGACAAAACAAAAATTCGTGGTATTTTTAGACTCAAAAAACCCTTAAAAATATTTTGTGGCTTCAGTTGATCTCATCTTCAGTTTTGGTCAACATGAAACTTGTAGATCTCATCAAGATCTACAACTTTCATGTTTTGAGTTTTCTCAAATTCGACCATCTTGACCTTCATATTTCAACTTGAAGATCTGAATAAAGTGATTGGGCCACGTGGCCCATTCTGAGTGCGCCACGTGGCCCCGCCCTCCTTGCTTTAGCTGCCCGCGTCCTGAGCCGTTGGATCCTCCTCTGATCCAACAGCTCAGATCTCTCCACACCCACTCTTATTCCTGGCCATCTGATCAGCCTCCATCTCTGATCCACGCCGCACGTTCGTGCCTCGTCCTCAGCCTGCCACGTGGCGCGTTTGTGCGCCCTTCGATCGCGCCTCTGGATGTTCCATCTCGGCCGCTCCTTCCTTTGACGCCCCTCAACCCTTCGATCGACATTTACTTTGCATCACAGCTGCCCGTAGCCGCCTGATCCTCCTCGCGCCATGTGTTGCCTTCTGCGCCAGACGATTGAGTCTCCATCTCGCCATCACCGCTGTTCATTCGCGCTTTGTCCTCATCCGTCTGATCGAATCCTTGGATCCATCTGTGCCGTCCTTAAGCACCGACCCTTGAGCATGACACGTGGCACTTGCATCTGCCATTGATCGTACAACCTAGATCTCATCGTACCCATTCCCTAGCGCATCGATCAAGGCTGTTGGATCTTCCGATCCAACGGACATCCATCATCGTCAACCTGTAGGCGACCTTTCTTCCCCACGTTCTCCACATCGCACATCACCTTCCCCCTTCCCATTTTCTCCGCCACTCCAGTCGACCTCACACCTCGCCAACTGCCTCTCGGTCTTCCCCAGTCATCCACCACCCTCGTGCATTCCTCCATGACCCACGACACCCTTCCAGTCGTCCCACGATCCCCAGACAAACCACGTCTCCACCAACCAGTTCCACCACCGTCGTCTTCAAATACGCTGCCCCTTCCTTCAAATCGCCTTGTCCACTTGTACGCGGGGCCACGCCCAGCATTCCTCCACCTCTCGGTGACAGCGAGGAGGTAGGACGGAGCGCGAAGACGACGCGCGCCTCCGGTGAGACCCTCCGCCACACACGGCGGAGTTGCGGCGCCTAGCGACCGCCCGAGCTGCGTCGACCAACTGACGATGTTCAGCGAAGACCTGGGGCTCGATTCGAGCCCCAACCCAAGCCCCCGCTCCGCCTCCGACCAGGTAAGCTCTCCAATCTCTTCTTTGAATTTTTGTTCAATTTCGTTGAATTAATTAGGGCTTTCTCCGTCTTCTCGACCTTCACTGAACCCCGCTTTAGTTTTGCCGCATATCCCCCTTCCACGCGCATCGCATCCGACCATCTCCTTCCTCCTCCAGACCTTCAACCATCTCCGCCCACCTCCTCTGCTCCCACGACGGAGGAGCTCCGAGCTCCCATTTTCTCCGTTCCCTGAGCTCTCACCCATTCACACACGCACTTCTATATGCTTCGGCTAGGTGCTACTAACGCTGCAGGTCGTCAACTCGATCGATGGTCGGAGCCTGGTCGGAGCTGACTTCATCGACACCGCAACTGTCATCCGAGCTCCGGTGAGCAACACCAGAGTCTCCTGGACCTTCCCCGAGCTCCCCGCTTCATCGACGACTTGTCTTTGAGCTCGGGGGAAGTCCAAAGTAGCCGAGAGCGAGCGGCGGAGCCGGAGCTACCTCGCCGGAGTTCCAAACCCGTCGCCAGCTGACGATGAAGGAGGACGTACATGTACCGTTGGATGATTCCTCCAGGCGTTCATCCAACGGCTCAGATGAGGCCACGTAACCAATCCAGAAGCCTTCGGATCCTCACGATCCAAGGGCCGCTAACCGACCACGCGTCGACACCAGAGCATCCCCGAGCCTTAGCCATCGACCCTCCAGGTCTGGAGCACCCGAGCCTCCCCGAGCATGCATCGAGCCTGAACCAACGTCCAAGCCAAGCCGAAGCAACACCGAAGCTCTGCCGAGCCCGAGCCAACCTCCGAGCCTAAATGGCGCGTGCCTGGCATGTGCACGTCTGGGCAATTTGCAGAGACGCCCTCCAAACTTATCCATTTTGCATTCAGGTCCAGTTATCACCTGCCGTCCATGTGCACTGTGGTTATTTTGCAACCACACCCCTTGTAGGATTCCATATTTGCAAAAAAGGCCCTTGTGCGTGTGGGCAAATTACAGGGAAGGTCCTGTTCTTTTACATAATTTCATTTTAGTCCTCCCAGGGGCCTGTATGCAATTTTATTTCATGTTTTCTTGCATTTATGCCCTTGTGTTCATTCTAGCATATCTTGAGCATAGTATATCCGATTCAGTTGATTTCAGTTCCGTTTCGAAGCTTGTTTGACACACTTTCTAATGGCATGTTTAATTCTCAATTTAGGACACATTAATTCTGATGTATTATTTCATTCACCATGTGTCTCTTAAAGCTTTAATTTGTGTCTAGTCTAATTTTGTTAATCAAGCTTGACTGATTAATGGAAGTTGAAATTGACTCTTATTTAATTTTGCTCATCATTTTTACCTAGGGCTTATTTCCATTGCATCACATGGCATTTATTTGCATGATAAAAATTGATAAAAAATGCATGTTTATTTTTAATGTATTGTTGTATTGTCTTGCATACTTTGACCTAGATATATGCTCTAACTCCACGCTTAGTTAAATAGACTAAAATCCGATTAATACGAGAGAGGCTCATGTCCCTGAGTTCGACCTTGGTATCTAACCAAGTAAAATAAAATCATGATCATCTCATTTTGATTTATATATACATACTTAAATGAGGTGGTCGCTTTGATGAGCCCCGAATTGGCTCGACTACGATGACGATTCCAAGTGCTAAAAACACACTCTTAAAGGGCCGATTTTGCGGTTCATCAGTGAGTGCCAGGCTTTTTGTGCTTTTCGCCCTGAGGTTTGTTGTCGTGTTACGTTTTGGCCCTAGAACTTTGTTTTTATTGCAACTAGGTCCCTATGCACTATTTGTGTGTTTTTGATTTTAATAAAATAACAATTTTTATCCTAATCGAGTGAAAATTGGACACGTGGCTCCTGCCACTGTGTAAAATTTTCACCAATTTTTGGGTACATTTTTGAGCCCTTTTAGTATTTTTAAAAATTCAAAAACCCTTATTTTTCTGTCTGTTCAGATTAAAAATTCATATAAAAATATTAAAACCTTTTTAAAAATTACAAAAAATAGGTTTTGTGTGTTTTTGTGTACTTGATTTTCTGGTCATTTTTGGTTATTTTTGGAGTTATAAAAATTATAAAAATTGAAAAACCCCTAAAAACCCATAAAAATTCTAAATATTCATAGAAAATTCAAAAATTCACAAACTTTTCTTCTGATTTTTCCTTTTTGTTTATATGAAAAATACCTCCAGGCCTTGATCAGACCATTTTATATTTTTAAAGGGTCTTTGGACCCTGATTGGATAGTTTTCCCTTATTTCAACCTTCTTTCATTTTTATAAAATCCCATGAAAGTCATAAAATTATCAAAAATTCACCAAAAACAGTAAAAAATCCATAAACTTAAAAATATTTTTGTTTGAATTTTTGGAGATTTTTATAGTAGTTAAATAATTTGTTGTTTGTGCTTATTTTTACCTTTATATTATTTTTCTTTATTATTAAAAATTCCAAAAAATATAAAAATATTAAAAATCCACCTAAAAAAATATTTGTTTTATTTTCTTCCCTTTTTTTAGAGTACTTTGTAGGCCGCAAGGCCATCTCGTGCTCCTCGAGTTCGACCCTAGGTGCTATACCAGGTTAATATCATAGCGAGACCGCTATTTTGATTTTTATCGATTTTTATCTCTAATTGGTGGTCTGATTCTTTTTCTTGATTGAGCTTTGAGCCTCGAGTGACTGAGGTCACAACGACCTTAGTGACATCTGATTTACCTTAGTCGTTCGGGCGGCTCATCAGAATGGCACCGTTGCCGGGGAGCACTACTTAGTAGTCACTTTTATTTTTGTTTTTGTTTTATTTTTGTTTTCGCGGTTTTCCACGGCTTTTTCTTCGTCCGCGGCTTTTCGTGGCTTTTTATTTTTCTTATATTTTCATTTCCTTTTATTTTTATTTCTTTTCTTTTATTTTTTATTTTTGTTTGTTTTGCTTGTTCATTTTATTTCAATTTCTGCACATATACCATGTTTTCTTTTATTTGCTTTATTTGCTTTATTTACCTGGTTTGACACATTTTGTTGTTTGCTTACGAGGGCCCGAGGACCGAGGCGGCGACTTTTGAGGAGCCGACGCAACCGAGGCAATCAGAGGCGGCTCCCTTCTGCACGGAGCTGCAGGAGAGCGCGAGGAAGCAGCAGAGTATAAGATTAGTTTAGATTAGCTTAGATTTTATTTTCAGCATTATTTGAAATATTATTGTAATAAAACATGGATAGGACACTCAGCTGGACTTCTTAGACTCTCGGGGTCTGTTTCGCCGAGCACCGGTGTGCTCGGGGGACCCCTCGGCTTTTTCGCGCGGTTTTCACGATTTTCTTTTATTTTCTGCCTATTCGGTTTCTCGCGGTTTTCATTCCCTAGCCTTAGGATTTTTGCTTGACTGTGACGTAAATAAGTAGGTCCACACACATTAATAACCTTGCCTATACCTATAGATCGATTAATTTGACCAATAATAAAAATCTAATAAAAATAGTCGATCCACTACCTTCGAGCCTACGCGCCGCGAGCCCTCCCTGCCAAGCGCTTCTCCTGAACTCGATTTGTCGAGAGGAGAAGGGGTGAGCCTAGACCGGACTCTTGGATTGAAGGTTGATGGTCGACTAGCCGTTCTTTCGAGTAGAACTGCTTGCTTAGGGCTCGGATTTCTGCCTGCATCATTTAGGTAGTTTTATTTCAGTCTTTAAAGTCTACGCGGATCATTTTGCATGTAGACTGCTGGAGTCAGGTACGCATCTCTTACTCTGCATGCATCATTGATTTTCTCGCGCATCGGCCTTTTCAACTTCTCCCCCTGATTTTTGGACTTAAATAACCAGGAGAACCGAAAAATTCGTTAGGTGTTTGTTTTTATTTGAAAAATACCTAAAAAGAAAAACAATAAAATCGGGACTGCTAATCACACTTGACCTAAAAGACACCTCACTGAAAAATTTGTCTTGGGGAGAGTAACCCCCTCCTTGTTTGGTTTGGATGAGCGAGAGAGTGACCCGCACCTTAGGCTAGAGCCATATCCAATTTTTCTCGACTGATTACCGGCTTTCTGTACGGGACAGTCGGTTGAGAAATATTGGATTCCTATCAGCTCACGTAATCACTCTGAAAGACTGAATGATCACCTAAAATAAAATTGACAAGATAATTGACCGATCCCTTTCGGTCTTCAGCTCGTGTGCGTAGGTGAATCAGGGGTTTTGTTTTCTCATCTTGTGTGATTCCAGATCCCTTCTCCCCCCCATCTTCTTCTCCCATCCATCTGTCTACGACCCACCCTCCCTTCAGTCTTCTCTTCTTCTTCTCCTTTACCCCTGGATGATGGATCCCCCTCACTCCTGGCCGACTCTTGCAGCTTCTTCTTCACTATCTGACCATCAGTCCAGTCCACCTTCAAGGGAGGTCGGATCTCCGACCAACCTCCCACTCCCTCCCTCCCATCCCTTTCTTTACTCTGGGCATGCTGCGCTAGACGTCCGCGGAGATCAGATCGAGCAGATGCGAGACCTGGACGAGGCCATTGCTGAGTTGAGAGTGCACTCCATTCGTGATCACAGAAAGCAGAGGAGATCATCAGATCTTATCCCAGATGGATAGAGGAGCAGATAGGACAGGAAGCTCAGTCAGCTTCTACATTACGTCCATTCAACTTGGATTTGGATCTCATTCAGAGTCTGCCATCATTTTTAGGGGAGGCGCACGAGGAACCTTATCTTCACCTATCAGCATTCGAGGAGTTTTGCAGAGCACAGCTATATTCAGACATCACTGCAGAGGAGTTGATGAGGAGGACCTTCCCATTCACACTTCAGGACAGAGCCATGCAATGGCATAGACGATTGGGGAGGATATTCGCTACGTGGGGAGAGCTACGCCGGGAATTCTTACAGAGATACTTTCCCCCGCGTAGAGCAGATTTGATGCGGTCTTTGATCACCGCATTTTCAGTTGACCCCCAGGAGCCATTGCAGGAGGCATGGCCGAGGTTTCTTGACCTCTTGAGGAGATTTCCAGACCACGGACTTCCACTGATAGACCTTATAGAGATCTCCATACAGGGGATGACCGCAGAGCAGATAGCACTGGTGATTACCACATGTGGCGGTTCACACCGCAGTTCTGACATTCACCTACTGAATACCATCTCGAGCTTACTTTCACAGAGTTCTTCTTCACGAGATGCCCTAGTTGGGACAACACATGAGGACGTTGTAGTACCAGCACGGTGTGTCGCATTACATGAGGAGACAGTTTCTACACACCAGCCCGAGGACTTGGATACTCCATCACCACAGAGTACAAAGGAGATGACTGCGATAGCAGAGGTTCGGACCTAGAGTTTTCTTGAGTTCCCGTTGGTTTTCCAACTGGAGTTCGAGTCAGCCCCAGAGTTTCCAGTCGACGAGTCTTGGATATCGGATCTTCTGATGCTCCAGGAACCGGAGGAGCCCCCGCTACTACAGCTATCGATTCAACCACTTCAGTTCCCAGTCCCGGAGGAGTCAGCTTCATTTCTGTAGAGACACTTCTCAGATTCCGACAGACACCAGGACTCAGCCCAACATCCACAGTTCGATACGGGACACCACTTTAAGAAGCCAGACACATATAGTCCCATATTCGAACCTTTTGTCCTCCACTTTGACGAGACAGACATACTTGCTAAGGACCAGTTGGCAGCCAGCATTGCCGCAGCGCGAGGATCAGTCGAAGACACTTTGCCAGCCTCCGCGATGTTGACCAGTACCTTCTCCTGCTTCCAGATTGCCGAGAGCTTCACTTCCGGTGATGGTGCATCCTGTTGCAGAGAGTGGATGCTTGACAGCAGCGCAGATGCCCTTCTAGATCCTGATCCTCTACTTTGCACCTCTGATCTTGCATTTCTCCCCGAGGGTTATCTACGGGAGGATGCCACACTCGATGAGTACTTGGTTTCACCTTTTGAGAGTGTATCCGATCTTGCGGAGCATGAAACCAAGACTTTTGATCATTCTGATTGTGAGTCATCTCACCTCGACGACCCTCGCGAGGATGAGCCTATCCTGGAGATATTCGATGATCTGCCCGATTTGTTTCTATTCTATGCATCGGATATCTGTCTTCTTAGAGAGTCTCCTGATCTTGATTGTCCACACCTTTTCGAGAAACTGATCGACATGGAGGATTCCATGACTGATCCATCCTTCTCCACGTTTGACTTCGTCGGCTCTACACTTCCACTCCAGTCTGATCCAGAGCCAATGATTTCTTTTGTGCTACCGGATCCCGATCACATACTTCCATATCCTTGGCCGGTAGCAGACACCCGCCTGATTGCATACCTGGGTGTCATTCTTTACACTGTTGAGTTCGTCGTTGTTCTCATACCGAGACTGCGACGACAGTACAACATTCGCCTTATCGATGACGTCCTGAACCTTGACACAACATTGTCCTAGCCTTTGCGCCCAGCTAGGGGCGTAAAACCTAGCGCTTGTTGAGAGGCACCTCAACATTGTACCCTTTTGTATATACGTGTTTTGTCTTAGTTTGATCTTTCTTTCTTCCGTTCTTGTTTTCACCCCAGGTCTCGCTTAGGATTATATTTGCTATACTTAGGATATACCTCATCCTAAGTATGGGGGGGTGGAAACACCGGGTTGTTCTCCCATTCTGTTTCATCACTTCTGTCGTTGCCTATACTTAAGGATTCTTCACCTTAAGTATAGGGGGAGTGATGTCCTCCATCTTGTATATATTTGTTGATTTTCTTCGTGTCTTACTACCCCTGTTTTTGATGCCTATACTTAGGGATATCTTACCATAAGAATAGGGGGGGTAGACCCTATACATTCTTCACTCGATTTTCCCTTTGTGTACAGCCTGCTATACTTAGGATTATTTGATCCTAAGTATAGGGGGAAAAGCCGAGACCCTCTTGATTTTCTATTCTTTGATTCGTCTTTGTATATAGCCTTCCTTTTCACTTCCCTATACTAAGCACGAGTTATGTCTTCTTCATCGCTCTTGACTCTGAGGACATCGTTCGAGCTAAGTATAGGGGGGTGTGTATATATTTCATATATACTTTAGCCATAACTCGTACTTTGTATGAGTGTGTAAATAAATAAAAATGGCTAAAAATCCAAAAATCCATAAAAAGTAAAAATTTTTCCCTGTAAATAAACATTCTTTCATTTGCACATACATACCTATTGTACAAAATTATTTTTGTAAAAATGTTTTCAAAAACTTTTTGTGTAAAGATTGTGTAAATATTTGCATATCAAAATTATGTATATAGTACAAAATTTTTCCAAAATATTTTGAAAATCATAATTTGCAAAAACCTTGTGTAAATTTGTGTAAATATTTTGCAAAACTTGCATTCATGCATTCATTCATGGTTTCAAAATTTTTTCAAAAATTTTGCATTTGTGTAAATATTGTGTAAATAGCATCTTTGTATATATGTATATAGTTTTTCCTGGATTATAGTTGACATTTAAACTAGCCTGGAATTAAATTGGGAAATGGAGCTTGATTAAGATCTTAATCCACCTAATTCTAAGAGGAACCTTATAGGGCTTAGGGTTAAGGCTTTTCAGGTCCATGGTGACTTAATTCTTTGAGTCCACTAGGCTATGATCACATGTCATCTCAATGAGCCTATGTAGAGCACTTAACAACACACACATGACTCATGTAGACAATGGCTTGACTTGGACCCGCACTTTACACCGAGCTCTCTACGGATGAGGTGGTGAGGAGGCAGTCTTCCTTGACTTGGGGTAGCATATGAGGGTAGTACTTCTAGGCGGAACCTCTCTTCTTCTTTTAGTGAAGGAAGTGCGTCTCAACTTGGTCTGGTTGCTATGAGGTCTAACGACAGGAGTTGTGGGTTGCAATAATGCTTCAAAAGAGGGATAGTCTACTGGCTCAAGAGGAAAAACTCCTTATGTACATACGCTGCACATTGTATATGTTGTATAGATGCACTTGAAAACAAAATGCAAAAAGAAAATAACTCCAAAAAAGTGGTGGGTCTGATAGAAAATGATAATCCCACCGGAGTATGTATATAGTGCAATAAGCAAAGCTTGAGACTCATAGTTCCATCTTATGTAGCTTGCAGCAGGGAGACTTAGCTACACTGGTTGAGCTCCCAAGGATACATGGCTACACTGGCCATGGTCCATTCTCTTCTTCCCCCTCTTCTTGAGCCGGTTGAACTTGAACTTAGAAGGGAATACCTCGCTCCTCGAGGAAAGAGTGGCCAGACTAGGATCATAGAGTTACCTTGTTGGGGAGGGTTGTCAAGTTGCTACTTCTGAGGTGGAGAGCTATACCTCACTTACACTGTACAAGGAAAGATTCACAGTCTTCAGGGTTTGTGTATGTAGACTTGTTCTGATCTGGATTATTGAGGAGTCTTGATTATAGATTAGTGGATCTTAGAGGCTGTTGAGTTTTAAACTTAAGTCCAAATGAGCTTCTGACACATTAATAATCCAAAGATCTGATCGAGCTCCATATTTCAATTTAATGAAGGCATGTTTAATAATCAGCATTAATCCATGCACTTTTTCCTCTTTTTCTTTTTCTTTTTCTTTTTCTTTTTCACTTCTTTTTCAAATAAGTGTTTGCTAAGGGACTAGCAAAGTTAAGTATAGGGGGGTGATGAATATCCATTCATCACTCTTTATTCTTTTATTTTAGCTACAAAATACATGCAAAACACATGTATATTCCTGTAAATACCAATAATTGTCAAAAAGCATGCGTTGTGTAATTATGAATAATTAGCATGTTTTTGTGCATAAATAAAAGAATAAAGAAATAAAAGAAAAAGAGGGAGATATTTAGAATAAATATTGAGCGACCTAATCCCAAGGGAGGGCTCAGCATGGGCCTGACCGCATAAAAACCCAAGTAGAGAGAGATAAGGAAGCTCACACTTGTACATAGACCTATAAATAAATAAAAATATTTTCCTCTTATAAAAATGGGTTCATATTTATTTGTAAATATTTATGAATATTAAATTAAAATAAAAATAAGAAAAAAATAAAAGAAAATTAAAAAGAAAATAAAATACCCTTCCCCATTGAAAATACACCATGTACATAAAACCCCTTATATATTTATTTTCTCCCTATAAGTAAATAAATAAAATTCCACAAAAAGTTGTACATATTCCTTATTACATAATGTAAATAAATAAAATAAAAATTACGAAAACACAAATAAAATAAAAAGAAATAAAAATAAAAATCAAAACCTTCATTGTATATATACATGTACATACTTGTGTATATCTAATTATTTAGCCCTTGTAAATAATTAATAAAAATAAAATAAAAATACCAAATTATTTCAAATTTTATCCTATAAATAAATAAAATATAAAATTGGAATAAAATTTACAAAAATAAACAATTAAAAATCAAAATAAAAAATACAATATTGTTTATACCTATATATAATAATACTATTTTGTAAATGCCTAATTTTTATTTCAAAAAAATAAATAAAAATCACAAAAAAAAGTTTAAAAATAAAGAAACAATTTTCATGTTTTAACTTTTTCTAAATTCAGCCATTTACTATTTATTATTTAATTTCCAAATATTTATGACGTGTCTACACCTGACTGGTCCACGGGGATTGTTGACCCCCGGTCAACTCTCCCCATGGATCACATCTGTTCCGGATCTGCGCCCGACCTGCCTTTTCTCCAAATTTTTCCCACGCGATCCGATCGTCAAATCTCAAAACCCCGGGCTCCGATTGAAGATCCCACATCCGTAATTCACGCCCGGGGTGGGTTTTGGGGATCCGAGCTCCGATATTCTCGCCCGACCTTCACCTTCTCGGACCCCTAACCATAAAAAGCTTCAGCTCCGGCCACCTTTTCATTCCATCTTTGGTCCTCCCCCTCGACGCCAGTGACCTCCTCCACCTCGCCTGAGTGACAGCGGAGTGAGATAGAGTAGCAGTGAGGCTCGGGCCGCTGGGAAGCCTCTGATCTGGCACCTTTCGCCGCCGTGCGCCGCCGCGAGCGTGCTAAGCCTCGGGACTCGACGATCCCTTGAGGCCATAATCCCCGGAGCTCCAGGAGCTCCAGCCTAGTCGACTACGCCCGCCAGGTAACTTCTTTAGCTTGTAGTTTAGCGTAATTTTAGGTTTCCCCCAAATTGCTCCGCCACCGTCTCCGACCAATTCAGCCCGCTCCGTCCATTCATTCGTTCACCTGACCCGACCACCACCTTTGCCAGACCTCTCCCCATCTTCTTCACCCATCCACTCCCCCTGTCTCGCCCTGGAGCAGGGCTACCGTCCTCCTCCGCCACCACTTCGCTGGAGGACTCCACGCCACCTCATCCTCCATCTTCCACGTGCTCTAACGGGTCGAGGCAGTTTGCCCTCGACCCCGTGTTTCGCCTGTGCAGGTTAGAACGCCAGAAGGGCCTCATCTGGAGGTCTTCAGCTCGAGCACAGGAGGTAGGCTCCACCTGCATCGCCAGAGCTCCTTGGAGCTCCCCAGCGCCATCGGAGCAGCTGAGTAGCTGCGGACCATCAAGACGAAGAGATCCCCCACTCCAGCAGCTCCAGAGGAGGCCCAGCGTGCCCGTGGAGCGCCGGCGAAGTTCGCCGGCATCTTGTTCTTCCTGGACCCTCCTCGGCCGTCCGTTCACCGTTGCAGCTCCAGATTTGATCTGGACCATCCGATTCAGCTCAGGGTTTCTCCACCGCCAGCCACCGTCTGATCGACACGTGGAGAGCCCTCGAGCGTCCATCAGCTAGAGAGGCGCCCGCTACTGTCCACCGTTAGATTCCACACGTGGCGTTGTCTCCGCCGTCCGCTGTAATAAAGGGGTAAATTTCCCGTAGGCCTCTTATCTTTTTGCATTTACTTTTTAGTACTGTAAATATTTTGTCCCGTTATTTTTATTTTGTAAAAATTACAGTCTGGACCTTCTTGTTTTCTGTATTTACTATTTAGTCCCTGTCTATGGTGGCCATGTGCTTCGACACGTGAGAACTTGGTGATTTTGCATGATATGCCCTGTAGTTCTTTCATGTTACGTTTTGAATGATTCAAAATAGGAATTACAGTTTAGTCCTTCCACACTTGGACCATGTGCCTTGCGCGTGACTGCCTGGGCTTTTTACGCTTTTGGCCCTGAGGTTTCTTGTCGTGTTATGTTTTGGCCCCAAAACTTTGTTTTTATTGCAACTAGGTCCTTGTGCACTATTTGTGTTTTTGATTTTAATAAAATAGCAATTTTTATCTAAATTGAGTGAAAATTGGACATGTGGCTCCTGCCACTGTTTAAAATTTTCACCAATTTTTCGGTACATTTTTGAGCCCTTTTATTATTTTTAAAAATTCAAAAACCCTTATTTTTCTGGCTGTTCAGATTAAAAATTCCCAAAAAATATTAAAACCTTTTTAAAAATTACAAAAATTAGATTTTGTGTGTTTTTGTGTATTTGATTTTCTGGTCATTTTTGGTTATTTTTGGAGTTATTAAATATATACAAATTGAAAAACCCCTAAAAATCCATAAAAATTCTAAAAATTCATAGAAAATTCAAAAATTCACAAACTTTTCTTCTGATTTTTCTTTTTTGTTTATACTTTACATGAAAAATATCTTCAGGCCTTGATCAGACCATTTGATATTTTTAAAGGGTCTTTGGACCCTGATTGGATAATTTTCCCTTGTTTCAGCCTTCTTTCATTTTTATAAAATCCCATAAAAATCATAAAATTATTAAAAATTCACCAAAAACAGTAAAAAATCCATAAAACTTAAAAAATTTTTTTGTTTGAATTTTTGGATCTTTTTAGAGTAGTTAAATAATTTGTAGTTTGTGCTTGTTTTTACCTTTATATTATTTTTCTTTATTATTAAAAATTCCAAAAAATATAAAAATATTAAAAATCCACCAAAAAAATATTTGTTTTATTTTCTTCCCTTTTTTTAGACTACTTCGTAGGCCGCAAGGCCATCTCATGCTCCTCGAGTTCGACCCTGGGTGCTATACCAGGTTAATATCATAGCAAGACCACTATTTTGATTTTTATCGATTTTTATCTCTGATTGGTGGTCTGATTCTTTTTCTTGATTGAGCTTTGAGCTCCGAGTGACTGAGGTCACAACGACCTTAGTGACACCTGATTTACCTTAGTCGTTCGGGCGGCTCATCAATGTGGTTGCGTGTACGACGACTGAGAGTATGCAGAATAGGAGTGACGATGTTCCTCCACATAATATGGAGGAAGACCACCAAGCGTCTGCTTCCTGTTCGCCACAACGTCCCTCTCCTCCAACACCTTATAAGATTTTCATTGTTTAAAATAAAATTATATATTAGAAATGAGTATAGTAGGATAATATTTATCTATATATACCTGCTTCCAGATCGTTTTATCAAATGGTGGTTGCTCTCCAGTTGGATCGACACCCCATTTTTCTGCAGATAGTGCCAGATAACGATCCTGAAATACAAAGTTTAATATATATAAATGAGTTATAATATATCATTTAATTTCAAATAAATTGATAGACTTACCAACAATTCTCCTGCTTCAGGAGTGGACCATTGCGACTCTCCTTCTCTCCCACTCATGTGGGACCTCGACCACCACTCCTGAAAAGAGGGTTCCCTTTCCAACCTGGCTGCCTGAAATTTTTTTTTAAGATGTAATAATAACATTGCATTATATTAAAGTAGATCTCCAAAAATTAATTTTAAATCGTAATACCATCTCCGCTCTAATCTGATTGTGGCTTTTAGAGGCACTTGTCGACTTAATCCTTTGTTTCTGGTGGTTTGTCCTTCCCGCCGTAGATCTTCTTCCAAACTCATCATCCGCAACGAATGCATCATAGAAATCCGCCCATCTGCAAGGATTATGTTATGATTATTGATTATTTTAAAAAGTTTATTATAAATTATTTAACAAGTACAATACCTATCCTCTGTACACCATGTTGGCGGAAACACCTTCATCTCCTCAAAATTCATCTCCTCGCATCCCGTCTTTGCATGCGAGTCTCTCCTTGCCTTGAAAAATGTATCGCTCATTCTCTTTTCTGTCAAACGAATGAAGGCTCTACGATAAGCCTCCTTCCCCAGACCAGAGCCAAGGAAAAACCTACTCTGAAATTTACAACAAATTATAAGATACAAAAAACTTGACCAAAAAATTATGTATCACTTCTTAGAAATTTTTCTTACCAGAAACATGTCAAACAGTCTCTCCTGTTCTGCAGCAGGGATGCGACACCATCTAAATTGAATAGAAGTCAAATGTGTCTTTATTATGTTGGTTATCTCCTTTGCCACCCTATTGCTATTCACAAAATCCATGCATTTGCTAGAAATTTTAATTATGATACAATATATAAATATTTGGAAAATTTTTAATGATAAAATTTAAAAAAAATTTACCTCCCATCCGCTGTAACCTCCAACAAAGGGTGGGATGCCGACGTCTGTCCAACTGCAGTAGGTAAAGGCACGGAGGTGCTCGGACGTCCAGAAGAAGGAGAGTCAGAACCCATCGATGTCAGTGCTGGTATGGGACATGGACTGGGAATCCTGTAGGGGCTGCTGAGGTAGATGGCTCTCCATAGCCTCCAACGTAAAAGGGTGGCGGAGGATAACCAAGAGACTCGTAGTAGGCTATCACCCGGCGGACCTCGTCGGACTGTGAATCAAGAACACTGCCTACTGGACGAAGGTGTGTCTAAGGAAGATGGACGATTGGATCTATGTGATCCATGCGCCCCGCCACGTCCAAAACCTGCCATGACTGTAATAATGATGTAATAGTTAATTACATATTTATTACTTAAGATTTTAGTTAATTCGATGGGATAATAATTGTGTAATAAAACTTACAACTAATCTTCATCATTTATTTCGGTGGGATTAAAGGATATTTCTTTGTTTTCTGAGTTTTCTGAGTCATCATTTCTGGAGTCAGTATCATCTTGTAAGTCAACACAAAAAACTTCATTATCAGCCAATCGAATCGATTCGATAATGGGACTTCTTCTGTTAAGTCTATTCGTTCATGTGTCGGTGTGAATGCTTCATCTATGTCATCTTCCTGATTAGTGTAATCATTAGAGATATAACCTCGAGAATTTATCTTCACAACAGTTACTGTTTCAACGCTCTTTCTCTTCTTTGATATTTGTGGGAGATAACATACTTGATCCGCTTGAGATGCTAAGACGAATGGTTCAAATCTGCGTATAAATTTTCTTTGCACCACGTCGACAATGTTATTCCTTCTATCGAGTACTACACCTCCATTGGGTTCATACCAATCACACAAGAAAAGAACTACTTTATTCAAGCCTAGTATGCTATATTCCACTTCTAGTATCTCCTTTAAAATTCCGTAATAATTCATATGATCTTCCTCATAACAAGATCTGCGAACCATCACTCCATGATTTTGAGTTGTCAAATATTTACCGGAATTTAAGGTATGAAAACGATACCCATTACTATAGCAAGAGTTGTATGATCGGACCTTAAAAACATGACCTTCTCCAAAATATTTTAAAATATGAGAATAGAGATCACCACCGTCCAACTGTTTTGAGCAGTCTTTAAACCAAGTTGGAAATTGATTTCTATAGGCGCTCAGAACTTCATCATTTGAATACATAGGATTTTCCTCCATAATTTTCTTTCTAAATTCCCTAAAATTGGAAAGAGAAACATAAGAATTACTTGTACATGAATATATACATAAAGTAATACAAATACTTACTGAACATATGGTATTATTTCCTCGTAATTTTCTAATACGTATAACTCTGCAACATCCTTCTCTTGTTTCGATAAGAAACGTTCAGTTGCTTTTCCTATCAGATGAGTGGATGGATGAAAGATACTGATATAAGGTTCTTCATCGGAATAAATTGTCTCATTCCTCCTGCATCTATTGTGGATAGTCTCCACATCTTCTGGAAGATATCTTGTGCAGAATGTTGCGACTTCCTCATATATATATTGTGAACTTATAGATCCTTCAACTTTACTTTTGTTTCGGACCTTTCTTTTAAGAAAGAACATAAACCTAAAAGAAAGCAGGTTAAACATTTAGTTGAAATAGTAAATAATGCAAGGAGATTATAATATATTTAATTACCTTTCAAATGGATACATCCAACAATATTTTACCGGCCCTCCTACTTTTTCTTCCTATGGAATATGAATCATCAGATGCTCCATCGAATCAAAAAATAAAGGCGGAAATATCTTCTCCAGGTTACACATAATCACAGGAATATTTTTATGAAGATAATCCATCTCCATGCGGTGTATACGTGACGAGCATAGCACCTGGAAAAATCTGCTAACATCTAAAAGAGCATCCACAACGTTTTTTGGTAACAATCCTCTGAACACTAACGGTAGAAATCTTTCCATAAAAATATGGCAGTCATGACTTTTCATTCCCTTAAATGTAAACTTCTTCAAATCGATCAAATTGGAAAAATTTGATGTATATCCGTCTGTAAACTTCAATTTGCTTGTCCATTCACAGACAAGCTTAACTTGATTTCTATCTAAGGTATACTTTGCTTTGGGAACTTCAACCCTTCCACTATCATGTTCCTTTATATGCAAATCTGGCCGATTGCATATGATTTGTAAATCATGACGAGACTTTACTGTATCTTTTGATCGACCGGTTACATTCATAACAGTATAGAAGATGCTATCAAACACATTTTTCTCTATATGCATAACATCTAAGTTGTGTCGTATCAGTAACTTACTCCAATATGGTAACTCCCAAAATATACTCTTCTTAATCCAATTATGACTGTCACCAAAACCAGGAAGGTTTTTTGTTTTATCTCCATTCTCTAAGACTGATTTCTCTAATTATTCCAAGTATGATAATATCATATCGCCTATGTTAATTGGTGGAGGATCTTAAAAGATCAATCGTGTTCCTTTTAAAAGATTGCTTCTGTCTTCGATATGGATGATTATTTGGAAGAAACTATCTGTGACAATAAAAAAAACATGGTTTCTGACCGTGTTGAAGCTGGAATGATTTAGTACTCTCCATACAATATGGACAACTTTTACGTCCATGCGTACTCCATCCAGATAACATTCCATATGTTGGAAAGTCATTATCGTCCAAAGCAGAGCTACTTTCATTTTAAATGTTTGACTCTTATTAGCATCATATGTATCAACTCCATCGACCCATAACATTTTCAACTCATCGATAAGAGGACGTAAATAAACGTCAATGTATTTTCCCGGATGTGTAGGTCCTGGTACCAACAGCGAAAGAAACATAAACTGTCGCTTATTACATAATTATGGGGGTAGATTATATGACGTTGTCATTACTGGCCAGCAAGAGTAATCTTTACTTCTTCCATGAGGATTAAACCCGTCTGTATATAAACATATAACGTAATTCCTCTTTTCATCGTTAAATGTAGGAAAAGCTGACATCAATTCTTTCCAACAATCAGACTCGGATGGATGCTCCATATACTCATCAACTTTATGTTCCGCGTGCCATGTCATATACTTCGCCGTTTCTTTGCAATAATATATTCGTTTCAATCTCGGAGTCAACGGGAAATAATGTAGAATTTTTCTCGATATTTTTGTTCCACTCTTACTAGCTGTCTGATATCTTGGCTCATTACATTCAGGACACCGTTGTAAATGTTGGTGTTCACCGTAATATAAAATATGGTGATTTATGCATGAGTCTATTTTAACTTCCGCTAAACCCATCTTCCGCATCATCTTTTTTGTTTTGTAATAATTATCAGGTAATTCTGCATCTTCTGGTAACATTTTCTTGATAATCCTCAACATTGCATCAAATTACGATCAGCCATATTATACTCCATCTTCATCGATAAAAGATCAGAAATCGCAGAAAGTTTTAAATATGTCTTGCAACCCAACCACAATGGCTCTTCCGCTTTTTTCAACAGCTCGTAAAATTCTGCGGACTCTCCATATGGTTCCTCATCATCTAAAAGAGTAGGATTATATTCTGGACCAGCAACATCCATAACCATATCTGCAATAGAATTACTAGTGTCAGCTTCTTCCGCATCATTCATACTGTCCTCGAAATCCTCACCATGCCTCCACCAAATCTGATATTCTTCCATGAAACCCATTGTATAAAGATGTAACTGAGTTTCATCTTTTGATCTCTTCCTCATTAGACGACATTTCTTACACAGACACAAGATAGTTCCATCTGAATTCACGATACAGGAACCTTGTGCGTAAGAAAATTGTATAAATTTCTGAACACCTCTTTGAAAGGTATCTGCCATACGTCCATCTACTATACGGTTGTACATCCACTCTCTATTTGTCATATTGATGAACCTGAATTAAATAATTTATAATGTCAAATTTAGGAAATTGAGGATATCTAAGAGTATCCCATTATTGAGATAAAAGATGAGAAGAGAAGTGTATTAATTATGTTATCACTAGAGCCCGTCCATAAGGATTCAAACTTACTAAAAGATGATCGTTGTCACAAGCATATTTATTTCTAACGAAAATTCGGCAGCATAACCCTGCACCTCTCCCGTATACCTCATAAATCAATCGCAATTAACTTCTAAAATAACCATATTAATGATTATTTCGATAGTAAACTATGATTGATTTGGTATACCGACGAGGAAGGGGTTATGAACCGAATTTCCATAAGAAATAAAGAGCTTGTGACAATGATCACCTTTTAGTAAGTTTGAATCCTTACGGACCCCCTTAGTCCGGGATCTCCGAACTAAGGAAAGCTAATATAAATGTAATACTTTAAGATCACTTTACATCATACATTTGTATGTGCTACAAATGAGACTATAAAATAATCTTAAAATATTTATTCATTTATATTAACCGGGCAATTACGTATATTTGGCTGGTTAACGATGGGGGATAGGGATAAGTGTGATCCTTATTTAGTGCCTAATACAGTGCTTGGGTCAATAAGAGTTAATGGACACCTGCAAAAAAAATTCGAACCTGTAAACATCAAAATCCACGACCATTGGTCTGGGATAAACATCCCAAAGTGAGTCCAATAGTGCTGTGAAAAATGAAAAAATATAACACAGTTAGAGGTGATCAAATCCTCCAATGTGTTGCACACGCCTCCCGTTGTGCAGGGCCACACACCACCCGGTGTGGAAGGATGCACTGTGTGTGAAAGATTTTGTGCGATTTTCTAATAATTAATGGATAGTATTTTAGACTTATCATAAACCTAACTATAAGTTAATGTGATATTCTTAATTACGATAACTAAAATTTAATGTAATAATAAAATTATCACAGAATCAAAATTTTTGTTTGTAGTTATAATTATCACGCATCAATAAATTTAACTTAAATAAATGTCTAATTTTACATTCACTAAAAAATTATTATTCCTAAAGGATTTGTATCTCACATCACCTCTTTCAGTGAATCTATTGTTATACAACTAGTGTTATGGCACTTCTATATATAAACATTCCTAATGTTATTAAACTATTCTTATGACACTTTTTAATGGACCTAATATATGAACCTAGTGTTAAACTAATATATCTCTCATTCCATCTATATCAACATTTACCTACATCACTATTTAAGCACTTTACTTGTTGTGTCATTTAATCAAGCACTTAACATGCATAAAATATTTCATCCATATTGGAGAAAAATTTACTCAAATCTAAGTAAAACTACATATTAAACAACTATAAGAAGCATACGCAACAAGATTAACAACTAACGAGAATGAATTTAAGAATAAAAAAACAAAAATATCATAACCCTAAATCTACTACAACAACTATGAAATGAATGATATATACAAAACAAAGACAAAGGATGATAAGATATACCTAAAGAGGGGTGTATGTGTGATTGAATGGTCAAAAGGGAAAGCCTCGACGCGCTACCGGTGGAGTTGTCGTCGCCGGAGGGGATGAGAATGGAAGGGAGTCGCGCAAGAATGAGGAGATGGGGACGCCCTGCAGTTTGTTTACGGGCGCGGGCGAGCACACTTAAGTGCTCGCCCCATGCTCAATAAGTGCTCGCCCTAAAAAATGATGCGCACTTTTCTCCGCGCCGTTTATTTCAACTTGGCGAGCACAAACGGGCGAGCACATGTGCTATTAATGTGCTCGCCCGGTTAATAAAACTTAACCGCACCTCCACATTCAAATGGGCGATCATGTTGGCGAGCACTTGTGCAGCCTAGGTGCTCGCTATGCGTTGAGAGAGCACATGTGCTCGCCTAGTGCACGGTAGACTGTGCATGCCAAAAGTGCTTTTTTTTGTAGTGTAAGTATAGGGGGAAACCCCCAAGATCTTCTCTTTCATTTCTATTCTTTTATTCATCTTTGTATATAGCCTTTCTTTTCACTTCCCTATACTAAGCATGAGTTATGTCTTCTTCATCGCTCTTGATTCACTCTGAGGACATCGTTCAAGCTATAAGTATAGGGGGGTGTCGTATATATTCCATATATACTTTAGTCATAACTCGTACTTTGTGTGAGTGTGTAAATAAATAAAAATGGCTAAAAACCCTTACAATCCACCAAAAATATTTTCTTCCCTTATTTTGATTTTAGACTACTTCGTAGGCCTCGTGCCAATCCGTGCTCCTTGAGTTCGACTATGATCGCTATGCCAGGTTAAATAAATAGCGAGACCGCTATTCGATTTTATTGATTGATTACTCTATTTGATGGTCTAGTTTTCTTGTTGACTGAGCTTCGAGTTTCGGATCACAACGACCCGTGTTTTTACCTTTACCCGGATCTTGAGTGTTTTTACCTTTTCTCGGAGTGCTTTTCACTTCCCTATACTAAGCACGAGTTTTGTCTTCTTCATCACTCTTGATTCACTCCGAGGACATCGTTAAGTATAGGGGGTGTCGTATATATTCCATATATACTTTAGTCTGAACTCGTACTTTGTGTGAGTGTGTTAATAAATAAAAATGTCTAAAAACCCTTAAAATCCATAAAAATTAAAAATGTTTCCCTGTAAATAAAATCCTTTTTTGCACATACATAGCTACTTGTACAAAATTATTTTTTTAAAAATGTTTGTAAAAATCTTTTGTGTAAATAGCTTGTAAATATTTTCATATCAAAATTATGTATATAGTACAAAATTTTTGTAAAATGTTTTGAAAAATAAAAAGTTTGCAAAAATCTTGTGTAAATTTGTGTAAATATTTTGCAGAACTTGCATTCATGCATACATCCATGTTTTCAAAACATTTTTTCAAAAAATTTACACATTTGTAAAATTTTGTAAAAAGCATCTTTGTAAATATTGTATAGTTTTTCCTGAATCATAGTTGACATTTAAACTAGCCTGGAATTAAATTGAAAAATGGAGCTTGGTTAAGATCTTAATCCACCTAATTTTAAAAGGAACCTTATAGGGCTTAGGGTTGAGATTCAGGTCCATGGTGATTTAATTCTTTGAGTTCACTAGGCTATGATCATATGTCATCTCGATGAGCCTAAGTAGAGCACATAACAACGTACACATGACTCTTACAGACAATGGCTTTACTTGGACCAACACTTTACACCGAGCTCTCTACTGATGAGGTGGGGAGGAGGCAGTCTTCTTTGACGTGGGGTAGCATATGAGGGTAGTACTTCTAGGAGGAACCTCTCTTCTTCTTATAGTGAAGGAAGTGTGTCTCAACTTGGTCTGGTAGCCGTGAGGTCTAACAACAGGAGTTGTGGGTTGCAATAAAGCTTCAAAAGAGGGATAGTCTACTGGCTCAAGAGGAAAAAACTCTTTATGTATATATTCTGCACTTTTGTAGATATGTTTTAAATATGCACATAAAAAAATGCAAAAAGAAAAAGAACTTCAAAAAAGTGGTGGGTCTGAGAGAAAATGATAATCCCACCGGAGTGTATATAGTGCAATAAAGAAAAGCTTGTTATCCATGTTCCATCTCATGAAGCTTGCAGCAGGGACACTTAGCTACACCGGTTGAGCTCCCAAGGATACATGGCTACACTGGCCATGGTCCATTCTCTTCTACCTCCTCTTCTTGAGCCGGTTGAACTTGAACTTAGAAGGGAATACCCCGCTCCTCGAGGAAAGAGTTGCCAGACTAGGGTATTAGAGTTACCTTGTTGGGGGAGGGTTGTCACTTTTCTACTTCTGAGGTGGAGAGCTAGATATCACTTACACCGTACGAGGAAAGATTCATGGTCTTCAGGGTTTGTGTATGTAGACTTGTTCTGATCTGGATTGTTGAGGAGTCTTGACTATAGATTAGTGGAACTTAGAGGCTGTTAAGTTTTAAACCTAAGTCCAAATAAGGTTCCGACACATTAATAATCCAAAGATCTGACTAAGCTCCATACTTCAATTTAATGAAGACAAGTTTAATAATCAGCATTGATTTGTTCTTTTTCCCTTCTTTTTTTTCTTTTCTTTTTCACTTCTTTTTCAAATAAGTGTTTGCTAAGGGACTAGCAAAAGTAAAGTATAGGGGGGAGGGGTGATGAATCCTCATTCAACACTCTTTATTCTTTTATTTTAGCTAAAATTCTTTGCAAAACACCATGTATATGTTAGTAAATATAATAAATTGTCAAAATGCATGCTTTGTGGAAATAGCAATATTTAGCATGTTTTTGTGCAAAAAATAAAAGAATAAAGAAATAAAGAAAAAGAGGGAAATATTTAGAATAAATATTGAGTGACCCAAACCCAAGAGAGGACCAAATATGGGCCTGATCGCCAAATAAAATAAGTAGAGAGAGATAGGGCAACTCAACCTTGTGATAAACCCCCTCTTGTGTATATATTTTATTTTCATAAAAATAAATAAATAAATATATATATATATATGTGTGTGTGTGTTTCTCACCATTTGTATATATTTATAAAAATAAAATAAAAATCAGAAAAAATTATATAAAAACAAAAAGAAAATAATTTCTCTCTCTTCATTGTACATATACCATGTATATAGGAATAATTCTCCTATTTATTTCACCCTTGTACATAAATTATTTTATAATCTAAATTTTATGGTGTAAATAAATAAAATATAAAATTAGAGTAATTTTACAAAAATAAAATAATAAAAATAAAAATTGAAAATACATAGGTATTTATGCATGTATAAAATATTATATTATGTATATACATTAATTTATTTTTAAAAAAATAAAAATAAATAAAAATCATTAAAAAATAATTTGAAAAATAATAAACATTTTTCATGTTGAAAATATTTTGAAATAAAATCATTTACTATTTTTATTTAATTTATAAATAATTTCATAATCCTGAATTTTCATTGGTCCACGGGGGAACGTTGACCCCTGGTCAACTGCCCCCCGGACCACATCCTTCGCGGACCCGGTTTGAACCCGACTTCTGCAAATTTTCCTGGATTGATCCGATCATCATTTTCCCAAACCTCGTGCTCCGATTGTAGAGGCAAGGTCCATGATCCACGCCCGCCATCTATTCTAGGGGTCCATGCATCGATTTGCACGCCCGACTCCAACCTTTTCGGACCCCTATTCGTATATAGCTTCAACTCTAGCCGCCATTCCACTCACCATCGGCCATCGTCTTCAACCCCTGTGACCTCCACCTTCCTCCTGGAGTGACAGCGAGTGCAGGAGCGTGTTGCAGCGAGCGTTTGGAGGCCTTAGCCCTAGGTCTGGCGACCAACATCACCGTGCTCCGCCACCGACGAAGCCCGAGCCTCTGGAGACATTGCTCCATAGACGCAAAGACACTGCGAGGTAGCTGACCTCCATCCCAGACGACTTCGATCATCAGGTAGACTCAATACCCAGTAGCTTCGTTTAATTTCCAATCATTAGGTTTTCGACATCCGACCTCCGCCGCCCATTTCCCGACGCTTAGATCACCGTCTTGCCCATCCGACCGCACCTACACCTTCACGAGACCCCTCTGCACCTTCTTCTCCCAATCGCTCCCCCTGGTTCTCCATGGAACAGAGAACTCGGATCTCCTCCGCCGTCGCTCGTCGGAGACCCATGCTCCGCCTCACCCATTCACCCCCTTCATCCTTAACCGGGTTGAGGCAGTTTGTCCTCGACCCAACATTCTTCCTGTGTAGGTTAGAAGGCCAAGGAGCCTCATCTGGAGGCCCGATCATGAGAGCACAGTAGCTCCAGCTCGTCCTCGTCGCCGGAGAACTCCAGCTGCTCCCGGTATCATCGGAGCATTCCAACTTCTACGGACGACCATCAGCTTCGATTTGCCCATCTCAGCAGCATTGGAGGACATCCCCACCACGTGCAACGACCGGGTGAAGTTTGCTGGCGAAATGTTCTTCCAGGGCCCTCCATAGCCGTTCGATCAAGAGCTCCTCCTCCAGGTCCATCGGAGCCATCCATTTATGGAGAGCTAGCAGCCGTTCGATCCATCTACGGATCCGATCTAGGACGTAGATCGCTAAAGGGGTATCCACCATCCAGAGCCATTAGATCATGAGTGGACTCCCCATAGCCGTTGGATCATAATAAAAGGGTAAATATCACTTAGGCCCTCCTTAGTTTTGCATTTCTGTTTGAGTCCTATAAATATTTTATGTAGTTGTTTTTAAATTGGATAATTTGCATCTTGGACCTTAGAGTTTTCAGATATTACATTTTAATCCCTCTGTGTGTGGTGCACGTGCATCGACACGTGATTTTTGGAAAATTTGCATGTTTTATCCTAGAGTTTTGTGTTGTTATTGTTTACATCTTTATAAATAGGAATGACAGATATGCCCTTGTTTTTGTGAATCACGTGCGTGCCTCGTGCCCTTCTAGGCTTTTTGCAACTTTGACCCCAGACTTTTAACACGTATTATCATTTAGCCCTGAAACTTAATTTCTTTGCACTTAGGTCCCTATGTGCTGTGCCTTTTTGATTGGCCAAATAAAATAGCAAATTAATTCCAAATTTTGTGAAATTTGGAAACGTAGCCCCTGCCGCTGTGTAAAAATTTCACTAATTTTTTGGGACAAATTTGTTTTGATTTTCTATTTTTAAAAATTCAAAAACCTCTATTTTTGCTATTGTTTGAATTATAAAATCAATTAAAAATATTAAAAGCTCTCCAAAAATTCTTAAAAAGTTAGTGTATGTTTGTTTTGTTGTCTTCTTTCTTTAGTTCAATTTTTGCTGCATTTGGACCTATAAAACCCTTAAAATTTGAAAACTCTAAAACCCTTATAAAATCATTACAAATTCTTAAAAATTCAAAAAAATGTAATTTGTTTTCCTGTAGCTAATTTTTACTTGTAATTTTTTATAAAAATTGTCTCCAGATTTTTAGAGGCTATTTTATATTTTTAAATAGCCTTTCAAATCTGGCTACATAATAGCTTCATGTTTTTTTCCTTATTTTATTTTTATAAAATTAACAAAAAATATATAAAAATCTGAGAAAATTACAAATAATACTTGAAAAATTATAAAACCCAAAAATATTTTTATTTTAATTTTCTGATTTTATTTGTGTTATTAACTAATTCTTGATTGTGACTTGTTGGCTTGTTTTATATTTTTCTTCATAATTAAAAATCACAAAAAAAATTTAAAAAACCTAAAATCCACCAAAAATATTTTCTTCCCTTATTTTGATTTTAGACTACTTCGTAAGCCTCGTGCCAATCCATGCTCCTTGAGTTCGATCCTGGTCACTATACTAGAATAAATAAATAGCGAGACCGCTATTCGATTTTATTGATTGACTACTCTATTTGGTGGTCTAGTTTTCTTGTTGACTGAGCTTCGAGGTTCGGGTCGCAACGACATGTGTTTTTACCTTTACCCGGATCTTGAGTGCTTTTTCTCAGTCACTTTCCACGTTATCAAAATATACCTTTAATAATAAAAAATAAGGGAGGAGGGGTAGCCAAGTTAGCTTCCCCGATTGCTTAGGAATGTATGTTTTTATACGAAATATGAATGACAATGTGGTGTTATATAGATATCTAAATCTCCCTAATTATTATCAAAAAATATCTTTGAAAAAATAAGGATTGAGGCAGCCAAAATAGTTGATCCTTGAGTTCTATATTAGACTTGCCCTAGTAAATCTACGGACACAGATCGTCTACTGTAGCAGGAACCGCAACAGAGTCTGCAGTAACCGTTGGAGCCGTGGTTATTGTAGAAATACCCCTACAACAGACGATCCTCTCTGTCGATCTACACCACTTACCGATACTCTGCACACAAGTTTTTTTCCGGACTTCACTTTTTCTCCATGGTACTGCAACCCAAACATCTTATAGGGAAAAGTAAGATCGATTGATGCTTCATAATTTATAATAAATATTTTTCTTTTACATTGTGGGATGCTATAAACACAGTCTTTAAATTTGAATATAAACACTGACAGATATTAACAGGTACGAAGAAGTGTTATCTTTTGAATCAAATACGAACGAAGACGACTATGAATTACTTATGGATAATTGTAAAAGTACCTTTAAATTGGCTTAAGTTTACAAGTATAAGATGAGTTACATATAAAATAATATCAAATATGTTTATTTCATAATAATTATATCAACTATGGAGAGAAAAAAAATCAAATATAGTTATAAATAAATTTACAATTATTTTTTCATTTTAAAATTAATATATGAATACAAATAGTACAAAATAAAAGTCATATCTTTGTCTGCATCTATCTAATTATGAATGTAAAATGCAGTATAGAATGAATACGATATAAGATCAGATATGAGTGCATTCATATTTGTTTCGTCATTATTTATCATAAATGCAAACGATGGTTGCCTTGTGAGGGTTGTATGTATAACTTGATGAACTAAGCAATGTATATACCACCAATGTACAGGTATTTTGACTGTCGCCGAACTTAGTAAGAGTGAAAATTAACTTGAGAAATCTTATACATTGACTTGTTCAACAAAACACAAACATAAACAAACATTGAAGAACATAACACGCATGTATCCTTCGTTTTCTTTTAGAAACTAGCCCAAAAGGACATGTCAATGGAATTGGATAGTCTACAGTAAGGCAATTGCAACAGAGTCCGCTGCAGCGGCCCGATGCGTGTCACGTGCTAGGAACCCATGCAATGACTGGGGCCATACCAAATTAAACCCCCCCTACCTGACTCCTCCCAATTTGCCTTAGACGTTCCTCCTCCCTCGACGCGATCCGAGCCTGTGCACACTGATGAATACCCATTCATCACTCTTTATTCTTATATTTTAGCTACAAAAACCTATGCAAATACATGTAGATACTTGTAAATAGGAATAATTAGCAAAAGCATGCATGTTTGTAAATACCTATAATTAGCATGTTTTTGTGCAAAAATAAAAGAATAAAGATGAAAAAGAAAAAGAGGGAAATATTTAGAATAAATATTGAGCAACCTAACCCAAGGGAGGGCTCAGCATGGGCCTGACCGCATAAAAGCCAAAGTAGAGGGAGATAGGGGCTCATGTGTAAATATTTGAAAATAAATAAAATTATATTTTCCTCACCCAAAAATATGCTTGTAAATATTTTGTATATATTTAGAAACTATTAAAAACAAAATAAAAATTTAAAAATCAAAAATTCAAAAATACCCCTTCACCTTGTACATAGACCATATTCCTATATTTATTCAACCTTATAAATAAATAAAATTATTTTCAAAACTTTTTGTAAGTATTCTATGTTATATTGTAAATAAAATAAATAAAAAGAATTAAAACAAAAATCAAATAAAAATAACAAAAATTAAAAATACAAAAATATCTTGTACATGTGCCATGTACATAGTTGTACATAACTAATTATTTCCTCTATGTATATAAATAATAAAAACCAAATAAAAATATCCTTTTATTCCTCATTTTATTCTATAAATAAATAAAATATAAAATGAGAATAAAATTGTATAAAAATAACTAATTAAAAATCAAAATTAAAAACCACATATTGTACATATACCTATACATAGCCCTAATATGTACATACCTTATTTTTATTTCCAAAAATTAATTAAAAATCACAAAAAATAGAAAAAATTAAAATAAAAATATTTTATGTTTTGAGTTTTTATAATTCGGCCTTTTCCTATTTTATTTCGAATTTTCAAATCAATTATGGCGTGGCCTCTCCTGATTGGTCCACGGGGGACGTTGACCCCCCGGTCAACTCCCCCCTGTGGACCACTTCACACGGGTCGTGACGCCCGACCCGACTTCCCCGATTTTTCGCGTCACGACCCGGCTTCCAAATCCGCAAATCTCGAGCTCCGATCATTCCCCGTGCATCCGGGAACCTCGCCCGACACCTTGCCTAGGGGTCCGTGCTCCATCGAGCCGGACCCGAGCCCTTCTTCCCGGACCTGCACCCATATAAAATCCCAGCTCCGCCGCATTCATTTGCTATCTTTGGCTATCCACCCTTCGTCCCGTGACCTCCATAGCGATCCCTGAGGTGACAGCTCGCGATTGCCCTTGTAGCAGTGAGGAGGGGGTGGCCGGACCACTAATCCGGCGACTTTGTGCCGCCGTGCTCCGCCCCGTGCAGGAGCTCGAGCCTCAGGCCTTGGCGACCTTCGAGGCAACGATCAGGAGCTGCCTAAGCTCCAGCACAGCCTTCCACACCACCCAGGTAACCTTCTAGCCTTCTTGTTTAGCTTAATTTTGAGTTACCCCCAAATCATAGTACCGTCGAGTTCCGTCGATTCCGGCTATATCGCACATCCTTTCGATCATCGGAACCTACGCTCACCATCGCCATCCCTCCGCGCACATTCTTCGCCCCTTCGTTCATCCCAGCTCGCACAGGAGCTGGGGTTCGAGCTCCACCGTCCTCCGCTTGCCGGAGCTCGCTCGCCCCGACCCATAGTTCACCTTCACACCGCTTCATCGGGTCGAGGCACTTTGCCCTCGACCCGCAAAGCTTCTGGGTTACTTTGCAGGTCAAAAGGAGGCCATCTGAGGCCCCCTCACATCCAGGCCAGGAGCTTATCTCCGTCGACCTCGCCGGAGCCCCTCCAGGGCTCGGCTGGGCCATCGGAGGCCACCACCAGCTGCGGGACTCCAGTGCGGACCTGCTCCGATCTTCAGAGGCAGCTGAGGAGGACCACAGCACGCGCACGAGGCCGGCGAACCTCGCCGGCCACCTGTTCTTCGAGGGTCCTCCATCACCGTCCGATAGCCCTCAGAGCTCCAGTTTCAATCGTCGCCGTTCATTCATCGAGGAGCAGACACCGTTGATCATTTCGAGGGTCGATCCGGACCGTTATCTCAGAGGAGAGAGTCACCAGCACCTGACCCGTCCGATCTTCCACGTGGCCCCCTCTGAGCCGTCGATCAGGCTCACGTGCGGACAAAGAGAAGCGCCAGCCGTTCGAGACCGTTAGATCAGCTACGTGGCGTTCATCCAGCCGCCGACGTAATAAAGGGGTAATTTACCTTAGGCCCCCTCGTAGTTTGTGCTTTACATTTCAGTCCTGTAAATATTTTATGCTTTTTATTTACGTTTGGATAATTGCACATTGGACCTCGTGCTTTTTAGTATTTGCATTTATGCCCCTGTATGTTTGAGCCACGTGCGTCGTCACGTGTATATCTGGTGTATTTGCAATATTAGTCCTGTAGTTCTGGGTGCTTTGTTAATGAATGAAAACTTTTTAGGAATTGCATATCTACCCCTGTGAATGTTTTAATTGCACATGTGCGTGTATTGTAGGGTAAATTGCATCTGGGGTCCCTGGACTTTTGGTACGTGTTACCAAATAGTCCCCGGACTTTAGTTTATTTACAAAAAGGTCCCTGAGTGCCCCAGGCACGTGCCACGCGCGTGACTTGCTGGGAAAATTGCACCTGGACCCCCATAACTTCGGGTATTTGCACTTAAGTCCCTGTGCACAGTGCCCCCTTTGGATTTTTGAATAAAATATCAAATCACCTCCAAATTCGATGAAAATTTGACACATGGCTCCTGCCATGTTGTAGAATTTTTGAGAATTTTTGAGGACATTTTTGATTTTATTTGTTATTTTTAAAAATTCAAAAACATCTATTTTAGCTACTGTCTAGGTTTAAAAACCCCAAAAAATATAAAAACACCCCCAAAAATTCTAAAAAAATTAGTTACTGTTCTTTGTGTGTTTCTTGATTTGCTAGCAATTTTGGCTATTTTTCATTGAGTAAAAACCCTAAAAATCTAAAAACACCTAAAAACTCATAAAAATTATAGTAAATAATTTAAAAACCCAAAAACAATAATTTTGGTGCCCTAATTTTCCTTTTTTAATCTAGCATACAGGAAAATTACCTCCAGGTCCCTCTGAGATCCTTAAATATTTTATTTTTGGGTTTTGGGCCTGGCTGGACAGTACCTTGTCTTTTTAGCACTGTTTGATTTTTAGAAAATAAAATATCCCTCAGAAAATTATCAAAAATTAACCAAAAACACTAAAAAACCTAAAAAACATAAAAACAATTTTTATTGAATTTTTTCTTGATTTTTGATGCTTTTAATAATTAACTAAAGTGTGCTTTTATTTGCTTTCTTTTATTTTCTTCACTTTTTAAAAATCCAAAAAAAATATAAAAATTATTAAAAACCACTAAAAAAATACTTTTCTTTTATTTTATTTTCTTTTTACTACTTCGTAGGCCTCTGGCCAACCCGTGCTCCTTGTGTTCGACCCTGGGTGCTATACCAGGTTAATCTCATAGCTAGACCGCTCTCTTTTGTTCTTGATTGATTTTACCTGTTTTGAGTGGTTGATTTTTCTTGATATACCCATCCTCTGAGATCCGGGTCGCAACGACCCTTGTTTCATTACCTTCACCCGGGTCTTGAGGGATTTTAGGGTTATCAGAATGGCGCCGTTGCCGGGGAGCACGGCTTAGTAGTATTTTTGTCTTTATTTTCGTTTTTGTTTTCGCGGTTTTTCGTGGCTCTTCGGAGCTCGCGGCTTTTCGAGGTTTTTGTATCTATTTTCTTTTTGTTTTATTTTGTTTTATTTTGATTTTCTTTTATTTTTATTTTTGTTTCATATTGTGTGTTTATTTTATTTTTCATTTTTGCATATATACCCTGACTTGTATTTTCATTTCTTTTTCTTTTCATTTGATTATTTTTACTGGTCTGACCACTCTTTTCTCTGTCTTGCGAGGGCCCGAGGACCGCGGAGGCGACTTTCGAGGAGCCTGAGCAGCCGAGGAACTTGGAGGCGGCTTCTTTCTCTACGAAGCTGCAGGAGAGAGCGAGAGGGAGAGTTGAGTGGGTGAGGATAGCTTAGGACTTTATTTCATTTATTATTATTATTGTAATAATACAGGGACAGGACTTGGACTGTTTGGACTTGTGACCGTAGCGGGTCTGTTTCGCCGAGCACCGGTGTGCTCGGGGGACCCATTAGGACCTTCGGTTTTTCGCGGCTTTCTTCGCGGTTTTACTTTTCTTTTATTTCTGTCTTTTCCGGTTTTTCGCGGTTTTTGCTCGAGCCCCTAGATTTAGGACTTTCTGGTGATTGTGACGTAATTAAGTAGGATCCACACACCTTAATGACATATCTGTTCCTATAGACCGTAATTGGACCTACTTAAAATAAATAATAAAAATAACCGACTCGCTAGCCTCCGTAGCCTACGTGCCGTAGCCCGTCCTGTAAAGCGCTTACTCCTACCCCCGATTTGTCGGGCAGGGGAGGGACGGGCCAAGACCGGACCCTTTGGCTTGGAGGTCGGTGACCGGTTAGACGGTTCTTCGCTAGAAGTTGCTCGTCTAGGACTCGGCTTTTTCCCGCTGCATCATTTAGCTTAGTTTTATTTCTGTCTTTTATTTTATGCGCGAATCATATTGCATGTAGAGAGCTGGAGCAAGGTACGCATTTCTGACTTTACATGCATCATTGATTTCTCGTGCATCGGCTTTTTCGACTTCTCCCCCCGATTTTGGACTAAATAATCAGGAGAACCGAAAAATTCGTTAGGCGATTTGTTTGCTTTGAAAAATACCTAAAAAGTGAAACCATAAAATTGGGACTGCTAAGATTATTGACCTTAAAACTCGCTCACCCTAAAATTTTGTCTTGGGGAGAGCAACCCCCTCATTGCTTGGTTTGTATGCACGAGAGAGTGACCCGCACACTAGGTAGAGCCCCCCATTGCTAAACCCGACTGATTACAGACTCTTCCGTGCGGGCCAGTCGGTTGGGTTAGCAGCGGATATCCCAACAGGTCACGTAAGCGCTCTGATATCTTGAGTGTTCACCAAAATAAAATTGACAAGATAATTTGACCGAACTTTCACGGTCATCAGCTCGCGTTGCGTTGGTGAACCGGGGGTTTGTTTTTAGATCATAATTTTTCCAGATCTCATCCGCCCTACTCGCCAGATCAAGATGATGGGTAGACGATCTCTTAGGCAGCCTCTGGTTGCACCGCTTTCGGGCGCGTCTACCTCATCATCTAGGTTGGCTCGTGAGAGCTCAGACCCGCTCTCCGAGCCCGAGTATGACTCCACCTTGTTCCCCCTCGACCCCCTTTCTGACCTTCCTGAGAGACACGAGCCCGAGGAGAGATTGATACATTTAACAGCACCTGAGCTAGGCTCGTTTGATTTTGCAGACATCGATATGGCCGGAGCAGGCAGTTCTGATGATCACTCCCGTCGACCGGAGCACATTATACTAGACCAGGGAGCGATCAACTCCACCCTGATCGCATCACTCGATACAGTCCAGCAGCAGCTCCGCGATCAGGGAGCATTCATGATAGAGATGAGGAGAGAGTTGGAGAGGCTCCGAGCAGAGCGAGATCAGCAGAGCGAGCCCGAGGAGATCCCGGATGCAGATGCACAGGCACGAGCCGCAGCAGCAGCAGCAGCAGCCGCGGCCGCCGCCGCAGCGGCAGCAGCCGCAGGAGGAGCAGGACCACCTAGACCGATGCGGGAGTTGCACAACCCCGGATCTACACTGATGCACCATTGGGTGGTGGTTCCAGCTATCGTGGGGGACTTCAAGTTCCCCCCCAATACCTTGCAGATGCTTCCTCGGTTCCATGGACTTGCTACAGAGGAGCCCCACCTCCACCTCCAGAAGTTTCTGATGATTTGCAATACTGTCCACGACAGGCATGTGGACCAGGATACGATCAGGATGATCGCCTTCCCCTTTTCACTGGCAGACAGAGCAGCCACCTGGCTGAAACATTTGGGGAGATTTGTCTACACCTGGGAGCAGCTCCGCACCGAGTACTTGAACAAGTACTATCCACTCGGGCGGACGAATGCAGCGAGGGCCCTGATCAGCAACTTCTCCATGTTCCCCAACGAGCAGTTTCACGAGGCTTGGGAGAGGTTCAGAGAGCTCCTGGACAGATGCCCGCACCACGACATCACGAAGCCGAACCTAGTTCAGAGCTTCTTCAGCGGGTTGTCACCAGAGCTACAGGGCCTGGTGAATGCTTCTTGCGGCGGGTCCTACTTCGCCAAGGACCACGACCAGGTCTGGGCCATTTTTGAGGAGATGGCAGAGAACTACATGGTGATGTCCCAGACCCGGCTCTATACTCAGAAGACCCAGCCACATCAGTCGGGACCCATGCAGTACCAGCGGATAGCACGGGTAGATGCAGGTCCATCCAGTTCGTCTGCAGCCGCAGCAGCACATGCAGAGTCGTCAGCTGCAGACATGGGTATCATTAGCGAGAAGTTGGACCGCATGGAGCTGATCGAGAAGAAGCAGTGCCAGAGTATCACGCAGATGGAGCAGATGGCACAGGTCTTGAGCGACATGAAGACACAGCTCATGTGTCTCCAGGAGGCACAGACGGCTTCTCAGCCCCGTCTTCAGTCGCGAGGCGACACCGGCAGCAGCAGCAGCTCGTCCCAGCGCTCCAGCACCCCCGTGCAGCCTAGACAGGTTCACCTTGTACATGCGGAGCCGTACCAGCAGCCGCAGCCCACCTACCAGTCTCCACCATCTCCAGAGATGCAGATGGTGGTCTACCAGCCGGACCAGCCTCTGGCAGTACTCCCGCCAGCCCCTTTTGATGCCGAGCCGTTGATGGATGTCAACGGGATTTGGTACGACCGCCCTCAGCCTGGGATCCGACGGGACCATCCCGGATTCAGGTGGGGGAGTGGTGGTGCCCAGCCCCAGCAGCAGCCGTCAGGACAGGGAGGGCAGTACTCCCATCAGAGAGACCAGCACTAGCCGCAGCAGTAGCCCCCAGCATATCACCAGCAGTCATCCTACGGTCCTCGTCCCTATCAGCAGCAGGGACAGTCTTGGAGACGTGAGCAGCAGGCTCACCAGGGATACCAGCAGCACCCTCCATCCTACCCCTCTTACCCACCACAGCAGTTCCAGCAGCCTCACCCACAGAGAGGCCACCCGTCGGGCTCCCACGAGAGCCCCGCCTTGGATGACATCGCCCGCCTCCTCACGGACCAGCAGGCCACATTCAGACGGGAGATGGACGAGTTCCGCCAGGAGATGCGGGACCTGGTGAGAGGGAAGGCCGCCATACCAGCCCAGATAGAGCCGAATCCAAATAGCCTCAAGAGGAAATCTGAGCAGGTAGTACATACTGAGTTAGCCACTCCTAGTGATCCATTTGATGATACTTCTTCGGATCTATTTGATGCTGATTTTGTCACACTTAGGAGCGGTAGGACCCCAGCAGGCGGCGGCGCCTCATCTGAGCACCATCCCGAGGCGCCACAGGAGGAGGAGGAGAGCGGTACTGAGGCCGCTCCAGATGATGACGGTGGTACTGAGGCCACCAAGGATGCTGATCCCACCGGCGGTACTGAGGCCGCCGCTTCACCAGATCTAGGAGGTGGTACTGATGCCACCCATTCAGCCGAGCCAGCCAGTGGTACTGATGCCGCACGACGTCTACCAGCAGCAGCAGCAGAGCAGCCAGCCCGTGGTGGTACTGAGGCCACCGGTGTTTGTAGAGACAGTGATGTTGTTTTTCCTCGTGTTCATGTATCTCGGAACTCTGTTATGAATAAAGGAAAAGGTTTACTTTCTTCTGGTCCCACTGTGGTGCATGATGTATGTGTGGATCCGGTCCTTGAACTGTCTAGACCTTTCCCTAGTCCTTCATCTGAGAAGGACCCAGTGATCCCCTTCCCTAGAGCCCTCCAGATGGGGAAGGGGAAGAAAAATGATCCAAAAAAGAGAGAGCTTGAGGAGTTCAGCCAGAGCATGATCGATCGATTCCATATTCAGATGACCCTCCAGGAGGCTTTGCAGCACATCCCCCTTCTCCAGAGATCTTTGAGAGAGAGGACTACAGTCAGGAGGAGGAGGAGGAACCACACTTCAGAGATACATGTGCTAACCAAAGCCATGTGCTGTGCGATCCAGAACCGACTGCCAGCCAAGAGGCCAGATGCAGGGGCCCCGTATGTCAGATGCCAGATCAGTGAGCAGAGGTTCGACCGTACTCTTCTAGATAGCGGATCGTCGATCAACCTTCTTCCGGCAGCCCTTCTCGACCGCTTCGAGTTGGGCACTCTTCGACAGAGTAGGACAGTCCTTCAGTTTGCTGATCGATCTGTTAAGAGGCCGAAGGGGTTGTTACGAGACGTTATCGTCACTATTCAGGGTCTGCAATTCCCCGTGGACTTCGTAGTGTTGGACATGGAGATCCCTGAATCAGTGGCCGATACCCCCATCATCCTTGGTCGTCCGTTCTTGGCCACAGCCAAGGCGGTGACTGATCATGATAGCGGGAAGGTGTACTTTCAAGTCCAGGGCGAGAGTATACAAATAGAGACGGTCGAGGACTATAGAGCCAGATTCAGATCCCGCTCAGATGCGAGTACAGACTCAGAGCAGCTGACAGACGCAGAGCCAGACATCCACCAGGACTGTGATTTTGTGATCACAGATGATGAGGCAACTTGGGCAGACTTTGAGACACAGACCACCCTCTCACTTTCAGACACAGCTGATGCAGAGATGATAGCAGAGGAGAGTCTGGAGAGCACAGACCTGGTTCAGGATACCATTGCGGCAGCAGAGCCGGTCCTCGATCGCAGCACGATGTTTGGTGATGGTGGTGCTGAGGCCACCTTGTTTTCCGGTGGTACTGATGCCACCACTTCTGATACAGATCCCTCGGATTCAGAGTCTGATTGGGCCGATTGCTATGATCAGATGCCAGACCTGAGTCCATCTGAGCCTATTGATGAGGAGGAGGTAGATGCAGAGCAGAGCAGAGACAGTGCAGTAGAGCAGCCTTCTCCCGATCCAGTTTGCGAGAGTATGCTTTCACTTTCCCAGGCAGATTTGGCCGACCTTGCAGCTTTCACTCAGTTTCTTCCACAGCCAGATTTGCCGGCACCCAGCACTCCAGAGCTGAAGCCGCTCCCTACTTCGCTGAAGTATCGATTCCTTGCGGGCGATCCAGAGATATACCCAGTCATCATCTCCGCCGAGTTGACTGGAGAGCAGGAATCCCGTTTGATGGGGGTTCTTGAAAAGAACCGCAAGGCGATCAGATGGAGCGTAGCAGATCTCCATGGGATTAGTCCATCAGTGTGCTCCCACCATATCTATCTCGAGGAAGGGGCGAAGCCGTCGCGTGAGTTCCAGCGGCGTCTGAACCCCAACCTGAGAGAGGTTGTGATGAAGGAAATATCAAAGTGGTGGGGTGCAGGTTTTATTTATCCCATTTCCGACTCCAAGTGGGTCAGCCCCTTGCATGTGGTGCCCAAGAAGACGGGCATCACGACTGTGATCAGTGAGTCAGGAGAGGAGATTGCTACACGAGTACCCACCTCTTGGAGGGTTTGTGTTGACTACAGGAGACTCAACCAAGCCACCAAGAAGGACCATTTCCCCCTGCCTTTTATTGACCAGATCATTGAGAGACTGGCAGGGAAGAGCCATTATTGCTTCCTGGATGGGTACTCAGGCTACAACCAAGTGGCTATCGCTCCTGAGGATCAGGAGAAGACCACCTTTACCTGTCCCTTCGGCACATACGCTTTTCGACGCATGCCATTTGGGCTATGCAATGCCCCTGCGACTTTTCAGAGGTGCATGCTGTCGATCTTCTCGGACATGGTAGGGGAGTGCTTAGAGGTCTTCATGGATGATTTCTCGATCTACGGCGACGGATTTGATTCTTGTCTTGACTGCCTAGATCGAGTACTCCAGCGATGTATTGAGTATCACTTGGTGCTATCTTGGGAGAAGAGTCACTTCATGGTGACTCAAGGGACGGTGCTTGGCCACATCATCTCCAACAGGGGCATGGAGGTTGATCCGGCCAAGGTTGATGTCATTAGGAAACTCACACCACCGTCCAATCTGAGGCAGCTACGGTCATTTCTGGGGCACGTTGGATTTTATAGGAGATTTATTCATGATTTCAGCAGGATTGCCCGGCCGTTGACTGACCTCTTGACGAAAGACGCCGAGTTCCTTCTCGATGACAAGTGTCTTTCGTTGTTTGCTACTCTCCAGCAGTGTGTTATTGAGGCTCCTGTCCTCCAGCCGCCTGATTGGTCTCTCCCATTCGAGATCATGACGGACGCCTCCGATTTTGCCGTAGGGGCAGTGCTGGGACAGAGGAGGGATGGAGTGCCATTTGCTATACACTACGCTAGCCGCACATTGGATTCCGCCCAGCGGAATTACATGGTCACAGAGAAGGAGATGCTAGCCGTAGTGTTCGCCCTAGATAAGTTCAGATCATATATCATTGGATCTAGAGTGACTTTGTTTACAGATCATACCGCCATCAGGTACCTCATGGCAAAGAAGGATGCCAAGGCCAGACTGACTAGATGGATCCTTCTACTCACTGAGTTCGACATTGAGATTAAGGATAAGCCTGGAGTCAAGAATGTGGTGGCGGATCATCTCTCCCGATTAGAGCAGCCTGAGGAGACTGAGCAGATTGATCCTATCCGAGATACCTTCCCAGATGAGGTGATCCTTGCTATCGCCTCACTCCCATGGTACGCCGATATTGTGAACTTTCTCGTTGTTGGGAAAGTCCCACAAGATTGGCCCAGGCAGAGGCTTGAGACCTTCCTAGCGAAGGCCAAGTCTTACCATTGGGAGGATCCCATCCTTTACCACGAAGGAGGGGATAGCGTCTGGCGTCAGTGTATTCCTCAGGAGGAACACCATAGCATCCTCACTTACTGCCACAAGCTTGAGGCAGGAGGACATCATTCTGGGAGGAGAACGTCACAGAAAGTGCTCCAATCCGGCTTGTGGTGGCCTACCCTCTTCAAGGACTCAGATGAGTTCGTGAAGAGGTGTACTGACTGTCAGAGGATGGGCACTTGTGGACAGCGTGATATGATGCCGATGCATCCCATTCACTTCTGTGAGGTTTTTGACGCATGGGGCATCGATTTCATGGGTCCATTCCCTAAGAGTCAGGGATTTGAGTACATTCTGTTGGCCGTAGACTATGTGAGTCGTTGGGTGGAGGCTATCCCCGCCCGAGCCGCTGATGCGAGGACAGTTTGCAGATTTTTGAGGAAGCACATCATCACGCGGTTCGGGGTTCCACGAGTTCTTATTTCTGATGGGGGATCTCACTTCATCAACGACCAGGTGAAGGCACTTGCTAGCGAGTTCGGCATAGATCATCGTGTTGCTACACCATACCATCCACAGACGAATGGTCTAGCCGAAGTGTCGAATAGGGAGATCAAGACTATTCTGCAGAAAGTCGTCCGCCCTGACCTAAAGGATTGGTCACAGCTATTGGACTCGGTCCTGTGGGCATATAGGACGTCTTTCAAGACACCTTTGGGCACATCTCCCTTTCGCCTCGTGTATGGCAAGCCATGCCATCTTCCTGTTGAGCTGAGGCACAAGTCACTTTGGGCAGTTACAGACATACTTATGGATCCAGATGGTATAGGAGACCAGAGGAGGGCAGAGCTAGCTGCCCTGGAGGAGCTTAGAGATGCAGCTTTCTCAAGCAGCCTACACTATAAGGAGAAAGTCAAGGAGTGGCATGATTCTCATATCAGCCACAAACATTTTGAGATTGGACAGAGAGTATGGCTGTTTGATGCGAGGCTTAGATTATTTCCAGGGAAGCTACAGAGCAAATGGAAAGGACCTTATCTGGTTCGGAAGGTACACGACAACGGTAGCATCGACATATCTGAGTTGTCTTCTGAGAGTACCTTCCGAGTGAACGGCCAGCGGCTCAAACCATTTCTAGATCATGAGCCGCGGGTCGTTGATATTGCCCCTATTCATTTTGCGTGAGATGTGGTCTTTGACTCACATCTAATGCATCTCACGCCTGAGTTTCACTGATCTCCCGCTGTATATAGATCCCGATGTCCATATCACCACATTCCTTAGTCCCACATCCCTTTCCCCATCTTGTGATTATGCTATACTTAGGGTGCACTTTACCCTAAGTATAGGGGGGATGTGAGACATTTCGGGTATTTCTTTTGTTTCTGTCTACCCCTGTTTTTGCTGCCTATACTTAGGGGTATTTCACCCTAAGTATAGGGGGGGTAGACCCTGTACATTCTCCACTCGGTTTTCCCTTCGTGTACAGCCTGCTATACTTAGGATTACTTGATCCTAAGTATAGGGGGAAGACCCGAGATCCTCTTCACTTTTTATTCTCCTTTTGTATAGCCTTCCTTTTCACTTCCCTATACATAGCACGAGTTATGTCTTCTTCATCGCTCTTGACTCTGAGGACATCGTTCGAGCTAAGTATAGGGGGGTGTGTATATATTTCATATATACTTTAGCCATAACTCGTACTTTGTGTGAGCGTGTTAATAAATAAAAATGGCTAAAAACCACAAAATTTAAAAATTTTCATGTACATAATCTTCTTTTATTTGCACATAAATAGCTAGTGTACAAATTATTTTGGTAAAAATGATTTCAAAAATCTTTTGTGTGTAAAGCTTGTGTAAATATTTTTGTATCAAAATTATGTATATAGCACAAAATTTTTCCAAAATGTTTTGAAAAATCAAAAGTTTGCAAAAATCTCGTGTAAATGTGTGTAAATACCTTTTTGCAAAACTTGCACTTCATGCATCATCCATTCATGATTTCAAAACATTTTTCAAAAATTTTGCATGATTGTAAAATATTGTGTAAATAAGCATCTTTTCATACGTATGTATATAGTTTTTCTGGATGATAGTTGACATTTAAACTAGCCTGGAATCAAATTGAGAGATGGAGCTTGATTAAGATCTTAATCCACCTAATTCTAAGAGGAACCTTATAGGGCTTAGGTTTAAGGCTTTTCAGGTCCATGGTGACTTAATTCTTTGAGTCCACTAGGCTATGATCACATGTCATCTCAATGAGCCTAAGTAGAGCACTTAACAACAACACATGACTCATATAGATTATGGCTTTACTTGGACAACCGCACTATGCTCCGAGCTCTCTACGGATGAGGTGGTAAGGAGGCAGTCTTCCTTGGCTTGGGGTAGCATATGAGGGTAGTACTTCTAGGCGGAACCTCTCTTCTTCTTATAGTGAAGGAAGTGCGTCTCAACTTGGTCTGGTTGCCATGAGGTCTAACGACAGGAGTTGTGGGTTGCAATAAAGCTTCAAAAGAGGGATAGTCTACTGGCTCAAGAGGAAAAACTCCTTGTATATATGCTGCACATGTATATGTTGTATAGATGCACTCGAAAAAAAAATGTGCAAAAAGAAAAGAACTCCAAAAAAGTGGTGGGTATGAGAGAAAATGATAATCCCACCGGAGTATGTATATAAGTGCAATAAGCAAAGCTTGGTTTCATGATCCACCTGTTGTAGCTTGCAGCAGGGAGACTTGGCTACACTGGTCAAGCTCCCAAGGGTACTTGGCTACACTGGCCTTGACCCATTCTCTTCTTCCCCCTCTTCTTGAGCCGGTTGTACTTGAACTTAGAAGGGAATACCCCGCTCCTCGAGGAAAGAGTGGCCAGATTGAGGTCATAGAGTTACCTTGTTGGGGAGGGTTGTCAAGTTGCCATTTCTGAGGTGGGGAGCTTAGACTTCACATCCACAGGACAAGAAAAGATTCATGGTCTTCAGGGTTTGTGATTGATGACTTGTTCTGATCTGGAGCATTGAGGAGTCTTGATTATAGATTAGTGGAACTTAGAGGCTGTTAGGTTTTAAGCTTAAGTCTAAATAAGGTTCCGGCACATTAATAATCCAAAGATCTGATTGAGCTCCATACCTCAATTTAATGAAGGCAAGTTTAATAATCAACCTTGATCCATGTACATTCTCTTTTTCTTTTTCTTTCTTTCTTTTTCACTTCTTTTTCAAATAAGTGTTTGCTAAGGGACTAGCAAAGTATAGTATAGGGGGGTGATGAATACCCATTCATCACTCTTTATTCTTATATTTTAGCTACAAAAACCAATGCAAATACATGTAGATACTTGTAAATAGGAATAATTAGCAAAAGCATGCATGTTTGTAAATACCTATAATTAGCATGTTTTTGTGCAAAAATAAAAGAATAAAGATGAAAAAGAAAAAGAGGGAAATATTTAGAATAAATATTGAGCAACCTAACCCAAGGGAGGGCTCAGCATGGGCCTGACCGCATAAAAGCCAAAGTAGAGGGAGATAGGGGCTCATGTGTAAATATTTGAAAATAAATAAAATTATATTTTCCTCACCCAAAAATATGCTTGTATATATTTTGTATATATTTAGAAACTATTAAAAACAAAATACAAATTTAAAAATCAAAAATTCAAAAATACCCCTTCACCTTGTACATAGACCATATTCCTATATTTATTCAACCTTATAAATAAATAAAATTATTTTCAAAACTTTTTGTAAGTATTCTATGTTATATTGTAAATAAAATAAATAAAAAGAATTAAAACAAAAATCAAATAAAAATAACAAAAATTAAAAATACAGAAATATCTTGTACATGTGCCATGTACATAGTTGTACATAACTAATTATTTCCTCTATGTATATAAATAATAAAAACCAAATAAAAATATCCTTTTATTCCTCATTTTATTCTATAAATAAATAAAATATAAAATGAGAATAAAATTGTATAAAAATAACTAATTAAAAATCAAAATTAAAAACCACATATTGTACATATACCTATACATAGCCCTAATATGTACATACCTTATTTTTATTTCCAAAAATTAATTAAAAATCACAAAAAAATAGAAAAAATTAAAATAAAAATATTTTATGTTTTGAGTTTTTCATAATTCGGCCTTTTCCTATTTTATTTCGAATTTTCAAATCAATTATGGCGTGGCCTCTCCTGATTGGTCCACGGGGGACGTTGACCCCCCGGTCAACTCCCCCCTGTGGACCACTTCACACGGGTCGTGACGCCCGACCCGACTTCCCCGATTTTTCGCGTCACGACCCGGCTTCCAAATCCGCAAATCTCGAGCTCCGATCATTCCCCGTGCATCCGGGAACCTCGCCCGACACCTTGCCTAGGGGTCCGTGCTCCATCGAGCCGGACCCGAGCCCTTCTTCCCGGACCTGCACCCATATAAAATCCCAGCTCCGCCGCATTCATTTGCTATCTTTGGCTATCCACCCTTCGTCCCGTGACCTCCATAGCGATCCCTGAGGTGACAGCTCGCGATTGCCCTTGTAGCAGTGAGGAGGGGGTGGCCGGACCACTGATCCGGCGACTTTGCGCCGCCGTGCTCCGCCCCGTGCAGGAGCTCGAGCCTCAGGCCTTGGCGACCTTCGAGGCAACGACCAGGAGCTGCCTAAGCTCCAGCACAGCCTTCCACACCACCCAGGTAACCTTCTAGCCTTCTTGTTTAGCTTAATTTTGAGTTACCCCCAAATCATAGTACCGCCGAGTTCCGTCGATTCCGGCTATATCGCACATCCTTTCGATCATCGGAACCTACGCTCACCATCGCCATCCCTCCGCGCACATTCTTCGCCCCTTCGTTCATCCCAGCTCGCACAGGAGCTGGGGTTCGATCTCCACCGTCCTCCGCTCGCCGGAGCTCGCTCGCCCCGACCCACAGTTCACCTTCACACCGCTTCATCGGGTCGAGGCACTTTGCCCTCGACCCGCGAAGCTTCTGGGTTACTTTGCAGGTCAAAAGGAGGCCATCTGAGGCCCCCTCACATCCAGGCCAGGAGCTTATCTCCGTCGACCTCGCCGGAGCCCCTCCAGGGCTCGGCTGGGCCATCGGAGGCCACCACCAGCTGCGGGACTCCAGTGCGGACCTGCTCCGATCTTCAGAGGCAGCTGAGGAGGACCACAACACGCGCACGAGGCCGGCGAACCTCGCCGGCCACCTGTTCTTCGAGGGTCCTCCATCACCGTCCGATAGCCCTCAGAGCTCCAGTTTCAATCGTCGCCGTTCATTCATCGAGGAGCAGACACCGTTGATCATTTCGAGGGTCGATCCGAAACGTTAGCTCAGAGGAGAGAGTCACCAGCACCTGACCCGTCCGATCTTCCACGTGGCCCCCTCTGAGCCGTCGATCAGGCTCACGTGCGGACGAAGAGAAGCGCCAGCCGTTCGAGACCGTTAGATCAGCTACGTGGTGTTCATCCAGCCGTCGACGTAATAAAGGGGTAATTTACCTTAGGCCCCCTCGTAGTTTGTGCTTTACATTTCAGTCCTGTAAATATTTTATGCTTTTTATTTACGTTTGGATAATTGCACATTGGACCTCGTGCTTTTTAGTATTTGCATTTATGCCCCTGTATGTTTGAGCCACGTGCGTCGTCACGTGTATATCTGGTGTATTTGCAATATTAGTCCTGTAGTTCTGGGTGCTTTGTTAATGAATGAAAACTTTTTAGGAATTGCATATCTACCCCTGTGAATGTTTTAATTGCACATGTGCGTGTATTGTAGGGTAAATTGCATCTGGGGTCCCTGGACTTTTGGTACGTGTTACCAAATAGTCCCCGGACTTTAGTTTATTTACAAAAAGGTCCCTGAGTGCCCCAGGCACGTGCCACGCGCGTGAATTGCTGGGAAAATTACACCTAGACCCCCAGAACTTCGTGTATTTGCACTTAAGTCCCTGTGCACAGTGCCCCCTTTGGATTTTTGAATAAAATATCAAATCACCTCCAAATTCGATGAAAATTTGATACATGGCTCCTGCCATGTTGTAGAATTTTTGAGAATTTTTGAGGACATTTTTGATTTTATTTGTTATTTTTAAAAATTCAAAAACATCTATTTTAGCTACTGTCTAGGTTTAAAAACCCCAAAAAAATATAAAAACACCCCCAAAAAATTCTAAAAAAATTAGTTACTGTTCTTTGTGTGTTTCTTGATTTTCTAGCCAATTTTGGCTATTTTTCATTGAGTAAAAACCCTAAAAATCTAAAAACACCTAAAAAATCATAAAAATTATAGTAAATAATTTAAAAACCCAAAAACAATAATTTTGGTGCCCTAATTTTCCTTTTTTTATCTAGCATACAGGAAAATTACCTCCAGGTCCCTCTGAGATCCTTAAATATTTTATTTTTGGGTTTTGGGCCTGGCTGGACAGTACCTTGTCTTTTTAGCACTGTTTGATTTTTAGAAAATAAAATATCCCTCAGAAAATTATCAAAAATTAACCAAAAACACTAAAAAACCTAAAAAACATAAAAACAATTTTTCTTGAATTTTTGCTTGATTTTTGATGCTTTTAATAATTAACTAAAGTGTGCTTTTATTTGCTTTCTTTTATTTTCTTCACTTTTTAAAAATCCAAAAAAAAATATAAAAATTATTAAAAACCACTAAAAAATACTTTTCTTTTATTTTATTTTCTTTTTACTACTTCGTAGGCCTCTGGCCAACCCGTGCTCCTTGTGTTCGACCCTGGGTACTATACCAGGTTAATCTCATAGCTAGACTGCTCTCTTTTGTTCTTGATTGATTTTACCTGTTTTGAGTGGTTGATTTTTCTTGATATACCCATCCTCTGAGATCCGGGTCGCAACGACCCTTGTTTCATTACCTTCACCTGGGTCTTGAGGGATTTTAGGGTTATCACACACCCTTCCCCAACGCAATTCGAGCTCATGAGCTTGCACCCTCCCCCCTCTCTCGATAGAGAGGATCGTCTGTTGTAGTGTTGTTTCTGCCGATCTTGATCGAGTGGTTCGCCTGATTTTGAATGGTACGAACTCACAAAAAGTGTAAAATCATGCGAACTGCTCGATTAAGATCGAAATTAAGATCAAACGGCTCCAACAGTTAATGCAGACTACGCTACCCCGCTACAGCAGACGATCGGTGTCCCTCCCCGGATGCCTACTTCCTCACCAATGCAATTGAGAAGCCACATGATTAGGGTGACATGATTACGCGAAATGACCAATAATATCCCATTTATATAAAAATAAGTCTTCCAATGAGAGAACCCAATAAGAATATATGCAATTGCAAACTACCTCAAAACAATCAAATCACAAAGAGTCGGGAAAAGGCGTCCGGATCCTCCGCTGTAGTGCTGTAGTGCACTACAGCCGCTCGATCATTCCACGATTCTTCACAGCGTGTAACTCAAGTGTTTACTGCTGGGAAAGCATTCGATTAAAAGTACAGGTATAAATTTCCTCATTGAATCGGACGATGCAAAATGATGAAGGTCAAGTGGATGGCGCTGATGACTTGCACGGTGTAGGCGAGAGCCATCACCACGACATCGATCCAGAATATCCAAGTCCACTTGGAACTGCAAAGATGGAGTATGCCGCGGATGATGGCCAGGCAGAGGTACGCTGCCTGCAAACGCACGTACATCTTCGTCTTCTCCTGCAGATCCGGACGCTCTCGAGCATTGGGGTCATAGATGATCCCCTCCAGATTCTTCGCGAGCGCGAGGAAGTAGGTCCAGGGTTTCATGATCCAGATCTCCGGGAACACACATGTCATTGTTTGATGTAGTTGTTGGTCTATACTAGTATTAATTGTAGACCTGCAGACAGAAACGTGCAGACAGTCATATATGAATCAGAACACAGCAAACACTAACTCTTATAACGATCAACTGCTTTACAATACTGTAATTTTTCTGAAAATTCTATATTATCTCCTACCAAATCGTAAGCATCTACAAACCCTAATTCACATTGTGTGCACTTACAGGTCGATGACGGCAATGGCGAGGGAGAAAGGCAGCCGCGAGGCGTTGATGGAACAAGGACGACGATGCTACTGTGCACTGCAAGAACAGAACGGGAGCGTACGTCTTAAGGATGTAAGAGACGTTGCATGGATGTCCTTATCGGATTAGGAGACCAAAATATATTATATCACGGTTTGATTACGTCAGCATGCAAAATTTATTGGATCAGATGTCATTGCCAGGCGATAACATACTCATTATACTAATCTGATTTCACGTCAATTTATTTTAGAAAAATTATTACGATTTATCAAGAAAGAGAGTCCTTGACCACCAAGGGCCACACACAGCTAACAAAAACAAAGGTAATTCGAAAAGCAGATAGTACTTGGGGGCCTCGTCATTTAGTTAATACAATCGAAACTAGCAGCCCAAATAGAAACAAAAGAAAGTAATATTCACAGATAAAAAAATAACGTCAGTATTCGAATCCCAAGCAAAAAAGGAAGGTTGGGTTGGGACTTGGGACTCCTTTGATCCTCTGCTGTAATTAGTGTTAAGCAGAGGTGCTGTAATGACTTTTTTTTGCTAATTCCATTTCAAAATCCAACCTTATTGAATGAATCTTAGATATAGATAAATCCTCTACATATTTTCCGAATTTCGCTCCAATCCGACCTTATTTGCTATTTTATCTTAATAGGCAAAATTCTGGTCAATAAATAAGCAACTTATATTCCATTTAAAAAAGACTCGATATTTAAACCATTAAGATAAAATAGCAAATGTAGTCGGATTGGTGCGAAATTTGGAAGATATGTAGAAGATTTATTTATGATTCAATCTATAAGGTTGGATTTTGAGATGGAATAGCAAAAAAAGGCATTACAACACCTCTGTTGTAACACTAGTTACAACAGAGGATCCTCTCCCTAAGCGCACATGATGGAGCGGATGAGGCTTCATAGCTTGGAAAAGGGTCCTCTCCTGTAAGAAGAGTTACATCAGAGGTGGTTTAATCATCGATATTTACTATTTTTTATGATTTTGATTTTAAAATCCAACCTTATTGATTGAATCTTAGACTGCAAGCATGCGTGAGTGGGTTGGGCAACTGAGCTCCGGCGGAGGATGATGGGTGGAGCTCGATGACTTGATTATGAGCAGGAATCAAGGTGAAAATGGTGTATTGGGGCGGAGAACGTGATGAGGATTGATGTGGGAGGTGTAAGCGCGTTGATTACTAGCAAAATCACGGTGAATGGTGGCTAGGGTTCGAAGCTCCGGTGAATGAAGATGTTTGAAAATCACCAAAATTATGACCTTATTACTGAAAATAAAGCCTAAACTACGATTCAGTAGGAAAATGTGAAAAGAAATCCTAACTATCAGCTCGTACCTGGTCGTGACCAAGGAGGAGACGATGCACTACCCAAAGAATCTTCAAGCGAGCCAGACCGCCACCAAACTCCTTTCTCCACGTAGAACTCTCAGCGAACTTGTTTCTGTCACCCGCGTACTCAAGCACACAAGAATAAGGGGTTACAGAAGGAATAGGGAAATCCAAATGCTAAAAAATGGCAGAGGGGGTGACCTTGGGGAAACACCCAAACTCATCGAGCCTTGGTTCATGCACAAGAAATTGGTGAAGTCAGGCGGGGCACGTTCTGACATGTGTTAGAGCAGCAGAGGGGAGAGATGACCCGGGGGTCAAAAAAAGATGGCGTCTGATTGGGCCACGTAGGCCCAGAAAAAGACAAATGAAAAATGAAAAAGGGAAAATAAATAGAAATGAAATATGTACAAATTGAATCAGTAAAAAGTAAATGCATGAAATGTATTTGTTATTTTATGTACTATTTACTTATATTTTTTATTTTTACAACTTAATATATTAGGTGTTATTATTTAATTACATTTTTTGTATTTTTATTTATATATTAAGTGTATTTTAGTTAATAATTATATTATTTATTATTTATTTATTTTTATTAAATTTAAATACATATTTACATATTTTTAGTTTATTTTTATATTTTGATTTATTACCTTAGGTAATACAATTATATTCTATATAGGTATAATTTGCCTATATTAGAAAATGTATTATTTATTTTGATTTATTTTAATTATTTTATTTTTATTTCTTAATTTATATATGATATGTACATTGTATATAAGGAATTAAAAATATAAGATAATTAATAATATAAAGAATGAATGTTTTATATAGGTATACACTACAATGGGGACCCAAAAGCTAACTTTTGCATCTTAGCTCCAATTTTAATGAAACCACCTTCATTAAATAGATAATTTCATTTTAAGAACAATAAAGGTGAGTTTGGTCAATATGGAGTTCAGATGGAGAAGATACATATATGGAAAGTTTGGTTTACAACTTTTTATTTTATGTGTCCTAGTCACACTGCATATCATTTTGAATGAAATAAATTTTGCATTTTTATATACATTATTATATACATGTTTCATATTCAAAGTTTAATGATTTGATGCCTAAATAATAAAGAATAAATTATGTGCCAAAATACATATTTATAGGTTATAAATATTTACTTAGTTTTGGGGGCTAGTGTCACTCAGTCTTTGACACTTCGTTTTTTTCTTTTCTTATTTCTTTATTATTTTATTTAAAAATAAAAATAGTAAAATAATATTTATCTATACCTGTTTCCAAACTGCTTTATCAAATGGTGGTTGCTCCCTATTAGGATCCCCACCCCATTTTTCTATAGATAGTGCCAAATAACGATCCTGAAATACAAATTAAAAAGAGAATTATAATATATATTTCAATATGCATATAAAAAAAGGACTAACCAATTCTCCTACTTCAGGGGTGGATCATTGAGATTCTCCCTCTTTCCTACTCATGTAGGACCTAGACCACCCACTCTTGAAATGAGGGTTCTCTTTCCAACCTGGTAGCCTGAAAAATAAATATAGAAAATAATAATAGAATGGTACTATAATAAGTTAGTTTTTAAAATCTAAATTTTAAATTAAATTACCAGCTCTGCTCTAATCTGATTGAGGCTTTTAATCCACTTGTTGATTTGATCCTCTGTTTTTGATGGGTTGTCATTCCCGCCATCGATCTCCTTCAAACTCAACATCTGCAACGAATGCATCTTAAAAATCCACCCACCTGCAAGGAATATATTATGAATATTAATTATTTTAAAAATTATATAATAAATTATTGAAGTAAATACAATACCTTTCCTCCGTGCAGCATATTGATGGGAACCTCTTCATCTCCTAAAATTCATCTCCTCGCATCCCGTCTTTACATGCAAGTCTCTTCTTACCTTGAAAAAAGTATCGCTCATCCTCTTTTCCACCAAACGAATAAAGGTTCGACGATAAGCCTCCTTGCCCAGACCCGGAACTAAGCAATACCTACTCTGAAAAGTATTGCAAAATATTAGAAGAAAGAGCGGCGATAAATTTCAAAGAATTCACTTAAAAATTATTCTTACGAGAAACATCTCAAACAATCTCTCCTGCTCGGTAGTAGGAATGCGACACCATCAAAATTGCATGCTAGTCAAATGTGTCTTGACTATGTTGGTTATTTCCTTTTCCACCCTGTTGCTATTAAAAAATACCTATAGATTTTTGTAAAATTTTTAAATAATAAACATATATTTATTTTAAATAAAGTTAAAATGATAAATTTTATAAAAATCGTACCTCCCATCCACAGTAACCTCCGACAAAGGGTAGGACTCCAAAATCTGCCCCGCTCCAATGGGTAAAGGCACGTGGGTGCTCGGATGTCCATAAAAAGATAATCAAAATTCATCGAGGTCTGTGCATGTACCGGGACCAGGCACACTGCAGGAGCGATTGAGGAAGACGGCTCTCCATATACGCCTCCATAAAATGGAGGAGGATGATAACGAAGAAATCCGTAGTAGGATATGACCCGTCGAACCTCGTCAGGTTGTGACTCTAAAGCAACATTCAGAGTTGGCTGCCTACTGGAAGAAGGTGAGTCTGAGGAGGATGGGCTATTGGATCGCTGGGATCCATGAGAGTCGTCACGTCCAAAACCTGTCATGACTGTAATGATGATGTAAATAATGAATATTTTTATTAAGTCGAGTACAATATTTTAGTAAAACTTACTGTTAATCTTCATCATGTGATTCTGTCGGATTAAAGCATATTTCTTCGATTTTTGAGTTATCTGAATCATCATTTGTGGAGTCTACATAATCTTGTAGGTCAACACATAACACCTAATTATCAGCCAATCGAATGGATTCGGTGATTGGGACTTCTTCTGTTACATTTATGCGCTCATGAATCGGTGTGAAGGCTTTATCTATAACACCTTCAAGATGAGTGTATTCATTAGAAATATCACCTCGAGAATTTATCTTTACAACATTTAAAAATTCAACGCTCTTTCTCTTCTTTGACACTTGTGGGAGATAACAAACTTGGTCCACTTGAGAAGCTAGAACGAATGGTACAAATCTGCATAAACATTTTCTTGGTATCACATCGACAATGTTATTTCTCTTATCGATCACCACACCTCCATTGGGGTCGTACCAGTCACACAGAATGAGACTACTTTATTAAAGCATGGAATACTATATTCTACTTCCAATATTCTTTAATATTCCATAATAATTCAAATGATCTTCCTTATAACAAGATCCATGAACCATCACTCCGTGATTCTGAGTTGTTAAATATCTACAAGAATTAAAGGCATGAAAATGATAACCGTTACTGCAACAAGAGTTGTAAGATCGGACCTTATAAACCGGATCTTCTTCAAAAAATATTTTAAAATTTGGGTATGATAATCACCACCGTCCAATTGTTTTGTTCGGTTATTAAACCAAGCCAAAAATTCATTCCTATAGATGCTCACAACTTCATCATCTGAATACATAGGATTTTCTTTGACAATTTTCCTTCTAAATTCCCTAAAATAAGTACAAAGAAACATTAGAATTAAGTGGAAGGGAATTTGCATATGTATATATAAAGTAATATGAAGAGATATTGAATATATGGTGTTATTTCCTCGCATTTGTCTAATACGTATAACTCTGCATCATCTTTCTCTTATTTCGATAATAAACGTTCTGTCGCCTTTCCTATGAGCTGAGTGGAATGATGAAAGACACTGATATGAGGTTCTTCATCAGATAAATTGTCCCATTCCTCCTTAATCCATTGTGGATTGTCTCCACATCTTCTAGAAGATACCTAGCACAGAATGTTGTGACTTCCTTGTAAATATACTGCAAACTTACTGATCCTTCAACTTTACTTTTATTTCAGACCTTTCTTTTGAGAAAGAACATGAACCTACTCGACACATGTATATGTTTTTATTCATATATTAAAAGAATAAAAAAAAGAAATTAATATAAACATATGCCGCGCCTCAAAATCCAAATGGGCGACCATCTAAGGCGAGCACATGTGTATCCCAAGTGCTCGTCTAGATATTGGCGAGCACATGTGCTCTCCAAGTACAAGCCATACCATGATCGCTAATCGCACCTTTTTGTAGTGTTTGGAATTGATGGTTGTTCGTCTGACCTTTCCATCCATAGTTAGGTTGGTCTCTTGATGAATCCATAATTCATCATCATTATTCTTTTATTTTAGCCAAATTCATTAGAAAAACATCAGTAAATATTTATTAAAATCAATAAATTGTCATTCACCTTGAGTTTGTTAATAATATGTAATTAACATTTATTTATCCAAAATAAAAGAATAAAGAAGAAAATAAAAAGAAAGGAAATAAAAAGAAGGCTATAATTATGAAATAAGTACAGATTAACCCGAACCCTAAGATCATGTCAATGATTGACTTGATTGACGAGAAATAAAGTAAGGAGAGATAGTGTCCTCATTTATCCAAAACTTCCATTGTACATATCATCTACTATTTATTCTATATTTATTTTGTAAATACTCTTCACTATTCTCCTGCATATATCTTTGTACTATTTACTAATAAATAATCTCAAAGCAAGTTATTTTCTCAATAAAAAATGTAAATAATAAGATGTTGTAAATAATAAATTAATTGTTAAATCAATGTGTAAATAAAATAAAATAAAAAAACTAATTAATTATTGTGTAAATATGTCAAAAGTGTGCATAACGTGTATAATACTATATTTATTTAACTATATAAATAAGTTATAAAAAATCAAATAAAAATTTATTTATATACCTTAAATTGTTTTGTAAATAAATAAAATATAAAATATAAGGAATTTTTACCCAGTAGACCCTATAAACTTTGTCAATTACCTCCACGACCTTCGAAACAACACAATCCCTCCCTCGATCCCGTATACTTGCCAACTCTTACCCCATGAACCCTGCAGTTAATCTGTTTGAAGCTCGTGAAGGTTCTTGGGGTAATTTACATGGTCGATGGGGTAATTACGTTGTGCAAAAGGTCGTAGAGGTAATCTAAAAAGTTTATAAGATCTGCAGGATAAAAATCCCAAAATATAATGTACTTTGTAAAAATAATAAAATAAAAATACATAAATATAATATATAGGTATATTATACCTACACATATTAATTTATAATGTATATAGTATTGTATATATGTTATTAAAATTAATAAAGAATTATAAAAAATAGTTTGTAAAATAACTAACATTTTTTATTTTGATCGTTTTCTATTTTAAGGTCATTTACTATTTTAATTTGATTTTTCTTTTATTTTTGTAAATCAATTTTTTCCTATTGGTCAACCCGGGTCCGTTGACCTAGATCAACCTCCCCCCTCCCATGTCCAACCCGGGCAATGATTCGCCGAATCTCTTTTCTCCCAATTCTTCAGCTTGAGTCCGATCTCCTCTTGCCTTGAAATACCCGCCTGATTCTTTGCCAAGGATCCACGACCTTCACGGATACCTAGGCAGTGCCAAATCCACCTCGGATTGTGGGTTTTCGATGGAATCTTCCAGAAACATGGGAACCCTAGATATTCCTTTCAGCCCGCCGTGCCTCTAAGTTTACTTCTCGTACCTCTTTTTCTCCACCAGACCCTATAGGGTAGTGATAAGACCTTGCCAGAGCTGTTTGGAGCTCGGATTGGTACCGAGTTGAGCTGAACCGCTTCATGGTCGGAGCTCTCCATCGTGATAAGTCTCCTTGGCCTTCTGCAGGCGGGTCGAGGCCACAACCCCGCCGGCCACTTCGCCTTTCATTGTCTCCCAATCCCTGATCATCAGGTGGCTTCTTTTACATTCTTTTTGTCGTTTCTTTTTTATTTTCATACTGTTGTCGCCGTCCGCTTCCTCGCCTCTGATCACTAGGTTTGGGGCTCCTCCTGATCATCTACCCACATCGATACAACCGCTACTCACCGTCCATCTTCCAGTGCATCCTGATTATCCTTAGACACAACTTTGGGTTGGATTTAGGGCCTGTCCTCCCTCCTCCATGTTCGCCAGAGGTTTAGTCCCCATCCACGCCACTTCCCCTTCTGTTTATGCAAAATAACTTTGATCGGGTCTTCGCTTCGGAGCCTCACACCCAATTGAGAATGGCGTCGTTGCCGGGGAACACGGCTTAGTAGTCGCTTTTCAGCTTTATGCTTATTTTTATCTCTATTTTATATAACTGTTTTCTGACCTATCTCTATTTCACTTTTTGTGTGAGGAACAGAGGAGGACACTTTGGAGGAGACCCGCACTCGAAGAGGAGCAGGAGAAGAGCATGAATTAGTCATATTAGATAGAGTAGAGTAGTTAGTTTACTTTTCAGTAGGACATTTGTTATTGTAATAATTCTGGACTGCTTGGACTCTTGACTTATCGGGATCCGTTTCATCGAGCACCGGTGTGCTTGAGGGACCTCACCGCAGTTTTCATCGAGTTTTGATTTTATCGCATTTTTCTTTCTATTTGATCTGCGCAGATTTGGTCTCTAGAGTTAGGATTTTTGATTGATTATGATGTAATTAGCTAAGTCCCAATCTCTAATTGCTTGCATGCACCTATAGATCGTAATTGAACCTAGCTAAAAGTAAATAATAAAAAGCTATCTTGATCGATTGAGAGGTCACATGCCACTAGAGGTTGTATACAACGAGCGTAGGATCTGTTGTGATGGATACTGATCGACATCCGAGACCGGACATCGATCTCTCTCTATCTGATCAATTAGCTACAGTTCTTCACGATCGTTAGAAATTGCTCGTTTAAGGTCGATTTCTTCATGCATCATATAGTTAGTTTACTTTTAGTCTTTTAATTTATGCATGGATCACCCTGCATGTAGAGATCTCTATCTTTGCATGCATCATAGTGTTTGATCGCGCATCGGCTTTTTCAACTTCTCCCCCTATTTTTGGATTTAAAATAACTCAGGAGATCGAAAAATTTGTTAGGCGTTGTTTTCCTTTGAAAAAATACCTAATAGAGAGGAAATCAAAAAAATTGGGATTGCCAATGCAAACTCAACCCTAAAATACACTTCACTAAAAATCTTTGTTTCGGGAAGAGTCACCCCTTCATTTGTTGGTTTGTATGTAGCGAGAGAGTGACCCGTACACTAGGATAGAGCCATACATGAACTTACTTCAGACTACTAGTCTTCTGGTTAGTCGTTCTCTAGTGAGAATTTCTCCGGGTAGCCGGTAAGTAGTCCAGGACTTCCTTAGCATATTGGATAGATCGGGTAGCCGGTAAATAGTCCGCAATCATACTGGCTGGGAAAGATCTAACTGTGGGATTGGGCTAGTTTCTTTGAAGCATCGGGTTCCTACTAGCTCGCTTAATCGCTCTTATAGATTGATTGATCACCTAAATAAAATTGACAAGACTAACGACCGAACCTTCACGGTCATCAACTCAGTGTTGCGTAGATGAATTGGGGGTTGACTTCTGATCGTGTTTGCATTCCAGATCTCATCCGCATTCATCCCTATATCACGACGATGGGAAGGAGGTCCCTTAGGCTTCCTTTGGTAGCACTGCTCTCGAGCGCTCCTCCCCACTCATCTAGGGAAGTTTCGGATGCCCAGACTCGTTCTCCGAACTTGAGTTTGCTACCACCCTGTTTTCCCTCGACCACCCTTCTCCCACCAGTCCTGAGGTGCCCGAGCATAGGCCAACACTGATTTATGTACATTTGACGGCACTTGAATTCGGGTCTTTTGCCTTTGTAGAGACCCGTGAGATGGCCAGCAGCGGAGATCGCACCAATGAGCAGCCCCAGGGTTCTACTCACGTTCTGGATCACGACGCCATCAACATCACACTCCTAGCCTCCCTAATGACAATGCAAAGGCAAACTAGAGAACAAGGAGTATTTATGGTAGAGGTGCGTAGAGAGTTAGTGCAGATGCGAGCCAACAGAGGAGAGTCGAAGTGACCTGCCAGTGGAGACATACCAGCACCTGAAGGAGGAGCAGACGGATGACCAGAAGAACCGCAGGAGCCAGCCAGATCCGTATGGAGGATGACATAGTTGCACAACCCTGGTGCAACCCTCACCCATCGCTGGATCCAGCTTCCAGAGATTCTTGTGACTTCAAGATTGGCCACCAGATGATCCAGTTACTGCCAAAGTTCCATGGGCTAGCCACCGAGGAGCCGCATCTGCATCTATAAGAATTTGAGATGATCTACAGTACAGTTCACGACAGATTCGTGGACAAGTACACCGTCATGATGATGGCATTCTTCTGCCTCCTTGAGTTCGACCCAGGCACACTTACCTGGTAAAATAAATAGTGTAGGTTTTTTTTAAAAAACCGAATTTGTTTGATCGGAGCTAGGATCCTTTTTGCGGCTTTCTACATTGACAACTATATTTTCTAAAAGTCGTAAATCGACTCTAGCCTCTTATCAAAATGGCGTCGTTGCCGGGAAGGCGTTAGAGTATTTTGATTTTTTTTGTATTTTTGTGATTTTATTTTCTCTCTTCTTTTTGTTTGTTTTTTTCGTAGTTTTTCTTTGATTTTTCATACGGTTTTTCGTACGGTTTTCTCGACTCGTCTCTTGATTTGCTTTAGCCGCTAATCAATTTTTGCAGAGCCTGCAGGATCAACCGGGTTCTTAGGAAGTTGAATCAGTTGAAAGAGCAGAGGTCGATTCCTTCTCTACGAATTGGTTGCAGAGGGAAGTATTGATTAGTGTAATTCTGTAAAAAAAAAGAGAGAGAAAGGGAGAGAAATTGTATTGAACTCTAGTAGACAGGGTCCACTAAGGACATCCCGACTTGTATTCCCCCCCCCAAATATTTTTTTAGGGGTCTGATTCGCTAGATAGTGTGTATTCGGGGGATCAGGGCACCCACCGCGGTTTTCTTGCCTTATCGATTTTTTTCCGTAGCTTTTTCCGATAGATGATTGCTTAGATTTTTTATTCTATCTGAATGTACTTACGTAGTTAGTTTTAGAACTCACAACCTAGGTGCATGATTTTATGATTTTTATAAAAACAAATCGGTAGACGTTTGTTTGAAAAAATCCAAAAAAATTACAGAACCACAAAATAAAATCGGGACTGGTAAAAATATCTAACCTAAAAAGCCGTAACGATTCATCTGATTTGGGAGAGTAATCCCCGTACATCTTCTCAGAGTGCGCGAGCGAGAGACGACCCCTAAGGTTAGAGCCAAAACCCCGTATTTCCCGCGAAATACTACTTAGTCTATATACCTGATCACTGTTCCTCAGTGGGTACTCTCAGGTAGCCAGAAACGGTCCGGATTTACTTAGCAGAGTGGGAGGTTTAGAGGACACTACGCAAGGCTCCGTCCTCAAGTAACACGGGTAGCCGGAAACGGTCCGTACTTACTCCCATACTGGTTGAGTGCGAGTGATCTTCTGTAAGGACTCGAGCCAGTGTTTCGGAGAAACTATCGGGCACCTATCAGCTCGTTCAGCCCGTGATAATCGAAACTTGTTTGCTAATTACAACCCTAAAACCGACAAGATAAAAGACCAAACCCTTATGGTCTTCACCGGGTTGTGTTGGTAAAAACGGGGCTTGCTTTGTGTTTTCTTGCGGGGCGTGAGTTACCGCGGCTTTCGCATTTTTTCCCTCTCCTTTAAATCAAAAATCGTGCTCTCCTGATAATTCTCTTGACATCGAAGATGATGGCCCGACGGCTTTTCTGCTCAGACTCCGTGAGCTTTCGACCGTCCACCGTCGCTCGTACATCTTTACAAGCTCGAGATGACCCTCTTCCCGAGATGGTCCCATCTGATCTCGAGGAGAGTCAGACCCAGACTCCCTCGCCTCCTGGCCAGAATATTGAAGCAGACCCTTGCCTCAATACATTTAGATCTCCAGCCTATTTTTCGCTGAGTTCTTATGAGAGCTTTTCTTTCACAGATGATCAGATGGCTCGCGGCAAAGGACCAGCAGCAGACGAGAGGCCACCAGCTGAGGAGCATCATGAAGGAAGACCAGATTCCGCAGATATCACGACAGGGATTCTCGACACGCTCCAACAGATGAATATACAAATTCGAGAACAATTCAGAACTCCGAATGAGTTGCGAGCTGAAATAGCTGTGCTGCGAGCAGGGGCTGGGAACCAGTTACCGCCTGCAGTGGTTCTCGATACTTTACGGGATGAGTATGACCCGGGTGCGAGAATACTTCATCATTGGATTCGGCTACCGTCGAATCAAGGGCCATACGAGTTGAGACCGTCCTTCATTTCACTGCTTCCCATGTTCTACGGGAATGCTGCAGAGGAGCCATTTACCTTTTTACAGCAATTCGAGATAATTTGCGGTACGGCTTGCTATCAAGGAGTTACGCAGGAGGGTGTACGCCTCAAGGCCTTTCCCTTTACCGTAGCCGATAAGTCGCTTTACTGGCTGAGTCATATGGGAAGGGAAATTTCTACATGAGACGACCTAAAGTCCACTCTCCTGCGTAAATATTTTCCTCTGAGAAGGACGAACATGATGAGGAGTCAGATCTCCAACTTTACACAGCTTCCGCATGAATCTTTCCATGAGGCATGGGATAGATTCAAGGACCTTACGAAGAGATGCCCGCATCATGAAATACTGATGAAGGTGCTAGTGTAGAATTACTTTGGAGGACTCCAGCCGGACATCCAGGGGCTCGTGAGTGCCGCATGTGTGGCAGTTATTTGAATAAGGATGCCGAGTCAGTTTGGACCATCTTCGAAGGGATCGCTGAGAACTTGAGAGTTGTTGACTTTACTCGGGCATTTCAGAAAGCCCCGCAGCCACCACATCACCGAGAGCATCACAAGGTGTCTAATATTTCAGACTCTGAATCAAACACCAACATGTGATACATTAGTAAGAAATTAACGTTGGTGGATGTGATTCAGAAGCAAGTCCAGGACTTACAGCTGCTGCGAGAGTTGGAGAAACTCTCATCTCTACCTCAGCAGCTGAGTGATCTTTCGAAGAAGTTTTTTGAGCTCCAACTTTAGTACCAACAAAGCCGGTCTTCTTCGACCGCAAAACCAGCACGGAGGATCTTACCCACTCCACCCGCCCGTTAGGTTCATTACGTGCAGAGCGAGCCAGAGACTCCGCAGATTGATTGGCATGAGGATCAGTCTCATGCCAATTCCGGCCAGATCACCAGTGCTGCAGAGATGGAGATGGAGCCGCAAGCCACTCTCGAGATTAACGGGATTTGGTATACTCTGATTCAGCAACCGAGTATACCGAATCATCAGCAGCCGCTGTACGGTCAACCGTAACATGGACGCCCACACTTCCACCACCGCCAGAATTTCACGATGCAGCAGTCTCACCCGAATGTCTATCATCAGAGACCACAATCATATCAGTATCATGCTCAGCATTCATAGACATATCCTTATCAGCAGCCGCAACAGTCTTCCTCCACACCACAGAGATACTCCCAGCCTTCCACCTCTCAGCAATATACGCCAAGGCAGGAGAGAGGAGCAAGCCAGGGCCACCACACCGAACCAGAGATGTCTTCACAGTCTCATGCACTCAATCAGATCACGGATATGCTGAGTATGCTTCAGATTGCACATAAAACCGAGATGGAGCAGGTTAACCGTCGTTTGGATGAGTTAACCGCACCGAAGACCACTCTTCCAGCCCAGCCTCAGATGAACCCGAACAACAAGAGGAGGCATCCAGATCAGGTAGATACTATAGGTAAGATCTTGTTTCCTGAATTTTTATCTAACTTCATTCGTCTCAGGAGCGGTAGATCACCACGAACACCTGCTGGAGTAGAGGAGAGGGCACTAGAGGAGCAGGAGCAAATCCATGAGCCGAAAAATTCTGATGCCGAGGAGGAAAAACAGCACATTGATGAGGACCACCTTACATATCCAAGAGAAGAGAGCGATGCCGATAGAGTAGATATGGACACTGGCGAATCAGACGATGACATCACGCTAGATCAGGCAGATAGTCCCGAGAAAAATATATCTTCCCCTGTCTTAGAGAGTTTTGTACATAATTCTAAAACTCTCGATGTACAAGCTGATTCCAATATGTATAAAAATTCTGATTTTCTGACTCCTAACTTTGTTCCTTTTCCCGATGCTCTGTTTGAAAAAGGAAAGAAAAATAACAAAAAGAACGTTGTGACTCCAGAGACCGAACGTTTACTTAAAGATCACGTCTTTTTGAAGATCCTACTTCACGATGCCTTGGATCATTTTCTTACACTCAAGAATCAGTTGAGGAACAAATGCACTACACGTAGGAAAAAGAGATCAAGAGTTGAGAAGCATATACTGACCAAGGCAACTTCGTGTGCGATTCGGAACAAGGTACCCAAGAAGAAGAAAGATTCTGGAGCTCACTATGTTAATTGTCAGATTGAAGACACTACATTCCATCACACTCTCTTAGATAGTGGTTCCTCGATCAATTTACTTCCATCCTCTTTGCTTGATAAGCTCAAGCTAGGTCCTCTCTACAAATCACGAGCGATACTTCAGTTTGCAGATCGATCTGTAAAGAGACCTAGAGGTGTGCTGAGGAACATTATCGTGACTGTTCAGGGCTTGCAGTTTCAAGTAGACTTTACTATTCTAGACATGACGTGCCCTACACAGTTACACCTTGCTCCAATCATTCTCGGGAGACCCTTTTTGCCGACAGCAAGAGCACTCTTTGATTATGATGCTGGGAGAGTATCATTCCGCACCGGTGATGAAACTCGATTTCATCATCTTAATTTTTCATTATTAACCCCCTTGCTTAAAGTTGTGTCAATAAAATCCAGATAAAGTCATGTAATTATCAGAGTCCTTAATTAACTAAAAAGCACAAAAAAATCACAAAACTAAAATCCGTGGTATTTTTAGCCTTAAAAATACCCTCAAAAATGTTTTGTATCTCAGATGACCTCCTCTCCATTTTTGGTCAACATAAAACTTGTAGATCTCATCGAGATCTATAACTTTCATGTTTTGAGTTTTCTCAAATTCGGCCAAATTGACCCTCATATCTCAACTTTTCTCTCTGAATAAACTGATTGGGCCACGTGGCATGTTCTGGTGAAGTCACGTGGCCCGGCCTCTTTGCCTAATCCGCCATCACCCAAGGCCGTTGGATCTCTTCTTGATCCAACGGCTAGATGAGCTCCACGCATACCCATTACCATCCACCGTATGATCTACCCTCGCCTTTCATCTGCACCGCACGTCAGTGCCTCGCGCATAGCCTGCCACGTGGCGCTTTGAGATCCATTCGATCGCACCCCTGCCTTTCCATCACAGTCGCTTCTTCCAATCATGCGCCTTAGCCATTCGATCAAGTCTGGATCACATCCAAGCCGTCCGCCCGCGCTTTGCCTCCAGAGCAACACGTGGCAGCTCCGCAACTCTTCGATCCTATCATCCTAGATCTCATCAGGGTCGTTCTTCAGCGCTCAAACGTCTGCCGTTGGATCTCCAAATCCCACGGCCACAGGTCATCGTCGACCTCCAGGTACCCCCTCTCTCCCACGTTTGCTACCTCGTGTGGAAGCCTCGCCCTTTCCATTTTCCCCGCGTCTCCAGCCACCACCTCCACTACCCGAAAGCTCCACGACCGTCACCAGTCATCCCTCATCTTCGCAAGCCCTCCATTAACCCACGCGGACCTCTCCAGTCACTCCATAATCCCCTCGCAACCCACGTCCTCACCAGCCAAACCGCAATCTTCGCCTTCAAATACCTCGCCCCCTCCCCCTGTAGCCGGTCGCCCAACTTTACGCAAAGGACCTCCCAGCAAACCCCTGCCCCGGTGACAGCGAGGGGGCGGTGAGGAGCGCAAACAAGAAGGTGCCCTCCGGTGTCGACCCCTGTCCATGGTAGGCCAAGCCTGCGGAGCTTTGCCTCCTCCAAGCTGTCCCTAGTGGCTGCAGGGATTCAGCGAGGACCAGAGCTCCGCCTTGGAGCTCGCGCACAAGCCTCCGCGCCGCCCGACCTCAGGTAAGCACTCCGACATCCTTTTGTATTTTTCTTCCTTAATCTCGTAATTAATTAGGACATTACACTCATCCCCAACCCTCATCGTTCACCTCCCGAGCTTCGTCCTTCATCTCCCCTTTACGCACACTCCTCAGATCGCCATTCTCTTCCTCCATACCCCAGACCACTTTCGAACCAACTTATCCGGGTTCACCGGAGAAGACCCCCGGCCATCACCTGCTCCGCCCCTTCACGGCCATCCACATCACTCACCCACATCACATCCTATGCTTCGGCTATGCGACTAAAAATGCAGGTTCTCGACTCATCAACGATCGGAAGACTCGTCGGAGAGATTCTTTGCAACCTCATCTCCGTCGTCCGGGCATGATTCACCATGTCCAGATTGATCGGCGCACTCCCACGAGCCCCATCTTCCTCGCCAATCTTCGAAGGGGTCTTAGGGAGCTCCACTGTGCACGAGATGGAGTGGCGGAGTTCGAGCTCCTTTGCCGGAGCTCTAAACCCGCCACCCGCTGAAGATGGAGGAGAGAGCACAGCGACCGTCGGATGGTCGTATCTCGGTGACATCTGACGATCATGATGAGGCCATGCGACGACTTCAGATACCATTGGATTTTCGAAGATCTGACAGTGTACGATCAACCATGCGTCATCGCTAGACGAATCCCGAGCCTCATCTGAGCTCCAGGCTTGGATGTCTCGAGCTTCATCCGAGCCCAAGCCTGGAGGCTCGCATCTCCCGAGCCTATGTCGAAGCTGCATCGAACCTGACCCAGCCTCGAGCCTAGCTGAAGCAAAAGCCGAGCCTCTGCCGAGCCTCAGAGAGCATCCGAGCCTGAGCGCGCACGTGTTTTGCACGTGCAAACTTGGGTTATTTGCAGGGAGGTCCTCATACGTTCTCTAATTTGTAGACAGGTCTGAATCACGTGCTGACCACGTGCGCAGAGGGAATTTTGCATTGATACCCTCGCGGGTTTTCAAAATTGCAAAAATGCCCTTGTGCGTGTGGGTCATTTACAGGGAAGGTCCCGATCTTTTTCATATTTGTATTTTAGTCCCTCTCAGGGACCTGTTTGTAATTTTATTTCATGTTTTCTTTTAGTTATGCCCTTGCTTTCTTTCTTGCATATCTTGAGCTCCGTAATTCCAATTAAGTTGATATCAGTTTCATTTTAAAGCTTGTTTGATGAACTTTCTAATGGCATGATCATTTCTTATGATGGATACATTAATTTTAATGTATTATTTTGATAGATATGTGTCTCTTATTACTTAATCTATTCCTTGTTCAAATTAAGTTTGTCATCCACATTAAACCTAAAATTGACTCATGTTAAATTTGCTCATCATTCTGAATTAGGGCGTATTATTCGTGTTGCATCTCTTCGCATTTATTTGCATGATATTGCATGCTTTTGTTTTAATGCATTGTCTTGTCCTCATGCATATATTGACCTATGTTTCTTTAACTCAACACTTAGTTAAAAATAGATAAAAAATCTAGATAATACGAGAGAGGCTTGTGTCCCTGAGTTCGACCTTGGTTTCTTGCCAAGTAAAATAAAAATTTACCGTCTGATTCTTATTGACGTATTAATAAGATGGTCTTTGATGACCCAATTAGGCCCGACTATGATGACATATTTAAGTGTTAAAACAACACTATTAGAGGGCCGATTTCGCGGCTTATCAAATGGCGCCGTTGCCGGGGAGCCAGCTCATTTTTTGTATTATTTGGAATTTTGTTTATTTAATTAAGTGTTTTTATAGGTCAAATTGTTCATCTATTTTGCATCATAAAATTTTTTCCTTTTTATTTGATCTCTAACCCTTGTTTCTGTTGCGGGGCCCTTGATCAATCATGGAGGCGAGGAGCTGGTGTTTTTCGCTGCGAGGAGCCACAGGAGAATGCTTGGAAGAAATAGAAAGGAAAGAACAAAAATGTCATGCATTTTTATTTCCATTCATATACATGTAATATTCGCCATTTTACAGCGGTCTTCGATCGAAGACTCGCGAGTGTAATTGAACGAATGTGGTTGTGTGGGGATCGTCCTCACTTGAGTGTCGACCTAGGACTAGGCACGCGGCTCTTGGAGCTTAGTTTAAAATTCGCATTTTTATGTGCTTGCTCGTAGGTAGGACACACCTTAATTCAAGACGCACGTAGCATCGCTTCACTTAGTCAAATTTAAAAGAAATTTTTCCCCGCTAATAGAAGCATGTTAGGTGCATCTTTTTGATCGACTTGCATACATATTGATTCTGATTTTCAAAACAACCCAAGTTTTTATCGGATTTTTGCCAAGTCACTGCATGTTTTATCGCTTAGCTTAGATCGCGGTTTTATCGAATACATTGTTTTTCTCGGTTTCCCTTCCTAGCTTGATCACCTAGGATTAATGGAAAATGGGAATGGATGGTAGACGATGAATGCTCGGTTTATGTGCTCACATTAATCAGTGATAACCTTAAATAAAAATTGGGACTGTTAGTTGCAAGTCAACCTAAAATGGAGTAAAAGTTTGGTTTTGGGAGAGCAACACCCTCGTTTACGCATTGATTTTTTACTTAACATTTTTCTCCGTGTAAACATCAAATATTTTATCACCAATAAAACGGACAAGATAATAAACCAACCTCGGTTGGTTTCATATGTGAGTTGGTGAAATTGAGGGTCTTGCTTGCTTGATTGAGCTATGTTTTCTTTGATACACTCCCATCCTTAAACACTCCATTCATCTCCGCAGATTCATCTGATCACTTGTAAATCCATCCTTCTTCTTTGTTCGCATCGGGTCTCTTCCAACATCAAATCTCATCTTTATATTTAGGCTACTCTCAGCCTAAGTATAGGGGGACCCGAGTCCCCGTGATTTTCTCTACTCTCCTTTCCTTGCCTTTATACTTAGGTTATTTCTAACCTAAGTATAGGGAGATCCCCTCTTAGCTCCCGTATATTTCTATATATTTAAATGGACCTATGGACTTGTATCATCTAGTGCTATGAGGACATAGCAAAGTTTAAGTATAGGGGGGTATACCGTATATACAGTATACTTACTTTAGCTATAATCTGAAAAAATTGAAAAATTTAAAACTTTTTGGCTAAAGTAAATGTCTTTGGACTAAGTGAACTCAAACGTTTTTCACGGCCTTTTCTATACTATGTTACACTATTTTGATAAAAATATTTTTGAAAATGATTTTTTTTTGAAAAAATCTTTTGAAAATGTTTTGAAAACTTTTTATTTATGTGACATGGTTTTGAAATTTTTTCTCTTTTCAAGGAAAGTTGAGTCTAATCTTTGTTCTAACCTTCTATTAAAATCCATAAAAATGAGAAAAAACCAAAACCCTTCAGGAGCCATTAGTGACTACTAAGCCCAATTAAGTAGCCGCGTTCAGTGAGAGTTCGCCCTTAGCAGATTGGATGGTTTAGAGGACATCGCGTAAGGCCCCGTCCTCAAGCAACGGGCTTCGGCCTGTACTTACATCCATACTGGCTGAATGCATATGCTTAATTGAGTTTAGGCAGTCCTAATATCTCTTGAAGTTCCAACAAAAATAATTCTTGTTTTTGAATGAAGGAGTTGGATTAATCCTCTACTTTTACACTTCCACCCAGGATCTGAAATGATCAAGGAAACTTAGTTTTATGAGGTCTTTGAGATTTTAGGTTAACCAGCCTTAGCCATCAGGGTCATAGACTTAATCATCCACATTTCTCTAGGTTTCTAGATTTGCATGCTATATTCCATGCTTAGTCTCAGACATAAAGAATATGATCAGCACATCACATGCACGACCGCGGTTTCGATGAGATGAGTTGTTTTTTCACCTGATGGATTGGGATGAGGAATTCAAGTTTGGATTTGATCTAATGATGCTCGAGGATGGGATAAAATCTTTGAAGGCTTCATGAAACCTGATTGTCAGTACATTTAGCCAGTATGAGAACATGGTTATTGTACTATCTCTTGATATTTACCTATGTGCCAGGGTGTGATAAAATAAAAAAATGTTGATCAGTGTGCGCCAACTCTTGGTAAAAGCAGTGGAGCTAGCCAAAAATACTACAAAGCAATGAAATGTCAAAAAGCTCTCATTCCACAAAGTCAAATATCAAAGAGCTTCCACCAAAGGCGAGCGCTCCCAACCATTTCAAAGTGTCCACTTGGACCACCGCTATTAGGACCAGGAGTCGGGCTTGCACCAAAAAAGGGCTCTGCATCGTAAATGCTACAAGTCTGGGTGTAGAAGGTATGATAGGTACTCAAAAAAGGCACACCCCGGTGTACTCCCAGGAAAACAAGTGCAGACGGCTCCAACTTCTCTTGACGGACGCACTGATCAACACCAAAAAAATGCGTTGAGTAATAAGGCACTAGAGAGAATCCTTGTTCCAATGAGAGGGAGAGAAGAAATGACACAATCATATGACCTCCATCAACTGGCCTTTCATCTACACTTTCAAGTCTGACAACTAAAGAGACAGTGGACTAGATGCAAGATGTGATTTATTCTCTAGTGTTGAGGATTGGATCCTTAGGAGAATTTCTTGGACCAAGACTTTGGGTGACGATTTGACTCTACTCTCAGAATTGCAGTCAACACTAAATTTCATATCCTTTAGATTATACATACATCAGAGAGAGTCTAGAGAATTAGAGGAATTGGGTGCCTCTTGATTAAGGCTGGGATGAGCTTTGAAATTTTGGACCTCTAAAGTTTAGTAGACTTGAACAAATTGGATCCTGTACTCACATGCACAAGGGGGTTAATCCAGCTTATTCATTCTCTTTGATGCTCGAGGACGAGCATAGTTTAAGTATAGGGGGTGATGAAACTCGATTTCATCATCTTAATTTTTCATTATTAACCCCCATTCTTAAAGTTGTGTCAATAAAATCCTGATAAAGTCCTGTAATTATCAGAGTCCTTAATAAATTAAAAAACACAAAAAAATCACAAAACTAAAATCCATGGTATTTTTAGCCTTAAAAATACCCTCAAAAATATTTTGTATCTACAGATGACTTCCTCTCCATTTTTGGTCAACATGAAACTTGTAGATCTCATCGAGATCTAGAACTTTCATGTTCTGCGTTTTCTCAAATTCGGCCAAATTGACCCTCATATCTCAACTTTTCTCTCTAAATAAACTGATTGGGCCACGTGGCACGTTCTGGTGAAGCCACGTGGCCCGGCCTCTTTGCCTATTCTGCCATCACCCAGGGAAGTTGGATCTCTTCTTGATCCGACGGCTAGATGAGCTCCACGCATACCCATTACCATCCACCGTCTGATCTACCCTCACCTTTCATCTGCACCGCACGTCAGCACCTCGCGCATAGCCAGCCACGTGGCCCTTTGAGATCCATTCGATCGCACCCCTGCCTTTCTATCACAACCGCTTCTTCCAATCTTGCGCCTCATCCATTCGATCAAGTCTGGATCACATCCAAGCCGTCCGCCCGTGCTTCTCCTCCAGAGCAACACGTGGCAGCTCCGCAACTCTTCGATCCTATCATCCTAGATCTCATCAGGGCCGTTCTTCAGCGCTCAAACGCCCGCCGTTGGATCTCCAAATACAACGGCCACAGGCCGTCGTATACCTTCGGGTACCCCCTCTCTCCCGCGTTCTATACCTCACGCGGAAGCCTCACCCTTTCCATTTTCCCCGCGTCTCCAGCCACCACCTCCACTACCCGGAAGCTCCACGACCGTCACCAGTCATCCCTCATCTTCTCAAGCCCTCCATTAACCCACGCGGACCTCTCCAGTCACTCCATATACCCTCGCAACCCACGTCCTCAATAGCCAAACCGCAATCTTCACCTTCAAATACCTCACCCCTCCACCTGTAGCCGGTCGTCCACCTTTATGCAAGGGACCTCCCAGCAAGCCCCTTCCCCCCGGTGACAGCGAGGGGGCGGTGAGGAGCGCAAACATGAAGGTGCCTTCCGGTGTCGACCCCTGGCCATGGTAGTTCAGGCCTGCTGAGCTTCGCCTCCGCCAAGTTGTCCCTAGTGGCTGCAGGGATTCAGCGAGGACCAGAGCTCCGCCTTGGAGCTCGCGCACAAGCCTCCGCGCCGCCCGACCTCAGGTAAGCACTCCGACATCCTTTTGTATTTTTCTTCCTTAATCTCGTAATTAATTAGGACATTACACTCATCCCCAACCCTCATCGCTCACTTCCCGAGCTTCGTCTTTCATCTCTCCTTCACGCGCACTCCTCAGATCTCCATTCTCTTCCTCCATACCCCATACCACTTCCGAACCAACTTGTCCGGGTTCGCCGGAGAAGACCCCCGGCCATCACATGCTCCGCCCCTTCACGGTCGTCCACATCACTCACCCACATCACATCCTATGCTTCGGTTATGCGACTAAAAATGCAGGTTCTCGACTCATCAACGATCGGAAGACTCGCCGGAGAGATTCTTTGCAACCTCATCTCCGTCGTTCGGGCATGATTCGCTATGTCTAGATTGATCGGCGCACTCCCACGGGCCCCATCTTCCTCACCAATCTTCGAAGGGGTCTTGGGGAGCTCCACCGTGCACGAGATGGATTGGCGGAGTTCAGGCTCCTTCACCAGAGCTCTGAACCCGCCGCCCGCTGAAGATGGAGGAGGGAGCACAGCGACCGTCGGATGGTCGTATCCCAGTGGCCATCTGACGGTCCCGATGAGGCCACGCGATGACTTCAGATACCGTTGGATCTTCAAAGATCTGACAGTGTACGATCAGCCACGCGTCATCGCCAGACGAATCCTGAGCCTCATCCAAGCTCCAGGCTTGGATGTCCCGAGCTTCATCCGAGCCCAAGCCTGGAGGCTCGCATCTCCTGAGCCTATGTCGAAGCTGCATCGAACCTGACCCAGCCTCGAGCCTAGTCGAAGTAAAAGCCGAGCCTCAGAGAGCATCCAAGCCTAGGCGCGTACGTGTTTTGCACGTGCAAACTTGGGTTATTTGCAGGGAGGTCCTCAGACATTCTCTAATTTGCAGACAGGTCCGACTCACGTGCAGACCATGTGCGCAGAGGGAATTTTGCATTGATACCCTCGTGGGTTTTCAAAATTGCAAAAATGCCCCTGTGCATGTGGGTCATTTACAGGGAAGGTCCCGATCTTTTTCATATTTGCATTTTAGTCCCTCCCAGGGACCTGTTTGTAATTTTATTTCATGTTTTTCTTTTAGTTATGCCCTTGCTTTCTTTCTTGCATATCTTGAGCTCCGTAATTCCAATTAAGTTGATTTCAGTTTCATTTTAAAGCTTGTTTGATGAACTTTCTAATGGAGTGATCATTTCTTATGATGGACACATTAATTTTAATGTATTATTTTGATAGCTATGTGTCTCTTATTACTTAATCTATTCCTTGTTCAAATTAAGTTTGTCATCCACATTAAACCAGACATTGACTCATGTTAAATTTGCTCATCATTCTGAATTAGGGCATATTATTCGTGTTGCATCTCTTCGCATTTATTTGCATGATATTGCATGCTTTTGTTTTAATGCATTGTCTTGTCCTCATGCATATTTTGACCTATGTTTCTTTAACTCAACACTTAGTTAAAAATAGATAAAAAATCTAGATAATACGAGAGAGGCTCGTGTCCCTGAGTTCGACCTTGGTTTCTTGCCAAGTAAAATAAAAATTTACCATCTGATTCTTATTGACGTATCAATCAGATGGTCTTTGATGACCCGATTCGGCCCGACTACGATGACATATTTAAGTGTTAAAACAACACTATTAGAGGGTCGATTTTGCGGCTTATCAACCGACAACGGAGAGATACACATTGAGATGGAGAGAGAATGTAGCAGTCCCAGATCAGTACTGTCATTTACTTCAGAGGACACCAGTCTTGCATAAGATTGCCAGCACATAGATGAGACACAGTTTTCGGATCTTGAGAGCGTTTATTTTGATACCCACGATATCCTACACGAGGATAGGGTAGATCACTTGGTACCTAGTTCTTCAGATGATTGTTCATATGCAGAGACAGATTTCATATCAGATTCATATGAGCAATCACTTGCAGTAGACATCTCAGTGCCGCAGATTGAGAGTACACATATTACAGCACAAGAGTCAATTGATTACATTTCACAGATTATACAGTCTATTCAGCGTAGAGAGTCGGATGGTGTGATGCTTACACATATAGACACCTTCTGTAGTCCGACTCCAGAGACGCATATTTCAGAAAAGAGAGCTATGCCACGAACACAGTTCACTTACAGAGGAGGCTCTACTTTTTCAGCCAAGGATCAATATGCATATAAAAAGCATAAGATTCAGTATGACCCTGGTTGAAGTGATCTATTTTGTACAGGATTCATGATCATCCTTTAAATTCATCTTATCCTGTACAAATTCTTTTGAGCCATTCGATTATGGAGATCCACAACACTTGTATATTCTTCGTAGACCACAATCGTCCCCATTTTTGCTCGTCTTCTATGCTTAGGATACCAGATCCTAAGTATAGGGGGGACCGATTGTCCGTTGATTCACGTTTTATATTTTGTTCTGATTCTTTTGTATATCCTTTCTTTTTCACAAATCGCTGGTCTCCGATTTTTGGCTACACTCTTTTCTATACTTAGGATGCCACATTCTAAGTATAGGGTGACCGAGTGATTTCGATGATTTTGTATTCTTTTCCTTTTGATCTTTTGTTATATATTCTTTTTACTCAGTCACCTCATTTTTGCTCTTCCGTTATACTTACGATGACCTGATCGTAAGTATAGGGGGTTGACTGACTTGTACTCTTTATTCTTTTTCACCCACTTTTACTTAGCATGAGTTATGTCCTCCTTTTTTTCTTTTGACGCTATGAGGACATAGCACAAGCTAAGTATAGGGAGGTGCGTATATATTGTATATATACTTTTGTCCATAACTCGTACTTTTATGTATTTTCTATATCTATAAAATCCATAAAAAGTGGGTACGGGTTAATTTAAAATCCACTTATATTTATTTATTATTTATAAAATCCTTGTAAATAAGTAAAATATGTTTAAAACTTGTGTTTAAAATTTGTAATTAAAATATGTATTTAAAATTTGTATTTAATATTTGTATAATACTTATTTAAAATTCTATTTATTAAAACATGTGTAAAAATCATTTAATCCTTGTAAAGTCCATTGTAAATAAAATCTGTAAAATACATTAGATATTTAACTCAAATAAAATATATCTTGTAAAATTTATGGATAAAAACTTGTTTATAAAAACCAGAATCCATAAAAAAATACAAAGTCCTAAAAGTCATAAAAATTACAAAAGCCTTAAAATCCATAAAAACACGTAAAATTCAGAAAATGTACTTCACAAAAACATGGTTGCATTTGCATTCGCATTTTTCAGAATAAGTTTGATTTATGGAACTAAGGATTGAGTCTAGTCTGAAGGATGGAGCTTGATTACGGCTTTTAACTTTCGTTGTAAGGAGCCTAGTTAGGATCTGGAATTTAGACGCTTCAGGTCTTTTGACTTAAAATCTTTGGGTTCCGTAAGACCATATTCGGAAATCAAGTCATATGTGCTTAAGTAGACCATTTGGAGTCATCTGTACAACTCTACACCAGTGAACCAATTTTGAACACATGCACTCTGCACTTAGCTCAACTCGTATGGAGTTACGAAGGGCAGTGAATTTTGGTAGTGCGTTTCTATCCTTATCTTTGCGGCATTGACGTCTAAAGATGGGAGAGATTGGGGTTGCGATAGTTGCTTCGGATGAGGGAAGGATCTGCTGACACAATTTTGTAAGACCTCAAAAAAGGGACGGAATAAAAAGATGCTATATCCGTCGAGGCATAAAAAGATGAATGCAGTGCAAGCAAACTACAAAACCAAGTCAAAGAAGAAGCCACCAAATAAGACCACAATGGTCCAAGCTTCCACCAAAGATGCATGCACATCTTAGTGGAGACTCAGCTACACTGGTTGAGCTTCACAAGGAGATGCGTCTACACTGGTCGCACTCCACTTCTTTTCTCATTCTTCTACTTTCTCTCTATACTCGATTGTGGACATAGCAGAACTGAACTCAGAAGGGAATACCTCTCTCCCCGAGGAAAGAGTAGCGGGATGAGGAAGCAATAGAAGTGTATAGCCGGGATGGATGGTTTCTTTGTTTCTCTAAGTAGGAAGAGCTAAATCAATTCACACACTGTACAAGTTGACTTCAAGGATGATAGAGTTTGCGATATGAATAAGTGAGTCTGAACTAGCTAATGAAGTGATCTTGAGTAAGGATTTGTGGAACTTGAGGACTGTTGAGGATAAAATCCTAATCCTAGTTAAGGCTCCGACAAAATGCTTGTTTCAGGCCCGATCGAGCTCTGTCCTTTGTCTGTTCTCATGAATTGGTTTAGGAAAATAAATTCATTCTAACTTTCTTTCTTTTCACTTACTTTTCAAATAAGTGTTTGCTAAGGGACTAGCAAAGTTTAAGTATATGGGGTTGATGAATCCATGATTCATTAACTTTTCTGTCGTATTTTGTCTTAAAACCCTTAACAAATGCATGTAAATATTCATTAATTCCCATCTTTTAACAAATCCTAATTCAAGAATAAATATTCACTTTTAAGCATCAAAATCATATAAAGAACAAAGAAAAAGAAAAGAAGGCAGATTGGATATATGTATATATGTACAATATGACTTATAAATATAACTGCAAGGTATATTTATAACCTAACCCCCGAGATCAAGTCAGCATAGATTGATTGATAAACCAAAAAGTAGGGGGAGATAAGGAAAGAAAACCATAAAAATAAATTAAGTCACACTTCATACACCTTTCACTTTTTATAAAATAAATACAAAACTTCAAATATTTTTAATTATTCCTATGTTTATATTTTTCACCAAACTCTTTTCCTAATTATTTCTAAAAATGTAAATAAAAATATAAAAATAAGTTAAAAATATTACCCTGTACATATACCAAGAAATCCTACTTGTAAATTGTCAAAATCTCAACTTCCGAACATCATAACTTCTTCATACGAACTCCAATTTCACTCTACTCACCTTTAAAGTTCATAAAATGATATTCTCTAATTAATAAAGGTGGTTTCATCGAATTCGGAGTCTGTTTGCAAAAAAGTCGGTTTTGGGACCAAATGACTACTAGATTTCTGGGCTATTTATTTTATGTAGAACACATTATTTATAGTTTTCTTAATTTTATAATTTCTAATTATTTTCATGATTTTATAATTTAACCATGATTTATTTCATATTTTTTGGAGCTTATTTATTATTTTAATAAAAATTAAAAACCCTAAATTATAGGTAAAAATGAACTGGTTAGATAATACCTGTATTTATTAATATATGTAAATTAATTTATTAAAATCCATAAAAATTCACACAATCCTTATTTATTATTATAATAATTAAGAAAATATAAAATTAATTTTTAGTTATTTATTTATTAAATTAAAAATTCAAAACCCATTTATATATACATATTTATTAATATAATATTTATATTTTAAATAATATTTATTATTTATAAAAAGTAATTATTCCATAAATTAGATAAATAATTTATTTACATTTTTTGTATTTATACTTAATTAAAATAACTTTATTTACTATTTAATATTGAAATTGTAATGAATTTCGAATATCTGGCCAACCAGGTGCTGACACTTGTCAGCACCTGGTTCATCTTCTTCAAAGAAGGCTAAACTGACTTCTGTTCTGGCTGGCCTCTTTCACCTATTTATCCCGCACGCCTCATAAGCCTCTCTGATGATCTAAACCGTCGATTCAAATCTCCTAACAACCAAGATCATCGCCTACCCTTGGATCTGGCTTGGGGAGCACAAAATCTCCCTATATAAGCCCCTAAAGATCCCATTTTTCCAACTAACTTCCAACCACCTGCAGCTCAAGCTCCAGTGGCTGACCCTCGTTCTTCTTAGCCTCACTTCGCTGGATTTGGAGGTGACAGCTCCGCCCAAGCAAGCCCGCATGGAGGAGGGATCATCGGAGGAGGTTCCAAGGCTCTTGGCAGCCTTGCATCGCCGCCACAAGCGTTCCGCTCCGACCAAGGTCGACCATCGAGCACCATTTCGAGGTAATATACCTTTGATCGTCCTAGACCTATTCCTCCGTCTTTGTGAATTTTTTACTCGATATTCGCGCCACGATTAGCGTGGCTAATCACGTAGTTAGATAGCCTAATCCCCTAGCTTAAATGCTTAATCAAATCCACCTTCAAATCACTTCAAATTGACTGAATTCGCATATCGTTTCATCGACCATTTCGCACGCAAATTTCCTCAACATCTGGGAACACATGTTTTGATCTTGTAAACACTTACCCCTTTGGCCGATTTCTTGATAATCGAGCACGTAAATTTGTGGTTTGTAGATCCATCTTCAATCAGGAGCGATTTCACAGCGGCTGGAGCTTTGATCTTTACGATATTACGATTCAAAGAAGGTGCTTCAACCTTCTTCAATCTCCAGCTAACCGAGGGTCTCAACTTCGCAGCGTTTCAACCACCGCCTCGAGCCATCTCTGGTCGCCAACCACAGCGGGAGAGCTCGAGGGGTGGAGGAGCCACCCCTCTGGCCCCGCTGGAGAGCCAAAGTCGTCGCCAGCTGCTTGAGAAAATTCGGCAAAGAAGTTATCATCGTCAGCCACTCAACAACCTCAAGAACACCTCAAGAGCTCCAGACGTTACAGGTTGCTGACACGTGGTGCGCGCGGACGGTCAGGATCAACGCGCACAATCTAATCTCAACCGTTCAGACGAAACGGTGGGCATATTGCATCTTCAACCCAACAGGTTTCCAGATATTCAATCGCGTCCCTGAAAGTTTCCTGAATTTGCATTTAGGTTCCTCCGCAGGGACCTAAATGTAAAATCTTTTTTTTTCATTCAAAACAGTCCCTGTAAGGACCATTTTTCAATCATTTTCCAAACTTTTTATTGCGCTTATACCCCTAGGCTGTAGGGGATTTTTTTGGACCCATTTTTGACCTCATTTTTCATTGATTTTTTTTTAGAGTAGTTACGCAACTACCCCAGCAAGATTTCAAGTATTTTTTTGTGTATTTTTCTTGTGTTTTCATCGTGTTTTAATTCTTCGCAAATTGCCTACGTTTTGCTTTGTTTTCATGTGTAGTTCGAGCCCGTTGCTCGACCTTTTACCTACTATACAGTATCATCTATTTTTACCTATATTCCACCTATTATATAATAAATAAATCTTGTGAAAAATACCCCTTTGAAAATTAAATAAAAAATGGAAAAGATTAAAATAAAAATCAAATAAAAATTGTAACCTTTCTTTGGTCACTTTAAGAAGAGATTAAAAATAAATCACAAAAATATTTCCTTAAAAAATCAACATACCTTATCCTGCCTCCTCGAGTTTGACCCAGGCACACTTACCTGGTAAAATAAATAGTGTTGGTTTTTCTTAAAAAACTGAATTTGTTTGATCGGAGCTAGGATCCTTTTTGCGGCTTTCTACATCGACAACTATATATTCTAAAAGCCATAAATCGACTCTAGCCTCTTATCAATAGGAGGGGCGGGTTTACAAAAATAGAAATAAAATTCAAATTCAAATTGACTCTAACCGACTAACTAATTGATTTGAATAAAATTCAAATCTTAATTTATCTTAATTGACTCTAACTAATTAATTTGAGATCAAATGTGATCTCTTTATTTAAAATAAATCACAACAACTCGATTAACTTTAAATAACATTGGACTCTAATTAACGTGCAAAAATTAAGCTCTATTTATTAATTTAGCATTGCATCAACGCCTTTGGACGAAACTCTCCTCGACGATGAGGTGGCGACGAAGGTGTCACTGGAGAAGGAAGCGATGTCGGAGAAAATCAATAGTCAGATTGTGCGATAGAACTCATGGAACCTTTGAGACTCAGAGGCCACTTTTCAAAGACATTAATGCGGAACCCTAATATTGTTTCTGAATGTGGTATTATCAGGATCCGATTTGAGTTATATGAACTTAGGCCATCTCAAAAACATGATTGGCTTCACGGGGTCCGTGGATCTGCCTCCTCCTTTATTGACTCGAGCGTGTCTTCATGACCCAAACTTGGTGCTGCCCTTAGATAAAAGACTTGACTCTGAGGTTTCAGACATGAATGAATTTTTTGACACACTGAAGGATCTGCTTATAGTGGAACAAGGAGAAGGCAACTCGAAAAAGCTAACAGACTTCCCCCAAGTTTAGGGCTTTCTAGGACTGTGACTTGGGTGACACCGAGCCATCTGAGACATGTTTATATACCCTCAGAGGTGGCTTATATGGCTAACAACGACATGTTGGCGGTACCAGTGCATGAACGAATGGCTTGACTTTGGAGGGTACTTGTGGTTGTCCTTCGTCACGTAAAGGTGGAGGGAGAGGTAAATCACATAAGAGCAAAGAAACATGCACAAGGTATGGGTAGTACTCTAGGAGCATGGTGAGATGCAAGACAACAATTGAGATACTTCGTGAGAAAGCATCAATGGCGGATGCTTTAGACTTGGAAACTAGGAGATTGGATTGCGTGGGAGAAGAGGAAATTTCTTCAGAAGATGGAGCAAAAGGCTTTGGTTTGGAAGAAATGAGGCATGAGGATTGAGGGAAAGCTGATACCGAGGAGGGGGAGATGGGATAAGTAGTCGTTGCTGAAGGAGTTTTGAGAATACCTACTATTATTATCATGGAACATGCAAGGGTTGGATGAATATGAGAAGAGGTTTGCAATTAGCTCCATGTTGGTTGCATGGAAGATTGATGTAGCTTCTTTGCATGAAACAAAGATCGATTTGTGGGACTTCGTGAGGTGGAACTCCATTTCCATCCCTCATCTCATGGAGTTTAGAGTGGTTTTAGAAAATGGAAGCTCAAAGGGAGTGGCCGTTGCTTGGAATGGGAATTTGTTTGAGATGGTTGATGAGATGACCTTGATTCAATCGGTTTTGGATTTCTTAATCAACAAGGAGAGCATATCTCGCCTCGTTATTTCATCGATATACGTCATCTTAGGAACATCTCTGAGTGTGGTTTTATGGGAAGAGTTAGATGGCATCAGGGAGAGATTCCTAGATTTGGCATGGGTGGTGGGTGGTGACTTCAAGTTCGCGCTCCATTCGGAGGATAAACTTGGTGGGCGAGGCACACCGTATCTCGTATCAGACCTTTTTGCTGATATAGTGGAGAAGCTAAATCTGGAGGCTTTGATTCGATGAACTACAAATATACACGGAGGAGCTTGTCCTCCAGATTGGCATGTTTCTTCTTTCGATGGAGGCCTTGGAGGTGTTTAGTCCAGCGGTAGTTACTTCATTACCTAGATCGAGATCTGAACATACACCTATGTGTTTGGATACTTTCATAGGAGGGGGATCCTTATATTTCTGATTTGAGCGGTGCTGGATGTTGGAGGATTGATTTCGTGACCTGATTATTTATTTTGGACAAATTTGAAGGCGAAGGGATTGATTTTGGTGAGGTTAGCATAAAGTTGGTCATACTGCGGTATAAGCTTATGGATTTTAGGAGGGCCAACTAGTTTAAGCGTGGTTTGGGAAATAATTTAAAAAATGGAAAAGCTTGCTCCCACTATAAATAGGGTTGACTACTTGGATTCTTGCTATGGTCTGGTCATAGTGTAGTGTGTCTACCATCCACAAAGATCAGGGTTCGAATCCCCCTTGTGGAAGCTGCATTGGGTAGCCAACAACCAGCGTAAAAGTAGTCAGATCTTTCTACATGGATTTGAGCAATAATCCATGTAGCTGACCCTACTTAAAGTAGGAGAAGGCGAAAGATTTTCATGAAATCACGATCTAATAGACAATGAGAATCTTCTCTTAACAGAGTCATTTTTCTCTTGAGACGGAATTAGGTCCAAGAAAATTGGTGAGATTTCACATTCTAGAAGATGACAGTGAGTTGGATATGAGGAGATTATGAGTCGTGGGGTAGTGTTCCAAAAAAATCTGGAGGATGATAGGAAGCAAGAGTATAAGCGGAGGCAGAGGTCAAGACAAAAGTTATTGAAGGAGGGTAATGCAAATACTATGTTTTTTTCATAATAGGGCAAATGGTAGAAGAAGAAACTTGATCCATGCGATCGAGGTTGGGGGTGTGGAAACTTGTGGGGAGGTGGAGGTTATGACTTATGAGGGTGGTGACAAGTTTTTTCAAGAACATGAGTAAGAGTGGAACTCACAACGGGTCGAGGTGGTTGGGTTGGGGGTAAGACACATTTTTGTTAGTGACATGAAAGAGCTAACGAGATCGTTTGGGGTATTGGAGGTTCGTGAAGTCCTGTTCGGGCTCAACTCGGACAGATTCCTTGTCCTGGATGGATTTCTAGTTTCCTTTTACATGGAATTCTGGGATCTCATTACAAATGATGTAATGAAGGTGGTGGAAGAATTTACAAAGGAGAATTATTGTTTTGATAGGATCAATCGATCATTACTTTTCTTTCTCAAGAAAGATGTTGCTATAAGAGTGGAGGAGTACCATCCCATTGCACTATCGAATGCGAGCTACTTGATTATGATGAAGACATTGGCACATTTCCCGAGGTGGGTATTGAACAAGATTGTGTTATCGGTTCAAAGTGCTTTTCTCTCAAGAAGGAAGCTTATGGACAATGTTGTTTTGGCCTTCGAGATCGTGGTTGATTAGTGTAGGCAGAAAACAAAGGGGGTGATGTGGAAGTTGGATTTCTTAAGGACATATGATTGTATTAATTGGCACTTGATATGGGCATCTCTACAGAGACGTGCTTTCCGGATAATTGGATTTGCATGGATGAAGATATGTATCACGACTGCGTCATGCGTTGTACTTGTGAATGATCAGCAGGGGAATTTCTAGCCGTAATGGGGTGTTTGTCGAGGATGCACTTTGGCACCCCTCCTTTTCGTTATTGCTATTAATGCTTTGTTGAGTATGGTTGATCATGAAATCATGGAGGGATTCTACATCGGATACTCAAAGGAGGAGATCTTGATTCCTATTCTTTAGTACATGGTCAATATGATCATTTTTATGGAGGGGGATTCTTTGAGCTGCAGAGGCATGTCGGCAGTACTTGACTTTTTTGGGGCGGTCTTGGGATTGAGAAGTCAGATATCATTCCTTTTGGCTTGGAGGAAGAGGCGGTTGCGAGATGTGTGGATAGGTTATGCTCCTGCAAAGCCAATTGTTGATGTGTTACCTCGACGTCCCACTGGTTGTGGGGAAATGAATATGGTGGATTGGCTACCTGTTATTAAGAAGATGGAGCAGAGACTAGCATGTTGGAAATATGTTTGTCTATCTAGAGGAGACAGATTGGTGTTGATGAGATCAGTATTATCTGTGATTCCTATTTTTCTCGGCTATATAGTATCATCCCTGTAGGAGTGATCAAGAGATTTGAGGGCATCGTGAGGATAATTTTTTTGTCTTCCTTTGGGTAGACCAACAGTTTCCCTTTTGTGGAATGGAAGATGGTCACCTGCTTAAAGGCGGATGTGGGCCTTGAGGTGTAATTTGGAAGAGATGAACAAAGCACTGCTCAATAAGTGGATTGCTCATATATGAGATGATTGTGAGAGTTTGGTCTGCATGATTATTAGTAAAATCTATGACCTCGATAGCTCTTTTCCTAATTCCGGGGAGTTTGGGACAGTGCATTCATACTTTTGGAGAGGTATATGTGGCATGGCACAAGAAATTTGGCTTTTTTTGACATGATCTTAGAGATGGTAGGGGTTAAGTTCTGGATTGATGATTGGAGTGAGGGTGGGGTTTTGGGTATACTCTTTTTACGTATATTTGCATTAGCTACTAACCATGATGCTTCAGTGGTTGAGGTTTTGGACAAACACTCTTTCTTTCCCTATTTCAGATCTAAACTTTCATATCAATGATTGAAGGAGTTGTTGATTTTGTTAAAGGAGCTTGAAGGTGTGGCTAGATGGGTGGGATTGTTGGAGTTGGTGTGGTGTTGTCGTCTCGGCGGGGAAGGTGTATAGAGCATTAAAAGGTCCTATGATCTTTGACCAAGGGGAATGCAAGGCTGATTGTAGGAGAATATTGGAAGTGGAGTGTGCCAGCTCGTGTGAAGGTTTTTTAGTGGTTATTTAGAAGGTACATACTCTTAACGAGGGTCTGGTTTGCGCGGTTTGTTTAGAATGCTGACCCAACAAGCTTGAGATGCTAGGAGGACATGGAAGATGTTGGACATGCGAGCCCACGGCGAGCCATTATGCAATAAATGTTATTGCAAATATCATTCCCTGATCTGAAAATAAAAAATAACTAATTTGCATAATAGGTCCCTTTGTACAATTAGGGTTATGTACCTTGGCCATCTTGATGATCATACAGTTGTTGATTCAATTATTGAATCATAGAGGTTGGTGCTACGATGAATATCGAAAGAGTTAGATTGAGGACTCATCAAGCACCGTCAAATGGTTATTAAGAGATGATCTCCAGCCTGAGAAGGAAATGGCAATCCTTTCTCTGAAGGCTGATATCTAACCAACCTCTTGATGCAGGTCATCTGCATAGGAATAGAGATTCGGAGGTGTTAGATAAGTTAGGTCAAAGATTTGACTTAATGAGATCGAGATAACCAAAGTCCTATGTCGCATACTGTCACGATATAGGCATGCATCTTCTGACTGGAGAAAGATGCGTTACTATATGTCTGAGTATGAACATTTGGCAGACCAATAGGTTGATGACCTAATCAAGGTCTATACACTGACGTGCTGGTGTGCATATAAGGGCATATGAGTAATACGATCTCTCAAAGGGATCATACAGGCTCATTGTTGAACCAGAAGACATGAGCCCACTCATGAGATATTGGGAAGAATCAAATTCCGCGTGAGGTCATCTCGCTTTGGAAGCTTGACTGAATTTGTAAGGTTTGATATATACTTTTGGAAAGTATATGATCAAGACCTAGGTATGATATATGCTTTTGGAAAGTATATGATCGATACCAACCCCCAATGATCAAAATGAGAAACTTAAAGATAAAACCCTGAAGTAGACAGTGAAAAAAGATATAATGCTTCGGGTTTATTCTGGGTCTTCTAGTATGCAGGATGTACAGGTATTGGGAATACATGAGGGTGACGTGATCATGAACGATTGTATAATCATGACGCTTCCATTCCTAGGGAGTGATGAAATGGGTCTGGATTTTAGTGACTCCTCTCATTAGAGAAGTGATCTGATCTTGGTCAAAATATTGGACATTGATCTGAATGTGATTCAGATGCAATGAGAAGATTAGATTTGCAGTCTTGATTTAATCAAGCATCTATGAGAGATCTGTAAGATCTGGATTTGAGATGTGATCTCAATATCCAAGTCACTATATGTGGAACAATACAATCGCCATGTCCTTATCTCCAAGTATCCGTGGAGAAAGCGCATTATCCTTGAAAGAGTTCAGGATAATTTCATTGTTGATATAAGTATCCTAGCATTGACAAAATGGATAATTAAATATGATTTAATTATCATGAATAATATGAATTTGATTCATATTATAAGGAGAGTTATCTTAAATAATAAATGTGATATGATTATCAAAGATGTAAATAATGTGAATGTGATTCATATTATTTGGGAATATGAGAATAAAGATCCAAGATGATTAAATGTGATTTAATTATCATGGATATTGAATAATGTGGATAGCACTATCCATGTTAATCATATATATATATATATATATTATAAATGTGATTTATAATATATAAGAGAGAGCTATTTGTAATTTACATTTGTTAGTTAAATGTTAATGTGAATTGGATTCATATTGGACAAATAATTGAAAATGTAATCTATATTTTATTTTGGGTTATGAATGTGATTGACAAATTCCAATGGCAAGATTGCAATATTCATAAAATAATTATGAGTTATTATTGTATACAATAATTGTTGTTGTAAATATTGGAGATACATGGGACATTGTAATCTAGAAAGATTACATGGGATGTCTCCTTCCTAATAAGAGAGGGGACGACCACCAATTCTAATTAGGAAAGGGTGGCCATCCACTCCATGTATATGGAAGGAGGCACTCTCTCTCTCTCTCTCTCCCATTATCTCCATATTTGATTGATTTATTTTGGGATTAAATCATATTGATTTATCAATATATATTTAATCTAAATTAAATTAATTCTTGTTGTTTTTTTACCAACGAAGATCTTGGTCATTAAAAGAAACATAAATCAATGAGAGCCATTTGATTTGTGTTATCTATGGATTGAGATCCATGGATCCCAAAATATTATAAATAGAAGGGCGCCCCTTGCTCTTCATATGCTAATGAGAAACATAAGGCTCTCTCTCTATCTCTCTCTCATTCTATATACACGCCTTCTCTCTTCCTCTCTCATGGCCGTCCACCATGGATGCCCTAGAGAGAGTCCCCATCGCCGTAGCGTCGTCGTTATGTTGTCGGTTCGATTGCTCATGAATCTCCGTCTCCTTCAGTGCACCTCGCTCGTGAAGAAGATGTTGGATCTCGTGTGTCGAGATCAGGAGATTTGCCGCTTGGATCATCAACATGGATTGCGAGGATCACGTGTTTCATCAACACGCTCGCAAGCGTCTCCTCCATCGGATCAGACTTGAGACGGGAGGTCTCTTCGTTTAGAGACATGATTGCAACCACGCTTCAAGAGGTAATCCTATTACTTGTTTGTGGTTTAGACGAAATGATCCGAGAAGTATTCTTAGATCATGTGGTTTCGTCACATGAAAATTTTTAATTTCCGCTGCATCGAGCAACTAGTACGACTAGTCGCTCCCGATCGCATATGATGCGATCCTCATGCTTCCGTGATGCGCTTAAGGATCATACCATATCCTCAAATGGTATCAGATCCTTAAGTCAGAGGTTTCAGATACGATCCATAAACCTAGGATGACTTGGTTTCATTAGGGTTGCGAAAGTTTTATCGTATTTCATTTTTGCATATCTGTTTTGTGATTATTTTCAACCCTGCTTAAATTGTTTAAATATGAAAATAAAACTTGTATTTTATTTTCCATTAAATAAGGAATCCGTAGGATCTGAGTTTGCATGATTTCGAATCTGTTTGCTCAAGTTATGATCAAATTAGTGAACATGTATCCACTGTTCGGGGACTGTGAATCTTAACATAATTAAGGAGTTAATTGTGGATTTGAAATGCCTAGGAATACGTACAAATAACTTAGATTCTTTTGTTGTAAATCAAATTAGCAAACTTTGAAAACTTACTTTGCTTAATTTGGATTTAAATTGATTGAGATATGCTAATTTTAATAAGTGAGGATCACAGCTAGAAATTATTTTCCTAATCAAGAATCTTGTGATTGTCATTTAATTAATTAGTGAAATTAAATGGTTTAATTTCCTAGATAATTATAGATAAATGTGAAATATTTGGTTATAATTATTTCCTTAAATGACATTGCCTTAACCAATAATTGATTAGATATGATGTAGATCACAATTGGTTACACAATCCACTTTCCAACAAACAATGTTGCTTGAATATGATTTGGGATTTGTTTAGCAAATTTCATTATAATGTTAATCAAAAATATTTTGATTATTATTATATATGGTATAACTTCAGTTGAAAGACCGATTATAATCTCAAGTACACAATGATCAATTTGGCATTATCTTTTCCCGAGGTGGATATGGTGTCTAGTCAGGGAGCGTTGGGGTAGCAGGTTGCACCATGTGCGGTCTGTCCCAGTCCCATCGGTACTGGCCATGACAGCGGGTAGGGACTTGATGATGCAGGAGAGATCACGGTGTATTTTTTATTATTAAAATTCAAAATAATACGTATTTGAGATAATACCATAATTCAAGTAACAATAAAGATTGTTTGTTGGATATTAATTGGATCATTAATTTAATGTGATTAGATTAATTGGAATCTAATTAAAATTAAACACTCTAATTTTAATAGAGATGATATTTCCCTTGGAAGATTTAATCATAATGAATATGATTCATGATGATTAATTAGAATTTGAATATGATACGGAGGATCACGTAAGTGACATCCATGGTCTCCCGTCAAGGTGAAGGGTTCGTCGCCAGAGATTTTATGTAGGAGACGCCTGTCCAAAGTGATAGCTCATGCATACAATCCATTTGGATCGGGCTCTTCGCTTCTCGAAAGAGTAAGGACATATGCGTAGTGACCCCAATATCAGGTCCTCATATTATTGGGGTGATATTGGATTGCGCATAGCGAGTTGTATTCCTGTTGATGGTTGGTTCAATTAATGACACGTCAATATCACCTTAGGGGTGATAGGCCCGGGTGTTAAAGACCGAATTGGGAGTGCAAGTTGGACTTGCAAGGCGGAATGTGTTCCCGCTTCTTTTGAACGGAGTTACATATTCTCATATTATTGGGATGCAACAAAGATAAGGAAGGAGATCCCAGATCTTGCTGAGATATGATGGTAAGTATACCTCTTACATTGAAAGTGATTAAGAGAATAAACTTTCAGTGTTGACAAGGCAAGACAATTTCGATATAAAAATTCCTAAATCAAAGTAAAATATATATTTATATATGTTTATGCAAATTTCTTATTTCAGATAATCCTTCAATAAACCCACTCAATACTATACTCAATGATAACCAGTAAATTGGATCCATGATCAAGATATTGTACTTGCAGTTGGACAAATATTGTATGTGGTTGTAATGTGAAAGTTTCCTCATAATAATGAGGAGTGACAATTAAATAGACAATAGGACTACAACCCTAGGGTTTATATGCCTCTACATTCTTGATCTCTTATCGAATGTACTTTGGAAGTGACATGACGATGATGATCGTAATTGTCGAATTATCCTTATAACATCTAAAAAGATGGTTGGGCATGCATATGTGCTCTTGACATTTTATCATGAATGACATGGTTCTCTGCATTATGCAGAATGGTGGCTCTATAAGAGATGATGTATTCCAAATGTTTAAGTACCTAGCTGAACCAATGTTTTTAAGAGTTTTGATGGATGTAGATACGATGAGTGTCATAATTCTACTTTCTATACTCTGGTCATTCATGAAGACTAATAATATTCATATTGTATGGATCGAATGAAGCATGTATAAATGTTGGAATGCTCTTATATTGAAATCTTTTGAACTCAGCATAAGAGATCCTTCCTCTTAAGTAATAGTTGTTTATAGATAAAGGGAGCGCAGTGGAAGCATGGGTTGGACCCAAGTAAGAAGGAAAGTCAAAAGAGTTGATTGTACTTCTGTGACTTCCATATGACATCCAAATAGTTGGATGAATGCCAATACTATAATAAGCTGATGTATTGATAGTGTGACTATCTAGTTTATCTAGGATCCTTAGATAAGGACCTGTATAGTGCATCGGAATAATCTACATCTACATTTAATCATTGAAATTGACTTTTAAATTTGATAAGCTCAAAGTCTAATAATTATATCTCATTCTTTTAATAACACTTGCAATTGGTTTCTTAGGTTTTAGAAGACTAGAAATTTGATCTTAAGGTTTAATAGTTGATGAATCTGTGATTCATCACTCTAAAAGTTGAAAATAGAGCTTTGTTCCCGAGTAAATAGATGCATTTCTACTTATATTGCATACTTAACATTCATGCATACATTGATAACATTTGCATTTTAGCATTCACATTTGCATTAAATAAGAAGCCAAGATCACTTGTAAAATATCCACCTATAAAACAACACCTTCCTTATAATATATACACCTTTAGTTAATAATATAAGGAAGAAAGTCAGAGATCTCCTTTGTAAAAACATCCAATAAAGTCCTAGAACCCCTGGACCATAAAAAGCTCATAGTTCTCTTGTACTAACTCCAAAATAGGTCTACTCACTTTCAGATGAATACACATCCAGAGACCTTTAAAATGAGACTAATTTCATCCAATTCGGAGCTCGTAGGAAGAAGTTGGGTTTTTGGGCCTCTATGTATACTATATATGTGTATATTTGTATTCATGTGTTTTTGTATCATATTTGACCTCATCTCTGTTTTTGGTCAACATGAAACTTGTAGATCTGATCAAGATCTACAACTTTCATGTTTTGAGTTTTTCCAAATTCGGCCTCCTTCTCTCTTTAATATCATTTCTTCCCGCAGCCACTCACAGCTGGCCACGTGGCGCCCTCTGATTGTGCCACGCGGCCCGCTCCCCTTGCCTTAGCCGCCCGCGCCCACAGCCGTTGGATCTTCATCCCGATCCAACGGTTGTGCCACCTCCACGTACGCCCTCTATTCCCACCATCTGATCATTCTCCGCTTCTAATCCTCACCGCACGTTAGCGCCAAACCCAGAGCTCACCACGTGTCACTGTGAGCGCCGTTGGATGCAGGTCTAAGAGCTTTAATCATCACAGCCCATGCTCCATCCAAGCTCGACCATACGATCAGCACCTTCTTCCCATCTCAGCCGCCCGCCTCCGCCTGCCTATGCACCTGACGCGTGCACATTTTGCGCCCTTCGATCACGCACTCAACCTTTCCATCTGAGCCGCTAGCTCCGCAATCATCGCCAACCCTTCGATCAGTCGCTGGAAACAATCACGACCGCCCGCTCGCGCTTCGTCTCCAACGCGACATGTGGTGCATTCAGCTCCCTCGATCGCTTCACCTCAGATCTTATCAAAACTGTTATCTGGTGCTTTGATCTGGGCCATTGGATCACAAGATCCAACGGCCACGACTCCGTCTTCTACCTCTGGCCTCCCTCTCTCCCACGATCTCGATCTTGCGCGAGGGGCCGCCCCTTTCTATTTTCGTCTCCACCTCAGTCACCTTCTCCGATCACCAACGCCACCACGACCATCACCACTCTTCCCTCATCCTCGCCAGCTCCCTCGCTCCCCACGACTCCCACCAGAGTCGCCCCATGACTTCCACAAACCTCACCTCGTCACCAGCTACCCCATCACCTTCACCCTATAAATCATCGTCCTCCAGCCACATTCACGCCCATCCGCCACTCCAGAGAGATACCCTCAGCTCCGCCCTTCCAATTGGTGACAGTAATTCGACGAGACGTTAAGCGATAACCGGGCTTCTTCTCCTGCGAGATCCACGGCCGTCTCCGCCGTGCTGCAGCCTCCTCCGCGAGCTGCACGAGCTCATAACCATCTACCGTTCTTCGAGCGACGACCAAGAGCACGCCTTCGAGCTCCATTTCCCAGGTAGATGCCTCCATTTTCCTCCCGATCTCTTCTTGTCTTTTCTTTGTTTTTCTCCGATTAAATTCGCCCTCCACCATCGTCTTCTCGCTCCACCGTCATCACTCCGAGCTCCACGATGGAACACTAATCTTCGCGCACCCTTCCATATCCTCAAACGCAGCACTTCACCTTCACTCGATCCCAACTCCGCCACCTCGGCGGAGCTCGCTCGCCGGCCATCCTCACTTCGTCATAGGCCTCGCCTCTCACTCAGCACACCTCCACGAACACACGCACGCTTCGGCTATAGCTCTAACCCCCTGCAGGTGATATCCCTTGGATTGGCCGGAGGCTCGTCGGAGCTTCATGTGAGCGCCTCCGCCACCGAGCTCCAGCGCACCTCCTTCCCCTCTGAGATGACCGGATGCTTCGCCGCCTCGCCCTGCATCTTCCGAGCTACGTCACAGTCTCCCGCGCCCCTCGCCGACAGCTGGAGGACAGGGCGAAGCAAGCCCAACATCGTCGGAGCCCCGCCTTCTCCTCCGCAGGAGGCGGAGGGCCGTTGGGGACGACATCCCACAGCCGTTCGATCATCTTGATCGAACGGTCAGAAGCACTCCACGACGACTCCTGCCACAACTGTCGGATCAGCCGTGATCCTACGGGCTTGATCACGCCACGTCGCCATTAGCAAGAGCAGCAGAGGGCCGTTGGATCCCTCTAGATCCAGCGGTGCTTCATCATTCACATCGCCCTCTTCATCGAGCTCCAGGTACCGTTGGATCAATCTAGATCCAACGGTCACTAATCGATCACGTCGTCACATCAGGAGCGAGCCCACCACCGTTGGATCGATAAATGATCTGACGGACTCAGACACGCCATGCATCATCAGCCAGTTGCCGTTGGATCATCCTTGATTGCATGGTCCAGATCGTGCCACGTTGCCCGATCTGAGCCTCTTCCCCGACCATTAGGCTCGGATCACCCGAAGCTTCTCCGAGCCTCGATCCGAACCTCCAGAGCAGTCGAGCCTCGCTCCGAGCCTCCGACGTCCACCGAGCCTAGGGCACCCCATGTGATCAGCACGTGCGGCCTGGGCAAATTGCATTGAGGCCCCTGAAGGTTTCTAATATTACAATTCAGTCCCTGCAAAACGGCCCCACGTGAGGAGTACGTGCATCTGTGGAGAAATTGCATTCACCCCCCTACATTATAGGTAATTGCATAATGGTCCTTGTCAGCATATTTTATTTTTAGCAATTTTAATTCCGGTATTGCATTTAGACCCCTGTCTTTGCACGCATATTTAGGCTTCGTCTTAATTCATTTTTTAGTTTAAAAAATTGCATTGTGTAGCTCACATTGTCCTCCTTATTATGTGACACGTGCCATAATTTTTAATATCAGTGGAATTATTTATTAATTAGTTGGTTCATTTTTGTCATATTTTGCCCAATTTAACCTTTTAAGTAATAGTAATTTCTCTGTAACTCCAAAAATTCCAAAAAATCACATTAGATCTAGGATAATTAGCTTCACCTTACATAAAAATTTCATCTCAATTGCATGCATTTTGAGGTCTAAATAATTCATTTAGTGAATTTCTTAATATATTTTTAATAGGTCCATTTCACATCAAAATTAAGGTCTGATAATTTTCCTGGATTTCTTATCTTTAGATCTATCTAGGATTTTTTTTATTCCCAAAAATATTGTGATTTGATATTTATTAAAATTAAATTAGTCAAAATCACCTTGCATTCATTTTTAATTCATAGTTAATTCAGTTAGTGTCAGAAAATTCTGAAAAAAATAGGGTAGCTTAGTTACATCATATTTCATTATCTGGCCAAGTTTCATCGATTTTGGACTTCATTTGAACACTTATCTGATTTAACTTTAAAACTAGCCTGATTTTGCATGAGTCTTGCATAAAAAAACTAAAAAGAGCAAAAATATTCCCTCTGAAAATCGAACATTGGAAATTTACTAAAAATTCACCTAAGGAGACAACTGCCTCCCTGAGTTCGACCTTGGACTCCCAAGTAAAAAAAGTTGCCACTCGAAATTAAGTTATAAAAACAAAAATTAAAAGTGGTTTTTGATTCGCTCTTGTTATCTGACTGCAAGGAATAGTATTGATTAATTTGGACATTAATTTGCTCGAATTAACAAGGGTAGCGGGACACGTTATCAAAATGACGTCGTTGCTGGGGAGGCACGACTTAGGTTAATTTGCAGTAATATCTGAGTGTTTGATTTTCTCTTCCCGGGTAGTCTGACTCCCGGTTTTCCTGTGAATATTTTGTATCTTTTAATTTTTGCATTTTTGTTTTGTGTCATTCTCTGACCTCAATTTATTTCTGTGCGAGGAACGCGAGGAGTCGAAGATGCTTCAAGGAATCGACAGATTAATGTCTTGAGTGATTTGAGAGAATTTGTATTTTCATTTTTCTATTTTTTTGCATCATTTCCAGCGGTTCCCGTTTGGGTTCTCGCGTGTCTAAATATAGTGGAACCGTGTCCCCGTGTGTTGTGTGGTTTGAATGGTAATTTAGGCTTGCACTAGCGGCTCCTCGAGCCACTCTAGGACTTGCTTGTGCTCGTAATTTTAGGACCACACAACCACTTAAAAGACGCACTAAGACCGCAGATCTAGCCAAATCAACATGTTCTTCACTCACTAATAGAATTGCTTGTCTAGGAGCGGATTTTATTACTTGCATATGCATATAGTTTAAAGTTTTCAATTCTGTTTTGCATCCTGCATAAAAGCGAAGGGATCATTGTAAGTCTTCTTAACTCAGCATACGCATCATTGTTCTTCGTGTATTGGCTTTTCTCGATTTCCCCCTCTGTTTTTCACATTTAATTTAAACGGAAATCGGGACTGGACGATAGGTGTGCTGTGTGGTTGGACTAATAAGTGAGAACTGAACTTAAAATCGGGACTGCTAACATTATTGACCAAAAAAATCAATAAAAATTGGAAAATCTGTTTGCGGGAGACTAATCCCCGACCTTGTTTTCAGGCTGAGTGAGGGTACTTGAGTGTGTGTGAACACCTTAAGGCGGAGCCCAAATCCCCGCCTTCCATATCACGTTCCGACTAAACCTAGCAAATATCACAAGTTGAATTTTTAAGGTTCACTGACTAGTACCAAGTAGCCTCCGCCTGTCTCAGGTAGATAGGGGCGAATTGCAGTACTTCGCGACAAGTTGCCAGTAACCCCCTGGGGTGAAGTTCCGGCCTTGTCAGCCTCCGCCTGCTTGCAGGTAGATATGGGCAAGTCTTTGAATCCATCAACTTGGGATAGGAGCGAAGAAAGGAAGGACCGGTGGTATCTTAGGCGACAGGTTAAACAGGGAAGACGCATCCGGCTCTGAGCCGACTTCCCTCTAAGCCGCGTAATCATTGCTATCTTGCTTGAAAAATCACACTTAAAATTAACAAGATTAATTGGACTTGGTTTCGGGTCCTTCACTGTGTTGAGTGTGAACCCAGGGTCTTGGATTGGATTGTTTGCTTCAGGTAGGAGTAAAATCCTATCTTCACTTAGAACTCCCTTTTCTTCTCGCCAAATCAAGATGAGTGACTGGGGGGATATCGGTTCTTTATTCACCAATCTCTCTTTGAGCCCCCCACGAAACTCCTCTTCATCGGCCCAAGCACACCTTGGACCACCCAGGACTCATGACCCTCTTGAGTGCTGGTTCTCTCACACCCAGGGTGGTTACTCTCAAACCAACCCTTTCCTCTCCTCTGAGCTTATCGAGAAAGACCATCGCCTCGGTAAGAATCCCTTCCTTGATTTGTCCTCTGACACCAACCTTGTTTCATACCCAGGACTAGAGGACAAGATGCCGCCTAAGCAGCCACCACCGGATGAGGACCCATTACGACAAATTCTTAATCGCCTTGCCACAGTCGAACAGCAAAATGCAAATCTCACAGCTAGAATGGGACAGATTATTGCAGCAGGAGGAACGACCGACCAATGGTTGATGCCTACAACCCAGTGGAGAATGAGATACAAAGTTGGTTGGCACCAACGATTCCCGCCGAAGCATTTGAGCTCAAGCCCCACTTCCTTAGCCTGCTACCGAAGTTCAACGGAAACACCCATGAAGAACCATATGCCTTCCTCCGAGACTTCGAGCCGATTTGCAACAACCTTAGATATCCTAGCATTGGGCAGGACTACATTAGACTGAAGGCCACCCCATTTGCCTTAGGAGATAAGGCAGCACATTGGCTAAAAAATCTAGGGGTGATATGTACAACATGGATGCAGTTCAAAGACTTATTTTTGAAGAAGTTCTACCCTCTCAGTAGGACTAACCAAATGAGAACAAAGATCGCCTGTTTCTCCCAAGGACCCAGTGAACCATTCCATGATGCCTGGGATAGGTTCAATGACTTAGTTCAGAAATGTCCCTGCCACGACATTTCTAAGGCGATCATAGTCCAGACCTTGTTCTGTGGTTTAACCCCGGAGATGCAGGGGTTAGTCAGTGCCGCATGTGGAGGAAGCTATCTGAATAAGAATGAGAACACTGTATGGAAGATCCTAAAGCAGATGGCGGAAACTGGCAGGTCGCAGGCCACCAGGGCCTATCAGTTGTCTCCCTCAATCCTATCCAACGAGACAACCCGGAGGACTGTAGCGGATCCGACCGAGGACCTCATTCCCAGTATGGGGATGATTGCTGATAAGTTAACCATGGTCGAGCAGATCCACAAGAGGGTCATTGACCTTGAGTCTCTCTCACGTCTGCCGAAGCAAGTGGAGGAACTTACTGAGAAGGTAGCTAAGATGAAGCTACCTGCCCCTTCTGCACCACACACACCTATGCACATAGTCCATCTTGTACAGGAGCAGGCACCGGGGCCTCAGAGCGGCTGTGTGGAGGATCAGACTTACACCTAGCAGGACCAGCATTCACCCCCACAAGTGAAGACCGGATACGAGGAGCCTCTGCAGGTGTTCGAGATCAACGGGTTGTGGTACAGCCGTGACCCCGTCAGCAGATAGTCGGGGATGGGGAACGGTCAGCCTCACCGACTTGCCCTAGCTTACCAAGGAACCAGCTCCGTCCCCGCACCGCGCTTTGTTCAGTCCAGGTCTGAACAAGGGTACCAGCCTCAGCAGCACCAGCAGCAGCAGCGCACCTTTCAGCAGGGCCAGGCACTGTCCCACCAGCAACAGCAGTATCGGCATGGCCAGCAGGGCTAGTACAGAACCTCATCCACAAGTCAACATCAAGCCCAGCCCACTGAATTGGAATCCCTCACCTTGGCGATCCAGACCCTGTCTGATAGGGTCCAACAGATCCAGAATGACTATCTGGATATGAGAACCGATCTGAATCGTGTCTCTCGTACCCAGGATCACCAGATGGCTCCAAAGACCCCAATTCCTGCACAGGTTCAGGCCAACCCTAACAGCTTAACCCATGGCCAGAACCGACTTCGTGATCAGGTATATTATTCAGATAATTATTTATCTGAATATGAGATCCTTTCGTATGATAATGTGAATCATATGTCCCTCAGGAGCGGAAGGACCGTGACCATACATGATCGAGCACGTGCACCGAAGGAAGGAGCCGCCAAGTCTCTACCTGAGGAGAACTTGGAGGAAGAAGAGGAGCAGCACCACCATCACCACCGGCAAAAGAAGAGGACGTCTGAGTCCTCGAAGCAGCAATCCCGCATCAGCAGAGAGTCCGACGTAACCGATGAAGAGCCCACACCTCCATCTGAGGAGGATCCTCAAGAAGTCGCGGAAGACGCATCACCGGTTTCGTCTCAGCATTTTCCTTTTAGTCAGAGTCAGAGTCCGACTCTGTTTAAGCGTCCGAGTCGTGTACAGAACTCAGTTCCAGATTTCAATGAAAATATTTCAGTTTCAGAATATGAGTTGGAGTCAATAATCCCTTTCCCCCGAGCTCTCAAGGGTGGAAAGAAGAAAATTAAAAAAAATCCAAAAAGATGACTCTGAGCTGGCAGAATTCTGCAACAAACACATCAAGGTCACAATCCCCTTCGACAAGTACGTGGAGATGACTCCTGCATTTCAAAAATACCTTAAGGTGAGATGCACACCTACTAGGGTTAGCAGGAAGACCAAAAGCCGTGTTGAGAAACACGTTCTGTCAGTAGCCACGACTTGTGCAATAAAGAACTCGTTTCCAAGGAAACGAAGAGACATGGGTGCACACTATGTGGTGAGTCATGTTGATGACATCGCGTTTGCACGCACTCTCCTAGATAACGGTTCCTCAATTAACTTGGTGCCTACAGCCCTCTATGAGCGGCTTAATCTCGGACCTCTTAGGAAATCTAGAGCCTTCCTGCAGTTCGCTGATAAATCAACCAAGAGGTCCCAAGGAGAATTGAGGAATGTTGTGATCAAAGTCGAGGGCCAGGAATACATGGTGGACTTTACTATCCTAGATATGAAAACCCCTCGTAATTGGAAAGATTCCCAGATCATCTTAGGCAGGCCCTTCCTCAGAACAGCAGGGGCCTTGTTTGATTATAAGATTGGGAAGATCCAGTTCCAAACTCCAGGCGAAGATGAGGAACTCGAGATGAAGCAGACCAGATGGCAGAGACTGGATTCCGAATCCAGCACGGAGTACTCTTCAACCGATGCAGACTGCGATCGTGTAAACACAGCTGGGCCATGCAGACAGAACCCAGCCAGCACCGATGAGTCCCTCCCCTCCGGAGATGATCCCGTGCATGAGTCAGTTTGTGAAGTCCTCAGAGACGAGTACAGCTCAGAACTTGCATCACCCTACATCTTTGATGACTTAGAGGCCCAGTTGAGCATGTCAGTCCTTACCTCTTTAGGACAATCGGAAGATGAGTATGACGAGTCGGACGAGGCTTTTGCCGATTGTATGGAGAACTTTGATGATCCGACTCTAGAGACGAACAATTTGGCGGCAGTAATTACAGAGAAAGATCCAGCCATTTCCAACACCGAGCCAGATTCGATTGATCCAGATTTCCTAGATGATCACACCATACCTGAGCTCAAGCCTTTACCCACAACACTGAAATACGCCTTCCTTGCAGGTCAGGATAAGAAATATCTGGTCATCATCAGTTCGCGATTGACCGAGTATCAGGAATCTTGCTTGCTAGAGGTCCTGGAGAAAAACCGTAAGGCAATAGGCTGGAGCATTTCCGATCTCCACGGGATAAATTCTGCTCTGTGTTCGCACCATATCTACTTGGAGAATGGAGCCAAACCCTCTCATGAATTCCAACGTCATTTGAATACAAATTTACGAGAGGTAGTCAAGAAGGAGATAGAGAAATGGTGCAACACGGGTTTCATTTATCCAATCTCTGACTCTAAATGGGTGGCCCCAATCCATGTGGTCCTGAAAAAGTCGGGAATTCAAACGACCACCAATGAGGACGGAGAGGAGATCGTGACACGAGTGCCCACGTCATGACGCATCTGTGTGGATTACAGACGCTTGAATGCCGCGACGAAGAAGGATCATTTCCCCGTACCGTTCATTGATCAGATCCTAGAGAGACTAGCGGGGAAAGAGTTCTTCTATTTCTTGGATGGGTTCTCGGGCTACAATCAAGTAGCCATAGCTCCGGAGGACCAGGAAAAGACCACGTTCACATGCCCCTTTGGTACCTATGCTTTCAGGCGCATGCCCTTTGGGTTATGCAATGCTCCAGGTACTTTTCAAAGGTGCATGATTGTTGTATTCGCCGAAATGGTCGGCGAATTCCTGGAAGTCTTCATGGATGACTTCTCAGTCCACGGTGATTCCTTTGATTCCTGTCTTAGGAATCTGGATTGAGTCCTCAAACGATGTTGTGAGGTCAATCCAGTGCTCTCCTGGGAGAAAAGTCACTTCATGGTGACCGAGGGCATTGTGTTGGGGCACGTCATCTCCAAGAGAGGAATAGAGGTTGACCCTGCCAAGGTGGATGTGATCAGACGACTCCAGCCACCAACCAACGTCAAACATTTGCGGTCGTTCTTCGGGCATGTCAGATTTTAACGGAGATTTATCAAGGATTTTTCTAAGATTGCCCGACCGCTAACTGAGCTTTTAGGCAAAGACATGGAGATTGTTGTTGATCACTAATGTCTTGAGGCCTTTAAGCTATTACAAGGAATGATCATGGACGCACCTATCCTACAAGCCCCAGATTGGTCTCTACCTTTTGAGATCATGACGAATGCCTCAGACTATGCTGTTGGGGCTGTGTTAGGACAAAGAAGAGATGGTGTCCCGTTCGCAATCCACTACGCAAGCAAAGTGCTTGACACCTCTCAGCGTAACTATACAGTTACGGAAAAGGAAATGCTTGCAGTAGTGTTTGCCTTGGACAAGTTCAGATCTCATTTAATTGGATCCAAGGTAATTGTGTTCACTGACCACACAGCACTACGATACTTGATGGAGAAAAAGGACGCGAAGGCGCATCTTCTTCGATGGATTTTGCTTATCCAGAAGTTTGATTTGGACATCCGTGATAAACATGGAAAGAAGAACGTAGTAGCCGATCATCTCTCTCGTCTCGAAGATCTTAATACTTCCGAGGATTCACCTATTCAAGACTCCTTCCCTGACGAGTCGATTTTTGTTGTCGACTCACTCCCATGGTAAGCCAACATCGTGAACTATCTTGTCTCCAAGAAGGTTCCCGAAGATTGGCCCAAGAGCCACATCGACCGACTGAAGTCAGACGCTAGACACTACCATTAGGAGGATCTGATCCTTTTCTTTGAAGGACCGGATTGTTTTTGGAGACGGTGTATTCCTCAGGAGGAATACCAGAGTGTCCTTTCCTTATGCCACAGCTTAGAGGCAGGAGGACACCACTCCGAGAAGAGGACCGCATGGAAGGTACTTCAGTGTGGCTTTTACTGGCCGACTCTGTTTCGCGACGCCATCACCTTTGCAAAGTCGTGCCCAGTATGTCAGAGAATGGGAGGAATCGTTGGTTCCAAGGATGAGATGCCTATGCAGCCTGTCATCATTTGTGATGTCTTTGACGCCTGGGGCATCGATTTCATGGGCCCATTCCCTGTTAGCCACGGATTCGAGTACATCCTTCTTGCGGTATATTATCTATCCAGGTGGGTGGAGGTTATCCCGACCCGAGCCGCAGACAGTAGGACTGTCTGTAAATTCATCAGAGAACACATCATCTCTAGGTTCGGGATCCCCAAAATGATGATATCAGACGGGGGTAGCCACTTTGTAAATCAGGAGGTGAAGAAACTCCTGAAGGACTACGGCATCGAACACCGTGTCGCTAGTCCTTACCACCCACAAACTAATGGTATGGCTGAGGTGTCGAATCGGGAGGTGAAGACTATATTGCAAAAGCTTGTCCGCCCAGACAGGAAGGACTGGTCTCAGATTTTGGATCATGTCCTATGGGCATATAGGACAGCTTACAAGACACCGTTAGGAACCTCCCCATTCCGAATGGTATTCGGAAAGCTATGTTGTTTGCCCGCAGAACTAGTGCATAAATCAGAATGGGCAATCAAGAAGGTCAACTGGAACACATACCTTAGGCAGAAGCAGAGAGAAATGGATCTGAATGAGCTTGTGGAAGTCAGAAACCGCGCATATGACAACAGTTTGGTGTACAAGGACAAGGTGAAGCGTTGGCATGATAGATATATTAGACGAAAGACCTTTGTTCCTGGACAGAAGGTATGGTTGTTTAATGCTAGGCTGAAGATCTTCCAAGGCAAGTTGAAGTCCAAGTGGACAAGCCCATTTGTCGTCCGTACGGTGCATGATAGTGGATGTGTCGAGATCTCAGATCTCACAGATGATGCACCGACATTCCTGGTGAATGGACAACTGTTGAAGCACTTCGTCGAATCCAATGAGCAGTTATTCCATGTTGAAGAGATTGTATTCATGCGCGAGACAGATTCAGCAAATACACCTTGAGACGCGTATGAGACCTTGCAGCAGTGAGCTCTAGCCATCAGCAGCATCTTGAAAGATTCAGACCGACTCACTTGTATATATCATCATTCCTGTACATTCTGTCCTTTCTCCCCTGCAACTCTAGTAACCCATCCCTGCCTCATTAAATCACTATCTTGGACTATACTTAGGATGACTAGATCTTAAGTATAGGGGGATGAGCCACCTGAGTCGGTTCACTGTACATTCTCCAGATCACATTGGTCCTCATACTCACTTCCGTCCTATACTTAGGCTGACCTGAGCCTAAGTATAGGGGGGACCAATGCCCGCATTGTATATTCATCCATTTCTCCTCTTGCCCTCGTCCGCCCCATTTGATCTTCTTCTGCACTTAGGCTGCCAGAGCCTAAGTATAAGGGGGCGGAGCGACTTCTATACTCATTTTTGTTATTTTAGCTCTCCTACACTTAGCACGAGCTATGTCTTTTTCCTCACTTTTTATGTTCTGAGGACATAGCACACGCTAAGTATAGGGGGGCATGTATATATTACATATATACTTTACCCATAGCTCGTAATTTCGCATATTTTCGCGTACTTTTTGTATAATTTTGCAATAATTACAGGTGGGTAAAAATTGGAAAAAAAATAGGCTTCTTATTTACTCTTGCATATCATCCTTGCATTCAAGAAAATAGAAAAAGAGTCTTGCATATCTACATAGCATGTCATCTGCATCTCATCTGCATATCTTGCATATGCAAAGTGAAAAGCTAGTGGGTTCTGAACCAAGTTATGAGTAGATATTGAGGATGGACTTGATTTGACCTTAATCCACCTAATTTCAGAGGAACCTTATAGGAACTGGAGTTAAGATTTCTTAGGTCAAGTGACTTAATTCTTTGAGTCCGCAAGTCTATGTTCACATGTCATCTTGATTAGTCTAAGTAGAATATCTCGTGCATACGCATGATTCTTTTAGATAATGACCTAACTTGGACAAGCACAATGCACGTAGCTCTTCATTGATGAGGTGGTAAGGAGGTAGAATCCTTTAACTTGGAGTAGCACACGGGTGGAAACATCCGTCCTCCTCTAGGAAGGGTAATGCATCTCAACCTGGTCTGGTAGTGTTGACGTCTAAGGACGGGACGCTGTGGGTTGCAATAATGCTTCAAAAGAGGGATAGTCTACTGGCTCAAGAGGAAAAACTCCTGATGTACATGCTGCACCTTGTATATAGTTAAACAAATATTGCAAGAACTCCAAAAAATCAGACAGGTCCAAGAAAAAAAATATATGCCTAACGGAGTATGTATATTAGCAAGAAGTCTGCAGCTGGATGACTTGGCTACACTGGTCAGTCATCCCGAGATAGGTAGCTACACTGGCTACCGTCCATTCTTTTCTCCACCCCCTCCCTTGAGCTGGTCGCACTTGAACTTAGAAGGGAATACTCCGCTCCTCGAGGAAAGAGTTACTGGACCGGGTTATTTGAGTTACCTTGTTAGAGGAGGCTGGTTCTGAGTCATTTCTGATGAGAAGAGTTACATTTCACTTACATAGTACAAGTAGGAATCATAGTCATCAGAAATTTGCGTTTGAGGATTTGTTCTGACCTGACTGTTGAGGCGTCTTGAATAGAAGACTTGTGGAACTTGAAGTCTGTTAGGTCTTAAGTTCATGTCCCAATAAGGTTTCGCCACACAATTAATCCAAAGGTCGAGTCAAGCTCCATTTTCAACTTTTGTTCATGACCTTGGTATGGAACCCAAAATCATTTCACTCTTGCATTTCATTTTAGTTGCTCGGGGACGAGCATGGTTTAAGTATAGGGGGTTGATGAATATGTGATTCATCACTCTAAAAGTTGAAAATAGAGCTTTGTTCCCGAGTAAATAGATGCATATTTCTACTTATATTGCATATTTAACATTCATGCATACATTGATAACATTTGCATTTTAGCATTCATATTTGCATTAAATAAGAAGCCAAGATCACTTGTAAAATATCCACCTATAAAACAACACCTCCCTTATAATATATACACCTTTAGTTAATAATATAAGGAAGAAAGTCAGAGATCTCCTTTGTAAAAACATCCAATAAAGCCCTAGAACTCCTGGACCATAAAAATCTCATAGTTCTCTTGTACCAACTCCAAAATATTTCTTCTCACTTTCAGATGAATACACATCCAGAGACCTTTAAAATGAGACTAATTTCATCCAATTCGGAGCTTGTAGGAAGAAGTTGGGTTTTTGGGCCTCTATGTATACTATATATGTGTATATTTGTATTCCTGTATTTTTCTATCATATTTGACCTCATCTCTGTTTTTGGTTAACATGAAACTTGTAGATCTGATCAAGATCTACAACTTTCATGTTTTGAGTTTTTCCAAATTCGGCCTCCTTCTCTCTCTAATCTCATTTCTTCCCGCAGCCACTCACAGTTGGCCATGTGGCGCCCTCTGATTGCGCCACGCGGCCCGCTCCCCTTGCCTTAGCCACCCATGCCCACAGCCGTTGGATCTTCATCCCGATCCAACAATTGCACCACCTCCACGTACGCCCTCTATTCCCACCGTCTGATCATTCCCCGCTTCTAATCCTCACCGCACGTCAGCGCCAAAACCAGAGCTCACCACGTGTCACTGTGAGCGCCGTTGGATGCAGGTCTAAGAGCTTTAATCATCACCGCCCATCCTCCATCCAAGCTCGACCATATGATCAGCACCTTCTTCGCATCTAAGCCGCCCGCCTCCGCCTGCCTATGCACCTGATGCGTGGCGCATTTTGCTCCCTTCGATCATGCAATCAACCTTTCCATGTGAGCCGCTAGCTCCGCAATCATCGCCAACCCTTCGATCATTCGCTGGAGTCAATCACGGCCGCCCTCTCGCGCTTTGTTTCCAACGTGACATGTGGCGCATACAGCGCTCTCGATCACTTCACCTTAGATCTTATCAGAACCGCTATCTGGCGCTTTGATCTAGGTCGTTGGATCACAAGATCCAATGGCCACGACTCCGTCTTCTACCTCTGGCCTCCCTCTCTCCCACGATCTCAATCTTGCGTGAGGGGCCGCCCCTTTCTATTTTCGTCTCCACCTCAGTCACCTTATCCGATCACCAATGCCACCACGACCATCACCACTCTTCCCTCATCCTCGCCAGCTCCCTCACTCCCCATGACTCCCACCAGAGTCGCCCCACGACTTCCACGAACCTCACCTCGTCACCAGCTACCCCATCACCTTCACCCTATAAATCATCATCCTCCGGCCACATTCATGCCCATCCGCCATTCCAGAGAGATACCCTCAGCTCCGCCCTTCCAATTGGTGACAGTAATTTGATGAGATGTTGAGCGATAACCGGGCTTCTTCTCCGGCGAGATCCACGGTCGTCTCCGCCGTACTGCAGCCTCCTCCGCGAGCTGCACGAGCTCAGAACCATCTACTGTTCTTCGAGCGACGACCATGAGCATGCCTTCGAGCTCCATTTCCCAGGTAGACGCCTCCATTTTCCTCCCGATATCTTCTTGTCTTTTCTTTGTTTTTCTACGATTAAATTAGCCCTCCGCCATCGTCTTCTCGCTCCACCGTCATCACTCTGAGCTCCACGACGGAGCACTGATCTTCGCGCACCCTTCCATATTCTCAAACGCAACACTTCACCTTCACTCAATCCCAGCTCCGCCACCTCAGCGGAGCTCGCTCGCCGGCCATCCTCACTCCGTCATAGGCCTCGTCTCTCACTCAGAGCACACCTCTACAAACACACGCACGCTTCGGCTATATCTCTAACCCCCTACAGGTGATATCCCTTGGATTGGCCGGAGGCTCATCGGAGCTTCATGTGAGCCCCTCCGCCATCGAGCTCCAGCTCACCTCCTTCCCCTTTGAGACGACCGGACACTTCGCCGCCTCGCCCCACATCTTCCAAGCTATGTCACAGTCTCCCGCGCCCCTCGCCGACGGCTGGAGGACAGGGCGGAGCAAGCCCAGCATCGCCGGAGCCCCGCCTTCTCCTCCGCAGGAGGCGGAGGGCCATTGGGGATGACATCCCACAGCCATTCGATCATCTTGATCGAACGATCAGAAGCACTCCACGACGACTCCTGCCACAACCGTTGGATCAGCCGTGATCCTACGGGCTTGATCACGCCACGTCGCCATCAGCAAGAGCAGTCGAGGGTCGTTGGATCCCTCTAGATCCAGCGGTGATTCATCATCCACGTTGAAGGATATGGTGAAATCCTCAAGCGCATCACGGAAGCGTGAGCATCATATCGAATACGACGAGGAGCGACTAGTCGCACTAGTTGCTCGATGCAGCGGAAATTAAAAAATTTTATACGACGAAACCACATGATCCAAGAACACTTCTCGGATCGTTTCGTCTAACCCACAAACAAGTATTGGGGTTACCTCTTGAAGCGTGGTTGCGATCGAGTCTCTAAACGAAGAGACCTTCTGTCTCAAGTCCGATCCGACGGCGGAGACGCTTGCGAGCGCGGGGATGAACCGCGTGCTTCTCGTAATCCATGTTGATGATCCAAGCGGCGGATCTCCCGATCTCGACACACGAGATCCGATGTCTTCTTCACGAGTGAGGCGCACCGAAGGAGACGGAGATCCACGAGCAAACCATCGGGCAGCATAACGACGACGCTGCGACGATGAAGACTCTCTCCATGGCATCCATGGTGGACGGCCATGAGAGGGAGAGAGAGGGTTGACGTCTAGAGAGAAAGAGAGAGAGAGATGCTTCTCAAGCATTATGTGTATTAGAAGAGCAATGGGGTGCCTCTCCTTTTATAGAGTTTTGGGATCCATGGATCTCAATCCATGGGACAACACAAATCCAATGGTTCTCATTGATTGTGTTTCTTTTAATGGCTAAGATTTGTGTTGGTAAAACTAACAATAATTAATTTAAATTAAATTAAATATATATTGATAAATCAACACAATTTAATCACAAAATTAAATCATAAATACATGGATATAATGAAAAGAGAGAAAGCCTCCTTCCATGTGGAGAGGGGGGGCGGCCTCCCTTTCCTAATGGAAGTGGTGGTCGTCCACCCTCCTCCATTAGGAAGGTGGCTATTTCATCTTTTATGTAATCTCCATTATTTGCAACAACTTTTGTTGCAAATTATTCTACAAAATTAATTCACAATTATTTTGCAGACATTGCAATCTTGTCATTGAAAAATTTGTGAATCATATTCACAACCCAAAACAAAATGTAAATTACATTTTCAATTCAATGTCCAATGTGAATCTAATTCACATTAACATTTAATTAACAAATGTAAATTACAAATAGCTCTCTCTTATATATTATAAATCACAATTATAATATATATGACTAATATAGATATTGCTATCCACATTATTCATATCCATGATATATAAATCACATTTAATAATCTTGGATCTCTATTCTCTTGTTATCAAATAACATGAATCATATTCACATTATTTACATCTTTGATAATCAAATCATATTTAATTATCTAAGACAACTCTCTTTATAATATGAATTGAATTCATATTAATCATGATAATTAAATCATATTTAATTATCCATTTTCTCAATGCTCGGATACATATATCAACAATAGAATTATCCATGAACTCTTTCAAGGACAATGCGCTTTCTCCGCGAATACTTGGAGATAAGGACAGGACGATTGTATTGTCCCACGTATAGTGACATAGATATTGAGATCACATCTCAAATCCAGATCTCGGGCCTCCCATAGATGCTTGATTAAATCAAGACCGCAAATCTAATCTTCTCATTGAATCTGAATCACATTCAGTTCAATGTCCAACATTTGGACTAAGATTAGATTACTTCTCTACTGAGAGGAGTCACTAAAATCCACTAGGAATGGAAGCGTCATGGTTATACAACCGTTTATGATCACATCACCCTCAGGTATTCCTAACACCTGCACATCCTGCATACTGGAAGACTTGGAATAAACCCGAAGTATTAGATCAACTTTACACTGTCTACTTCAAGGTTCTATCAGTAAGTTTCTCATTCGATCATTGAGAGTCGATATCGATTATATACTTTCCAAAAGCATATATCGTACCTAGGTCTTGATCATATACTTTCCAAAAGTATATATCAAACCTACAAATTCAGTCAAGCTTCCAAAGCAAGACGACCATGCGCATGGAATTTGATTCTTCCCAATATCTCATGAGTGAGCTCATGTCTTCCGGTTCAGTAGTTGAACATGTATGATCCCTTTGAGAGATCGTATTTACTCATATGCCCTTATATGCACACCAGTGCGCCGGTGTATAGACCTTGATTAGGTCATCAACCTATTGGTCTGCCAAATGTACATACTCAGACATATAGTAACATATCTGTCTCCGGTCAGAGGATGTGTGCTTGTATCGTGACAGCATACGATATAGGACTTTGGTTATCTCGATCTCGTTAAGTCAACTCTTTGACCTAACTAATCTGACACCTCCGAATCTCTATTCCTATGCAGAGGGCATGCATCAAGAGGTCAGTCAGATATCAGCCTAACTGAGATAGGATTGCCATCTCCTACTCTGGCTGGAGATCTTCTTAATAATCATTTGACGGTGCTTGACGAGTCCTCGATCTAACTCATTAGATATTCATCTAAGCACCAGCTTCTATGATTCAATAATTGAATCAATAGTTGTATGATCATTAAGATGGCCATGGTACATAATCCTAATTGTACTAAGGGACCTATTATGCAAATTATGTATTCTTCATTTCAGATCAGGGAATGATATTCGCAATAACATTTATTGCATAATGGCTCACCGTGGGCTCGCATGTCCAACAATCTCCCACTAGCCCAAAGAGCCATTAATGGGCTAATCATTTAAACCCACACTCATGTGACAATCATAGGCTATTAAGAAAATAGCTAGGTAAGTTGATCAGTCACTATGTTCCCGCGAGACTATGCCAAGTCCTTTTACGGTACTTGCATATCCCCAGTAACAGTGCTCGCATCTAATGCGAATGTTGCATCTCATGCAACCTATACTCAATTTTGTTAAAGCTATTATAGGGTCCTTGACACCATAGCTTAATAATTGTTATAACCAGTATTTCCATAATCCTTATCAGAATACCTTTATACTTGGAGATCACTATCTCTAAAGGTATCCAAAGTTAAGACCTTTTAGATCACTATCTATAAAGTCTTAAGTATTTGAAGATAAGACTTTGAGATCACTATCTAAAAAATCTTATCATCTATGAAGATTGTGTTATTACTGCAATCAAGTGTTTTATCTCCATAGTAGGATTAGTAACAGTTTACTACTCCCACTGCATGGCAGATATCTGGTATTCGTACACATCCAGCATACACTCAGCTTCTCGTAACTGATGCACAAGTGCAAACAGTTCTAGCATTCACTTCCTCAACCTTTTGAGATGCTATCCCTTTAAATAGGTCAGTACCATATCTTAAGGGATGGAAGCCTTTCTTGGAATTTCTAAGAATAGAATATGTCCAAAGTGTACTACAATTGTGATAGTCCCAATATCCTCTTCTCTTTACTTCTGAACATCTTCACAACTAGGATCTAAGAGGTATCCTTGAGATCATATCTCAAGGTATGGAACAACCAAATTATAAAACACTTACTAGTATCATCCTTAGATCATTCCAAATGATTAGGATATTATCTACATTTAGCACGATGAACACAATGGCACTCCCACTAAGCTTCACATGGTTCATCAAGATTTTATCTGAAATCATATCATTTATAATTTCATCAAATCTTATGTTCCAACTACAAGAAACTTATTGGAGTCCAAAGATGGAGTTCTTCAGCTAGCACATCTTGCTTTCCTCAACCATGAAGCCCTGGGGCTACTTCATATGAATATCCTCAGAGATGTATTCATAGAGGAATGCAATCTTGACTCACATCATGAAGATGTCATAGTCAAGTTGTGTAGCTACAGTTAGCAATATTCTGATGGGTTAAAGCAAGGTCACTGGAGAGCAAGTCTCATCGCGAGCGATGTCTTCTCTTCGGTGTGTAGCTCATGACTACGAACCGTGCTTTGAAGGTCTCTACCTTCTCATCAGGTCCCCTCTTTCTCTTGAAGATCCATTTACACCTTAATGGGTCTGACCCTTATAGGTGGATCCTCGAGGGTCCATATACAACACTTGTATATGAAGTCTACATTAGACTTTTATTGCTAACATCCATCTTTCCATGTCATGATCCTCAGGAGCTTCATCATATGAAGTCCGATCATTTTCAGACTTAACTGACAGATGGAATACGTCCTCAAACTTATTTGAAGAAGCATTAGTGTTTCATCTTTAATTGTCTATTTAGTTTCCGATCTCAGGAGCCTCATTGTCTTCTCAAGATTAAATGAGTTCATTTTCTTCATTTTCATCTTGATTCTCAAGAGAGTCATACTATCATATTCTCAAAGATGAGATCTTTTAAGAATCTCAAGGTCATAAAGTAGGTATCCAATACCATCCTTTATTTTCCTAATGAAGTAGCACTCTTTGGTGTTAGATTCCAGCTTACTAGCTTGGAACCTTATTAAATATATATAGTGTAGTCTCTACCACATATACATATACCTGGAAACTAAGAGATAATTACGCTAAGATTAATCATTGATCAAATCATGTCACACATGATTAATTGCATCTCCCTACAACTCTATTGAGTTAAGGTTCATTAGGAGAGGTGAGATAGAAATGATATTCAAATCTCTATAAGGTATTCCTTGAATTCATCCAATAGGTACAAGCTACCTTGGTTAGATCAAATTCATTTCATTTTCCTTCAAACTTTGGTTCTAAACCAAAATTGTGAAATCTTTGAACATTTCAAAGTTTTCTAAGGTGAAGAGAAGAAATTTCATATCATACATAATCATCAATAGATATCACATATCCATAATGTTTACTATGATATAGATGATTCTCATACATCAATATGTATGAGATCCTGAATACCTTGACATCTTACATCTTTCCCAAAGAAAGGTGTATTGGACATTTTTCTGTGAATACAATATTCATAAGTATGTAAGATTTGAATCTTTAGACAATCTAAAGTTTTATGTCTTACTAGTCCATTGATCTCATCAACAGACATATGTCCAAAACTTGATGCCAGATCATTGTCAAATGATCTTTATCCTCCTATTGATCTTTAAAGGTTTAATTTTCAGTATTAGAATCTTAATGAATCATTCATTAATTTTCTAATTTAATAGAGTCCACTAGATTTTAGATTACTATCTGAAATATCTCCATCATAACTCTTTATGATAGATTTATTACAGAATTCATGTTTATATCCAACAATTAGAAATAAACAATGAGTGTATTCTAATATCTAGGTCATAGAGACATTCTCTAAGACTAAGGGCTCCCACTGAAAATATGAAGTTTATTGATCCAATGGAAATTGTTGCAACACTTGCATCACTTTCAACATGAATGACCAATAAACCTTAAGATTAGATTTCTAATATTCTAATACATATGCAACCAATTGCAAGTGTCATTAGAAGATTGAGATGCAATTATTAGACTTTACCTTATCAAATAAGTAAGTCAATTTCAATGATTATATTTAGGTTATTCTGATGTGTTATCTGATTCCTTCTCAAAGGATTCTAGATAGATTTGACAGTCATACTGTCAACACATCAACATATTGCAGTATTGGCATTCATCCAACTCTTTGGATGTCATATGGAAGTCACAGAAGTATAGTCAACTCTTTGATTATACTTCTTGCTTGGGTCCAACCCATGCTTCCATTGCGCTCCCTTTATCTACAAACAACCATTGCTTAAGACTAAGGACCTCTTATGTTAAATTCAAAAGAATTTAATCTAAGAGCATTTCGACATTTATACATGCTTTACCCAATTCATACAATATGAATATTATGAAGCTTCATGAATGGCTAGAGTATAGATAGTAGAATGATGACACTCATCATCTACATCCATATAAACTCTTAAAACATAGGTTCAGGTAGGTACTCAAACAATTTGAATACATCTTCTCTTATAGAGCTACCATTCTGCATGAAGCTGAGAACCATGTCATTCATGATTAAATGTCAAGAGCACATATGTATGCCAGAATATCTTTATTGATTTTATAAGGATTATTTGATAATTACAATCATCATCGACATGTCACTTCCAAAGTACATTCGATGACAGATCAAGACTATAGAGACATACAAAACCCTAGGGTTGTAGTCCTATTATCCATTTAATTGTCATTCCTCATTATTATGAGGAAACTTGCACATTGCAACCACATACATTATGTGTCCAATTGCAAGTACAATATCTGGATCAAGGGTCCAATCCATGATATTTTACTGGTTATTATTGAGTATAATATTGAGTGGGATTAATGAAGGATTATCTAAAATAAGAAATTTGCATAAATATATATATATTTTACTTTGATTTAGGAATTTTACATCAAAGTTGTCTTGCAATGTCAACAATGAAAGTTCATTCCCTTAATAACTTTCAATGTAAGAGTATACTTACCATTATATCTCAAGCAAGATCTGGGATCTCCTTCCTTATCTTTGTTGCATCCCAATAATATGAGAACCTACAACTCGGATAAAAAGAAGCGGGAATACATTCCGCCTTGCAAGTCCAACTTGTATCTCCCAATTCGGTCTTTAACACCCGGGCCCAGCACCTCTAAGGTGATGTTGACCCGTCATTAACTAAACCAACCGTCAACAGGAATACAACTCACTATGCGCAATCCAATATCGCCTCAATAATATGAGGACCCGATATTGGGGTTACTACGCATACGTCCTTAATCTTTCTAGAAGCGACGAGCCCGATCCAAATGGATCATATGCAGGAGTTGTCACTTCGGACAGGCATCTCCCACATATAATATCTGGCGACGAAACCCTTCGCCTTGACGGGAGACCATGGATGTCACTTATGTGATCCTCCATTTCTTATTCAAATTTAATTAATTACTATGAATCACATTCATATAATTAATTCTTCCAAGGGAATTATTAACTCCAATCATATTAGAGTATTTTAATTGGACATAATTAACTTAATCATATTAAATTAATTATCAATCCAATTCAATCGATCAAATATGATTGTTATGCTTGAATATATATGGTATTATTCTCAAAGTACGTATTAATTTGTATTTTAATAATTACAAAATACAACTTAATCCCTCGGACATTATCCCGGCCCTACCCGCTGTCATGGCCAGTACCAGCGGGAGTGGGACGGACCGCATACGTTGCAACCCGCTACCCCAGCGATCCCCGACTAGACACCATATCCGCCTCAGGAAAGGATAATGCCAAATTGATTAATTTGTACTTGAGATGATCATCGGTTCTTCAACCAAAATTATACCATATAGTAATCAAAACAATTTTGATTATAAGGAAATTTGCTAGACAAATTCCCAATCCTATTCAAGCAAGGAGTTTGATGATTGTGTTTCCAATTATGATCTAGATCAAATCTAATCAATTAATTGGTTGAGGTCAAGTCAATTAAGGAAATAATCATATTCCAATATTTCTCAAATATTTTCCATAATTATTTCATGAAATTAACAATTAATTTCACTAATTGACAATCACATGGTTCTTGATTAGGAAAGTAATTTCAGCAGTGACCCGTACTTACTAAAATTAGTGTATCTCAATCAATTTAAATCCAAATTAAGCAAAGTAAGTTTCCATAGTTTGCTAACTTGATTTACAACAGAACTTATGTGATTTGCATGCATTTCAAGGCGTCTCTAAACAGTAATTAACTCCTTAATTACGTTAAGATTCGCAGTTCCTGTAACAGTGAATACATGTTCATTAAAACAACCATATCTAGAGCAAACGAAATACGATTTACGCAAACTCAGATCCTATGATTTTCTTATTTAATGGGGAATAAAATCCAAGTAAATAATTCGTGACTAAACATTTTAAGCATGGCCTAAATTATTTACTAAACAGATCTGCGAAATCAAATGCGATAAAAAATTTCGCGACATTAACGAACCCAAGTCATCCTCGGTTAGCGAATCATTATTCAAAACCGTCGACCTAAGGCTCTGATATCACTTGAAGGATATGGTTAGATCCTCAAGCGCATCACGGAAGCGTGAGCGTCGTATCGAATACGACGAGGAGCGACTAGTCGCACTAGTTGCTCGATGCAGCGGAAATTAAAAATTTTGATACGACGAAACCACATGATCCAAGAACACTTCTCGGATCGTTTCGTCTAACCCACAAACAAGTATTAGGGTTACCTCTTGAAACGTGGTTGCGATCGAGTCTCTAAACGAAGAGACCTCCTGTCTCAAGTCCGATCCGACGGAGGAGACGCTTGCGAGCGCGGGGATGAACCGCGTGCTTCTGCAATCCATGTTGATGATCCAAGCGGCGGATCTCCTGATCTCGACACACGAGATCCGACGTCTTCTTCACGAGCGAGGCGCACCGAAGGAGACGGAGATCCACGAGCAAGCCATCTGGCAGCATAACGACGACGCTGCGGCGATGAAGACTCTCTCCATGGCATCCATGGTGGACGGCCATGAGAGGGAGAGAGAGGGTTGACGTCTAGAGAGAAAGAGAGAGAGAGACGCTTCTCAAGCATTATGTGTATTAGAAGAGCAATGGGGTGCCTCTCCTTTTATAGAGTTTTGGGATCCATGGATCTCAATCCATGGGACAACACAAATCCAATGGTTCTCATTGATTGGGTTTCTTTTAATGGCTAAGATTTGTGTTGGTAAAACCAACAATAATTAATTTAATTTAATTTAAATATATGTTGATAAATCAACACAATTTAATCACAAAATTAAATCATCAATACATGGAGATAATGAAAGGAGAGAAAGCCTCCTTCCATGTGGAGAGGGGGGACGGCCTCCCTTTCCTAATGGAAGTGGTGGTCGTCCACCCTCCTCCATTAGGAAGGTGGTTATTTCATCTTTTATGTAATCTCCATTATTTGCAACAACTTTTGTTGCAAATTATTCTACAAAGTTAATTCACAATTATTTTGCAGACATTGCAATCTTGCCATTGAAAAATTTGTGAATCATATTCACAACCCAAAACAAAATGTAAATTACATTTTCAATTCAATGTCCAATGTGAATCCAATTCACCTTAACATTTAATTAACAAATGTAAATTACAAATAGCTCTCTCTTATATATTATAAATCACATTTATAATATATATGACTAATATAGATATTGCTATCTACATTATTCATATCCATGATAATTAAATCACATTTAATCATCTTGGATCTCTATTCTCTTGTTCTCAAATAACATGAATCATATTCACATTATTTACATCTTTGGTAATCAAATCATATTTAATTATCTAAGACAACTCTCTTTATAATATGAATCGAATTCATATTAATCATGATAATTAAATCATATTTAATTATCCATTTTCTCAATGCTCGGATACATATATCAACAATAGAATTATCCATGAACTCTTTCAAGGACAATGCGCTTTCTCCGCGAATACTTGGAGATAAGGACAGGGCGATTGTATTGTCCCACGTATAGTGACATGGATATTAAGATCACATCTCAAATCCAGATCTCGGGCCTCCCATAGATGCTTGATTAAATCAAGACCGCAAATCTAATCTTCTCATTGAATCTGAATCACATTCAGTTCAATGTCCAACATTTGGACTAAGATCAGATTACTTCTCTATTGAGAGGAGTCACTAAAATCCAGACCCGTTTCATCACTCCCTAGGAATGGAAGCGTCATGGTTATACAACCGTTTATGATCACATCACCCTCAGGTATTCCTAACACCTGCACATCCTGCATGGAAGACTTGGAATAAACCCGAAGTATTAGATCAACTTTACACTGTCTACTTCAAGGTTCTATCAGTAAGTTTCTCATTCGATCATTGGGAGTCGGTATCGATCATATACATTCCAAAAGCATATATCATACCTAGGTCTTGATCATATAATTTCCAAAAGTATATATCAAACCTACAAATTCAGTCAAGCTTCCAAAGCGAGACGACCATGCGCATGGAATTTGATTCTTCCCAATATCTCATGAGTGAGCTCATGTCTTCCGGTTCAGTAACTGAACCTGTATGATCCCTTTGAGAGATCGTATTACTCATATGCCCTTATATGCACACCAGCGCGCCGGTGTATAGACCTTGATTAGGTCATCAACCTATTGGTCTGCCAAATGTACATATTCAGACATATAGTAACATATCTGTCTCCGGTCAGAGGAAGTGTGCCTGTATCGTGGCAGCATACGATATAGAACTTTGGTTATCTCGATCTCGTTAAGTCAACTCTTTGACCTAACTAATCTGACACCTCCGAATCTCTATTCCTATGCAGAGGACATGCATCAAGAGGTCGGTCAGATATCAGCCTAACTGAGGTAGGATTGCCATCTCCTACTCTGGCTGGAGATCATCTTCTTAATAATCATTTGACGGTGCTTGACGAGTCCTCAATCTAACTCATTAGATATTCATCTAAGCCACAGCCTCTATGATTCAATAATTGAATCAACAACTGCATGATCATTAAGATGGCCATGGTACATAACCCTAATTGTACTAAGGGACCTATTATGCAAATTATGTATTCTTCATTTCAGATCAGGGAATGATATTCGCAATAACATTTATTGCATAATGGCTCGCTGTGGGCTTGCATGTCCAACACACATCGCCCTCTTCATCAAGCTCCAGGTACCGTTGGATCAATCTAGATCCAACGGTCACTAATCGACCACGTCGTCACATCAAGAGTGAGCCCACCGCCGTTGGATCGATCAATGATCTGACGGACTCAAACACGCCACGCATCATCAGCCAGCTGCTGTTGGATCATCCTTGATTGCACGGTCCAGATCGCGCCACATCGCCCGATCCGAGCCTCTTCCCCGACCATTAGGCTCGGATCACCCGAAGCTTCTCCAAGCCTCGATCCGAACCTCCAGAGCAGCCGAGCCTCCCTCCGAGCCTCCGACATCCACCGAGCCTAGGGCACCCCACGTGATCAGTACGTGCGGCCTGGGCAAATTGCATTGAGGCCCCTGAAGGTTTCTAATATTACAATTCAGTCCCTGCAAAGCGACCCTACGTGAGGAGCACGTGCATCTGTGGAGAAATTGCATTCACCCCCCTACATTATAGGTAATTGCATAATAGTCCTTGTCAGCATATTTTATTTTAGCAATTTTAATTCCTGTATTGCATTTAGACCCCTGTCTTTGCACGCATATTTAGGCAATCTTAATTCATTTTTGAGTTTGAAAAATGCATTGTGTAGCTCACATTGTCCTCCTTATTATGTGAATGTGCCATAATTTTGTAATATCAGTGGAATTGTTTATTAATTAATTGGCTCATTTTTGTCATATTTTTCCCAATTTAACCTTTTAATTAATAGTAATTTCTCTGTAACTCCAAAAATTCCAAAAAAATCGCATTAGATCTAGGATAATTATCTTCACCTTGCATAAAAATTTCATCTCAATTGCACGCATTTCGAGGCCTAAATAATTCATTTGGTGAATTTCTTAATTTATTTTTAATAGGTTCATTTCACATCAAATTTAAGGTCTGATAATTTTCTTGGATTCCTCATCTTTAGATCTATCTAAGATAATTTTTATTCCCAAAAATATTGTGATTTGATATTTATTAAAATTAAATTAGTCAAAATCACCTTGCATTCATTTTTAATTCATAGTTAATTCATTTAGTGTCAGAAAATTCTGAAAAAAATAGGGTAGCTTAATTACATCATATTTCATCATCTGGCCAATTTCATCATTTTTGGACTTCATTTAAACACTTATCTGATTTAACTTTAAAACTGGCCTGATTTTGCATGAGTCTTGCATAAAAAACCTAAAAATACCAAAAATATTCCCTCTGAAAATCGAATATTGGAAATTTGCTAAAAATTCACCTAAGGAGACAGCTGCCTCCCTGAGTTCGACCTTGGACTCCCAAGTAAAAAAAAGTTGCCACTCGAAATTAAGTTGTAAAAACAAAAATTAAAAGTGGTTTTTGATTCGCTCTCGTTATCTGACTGCAACGAATAGTATTAATTAATTTGGACATTAATTTGCTCGAATTAACAAGGGTAGCGGGACGTGTTATCAATAGTCATCCACATAGATATTGATGCAATTGTTGCAACAATCTCTATTGGATAGATGGACTTGTTATTTTCAGTGGGAGAGCCCTTAGTCTTAGAGAATGTTTCTATGACCTAGATATTAGAATACACTCATTGTTTATTTCTAAATTGGGAATAAACATGAATTCTGGAATAGACCTATCATAAAGAGTTATGATGGAGATATTTCAGATATTAATCTAAAATCTAGTGGACTCTACTAAATTATAAAATTAATGAATAGTTCATTAACATTTCTAATACTGAAATTAAACCTTAAAAGATCAATAGGAGAATGAAGATCATTTGACAATGATTTGGCATCAAGCCTTGGACATTTGTCTGTTGATGTGATCAATAGACTAGTAAGAGATGAAACTTTAGATTGTCGAAAGGTTCAAATCTTACATACTTGTGAATATTTTATTCAAAAGTAAAAATGTCCAATACACCCTTCCTTGGAATGGTGTAAGATGTCAAGGTATTCAAGATCTCATACATATTGATGTGTGTGAATCATCTATATCAGAAAAAACATTATGGATATGTGATATCTATTGATGATTATTTGTGATATGAGATTTCTTCTCTTTACTTAGAAACCTTTGAAATGTTCAAAGATTTCACAATTTTGGTTTAGAATCAAAGTTTGAAGAAAGATTAAATGAATTTTGATCTAATCTAGGTAGCCAGTACCTATTAGATAAATTAATGGAATACCTTATAGAGATATGAATGCCATTTCTATCTCACTCCTCCTAATAAACCTAAACTCAATGGAGTTATAGGGGGATACAATTGTATCATGTGTGACATGATTTGATCAATGATGATTCTTAGCACAATTACCTCTTAGTTTTCAAGGTATATATGTAGTTGATACTACAATATATACATAGTTCTTTAATAGAAAGATGGAACCTGATGAGAAGGTAGAGACCTTCGAAGCACGGCTCGTAGTCATAAGCTACATACCGAAGAGAAGACATTGTTTGCAATGAGACTTACTCATCAGTGACCATGATTAAACCCATCAGAATATTGCTAATTATAGCTACACAACTTGACTTTGACATCTCCAAGATTAAAGTCAATATTGCATTCCTCTATGAATACTTCTCCGAAGATATTCACATGAAGTAGCCCTAGGGCTTCATGGTTGAGGAAAGCAAGGTGTGTAAGCTAAAGAACTCCATCTATGGACTCAAATAAGCTTCTTGTAGTTGGAACATAAGATTTGAAGAAATTATAAATGTTATAATTTCAGATAGAATCTTGATGCACCATGTGAAGCTTAGTGGGAGTGCCATTGTGTTCATCGTGCTAAATGTAGATAATATCCTAATCATTTGGAATGATATAAGGATGATAATAAGTGTTTTATAATCTAGTTGTTGCATACCTTGAGATATGATCTCAAGAATACATCTTAGATCTTAGTTCTGAAATTGTTCAGAAGCAAAGAAAGAGGGTATTGGGACCGTCACATTAGTGGTATATCTTGGACATATTCTATTTTCTGGAAAATTCCAAGAAAGTCTTCTTTCCCTCTATGGTACTGACCTATCTAAAGGGATAGCACCTCAAAGAGTTGAGGATGTGAATGCTAAAATTGCTTGCCCTTGTGCATCAGTTCTGAGAAGTCGGGTGTATGCTAGATGTGTACAAAAGCCAGATGTCTTCCATACAATGGGAGCAGTAACTGTTACTAATCCTACTATAGAAATAAAACACTTGATTGCAGTAACTACAATATCTTCAAAGATGACAAGACTTTTGAGATAGTGATCTCTAAGCCTTATCTTCAGGAGCTTAAGACTTTATAGATAGTGATCTAAAAGGTCTTAACTGCGAATGCCTTAGGAGATAGAGATCTCCAGGAATAAGGGTATTGTGATAAGGATAATTACATACTCGTTAGATTAATTATTAAGCTGTAGTGTCAAGGACACTAGAACTAACAAAATTGAGTATAGGTTGCATAAGATGCAACATTTGCATTGAATACGAACACTGTTACTAGGAGATATGCAAGTGTCGTAAAAGGACTTGGCGTAGTCTATTGGGAACAGAGTGACTGATCAACTTACCTAGCTATTTTCTTAAATAGCCTATAATTGTCACATGAGTGCAGGTTTAAAGATTAGCCCATTAGTGGATCTTTGGGCTAGTGGGAGGTTGTTAGACATGCGAGCCCACGGCGAGCCATTATGTAATTAATGTTATTGCAAATATCATTCTCTGATCTGAAATAAAGAATAACTAATTTGCATAATAGGTCCCTTAGTACAATTAGGGTTATGTACCATGGCCATCTTGATGATCATACAGCTATTGATTCAATTATTGAATCATAGAGGCCAGTGCTACGATGAATATCTAAAGAGTTAGATTTAGGACTCATCAAGCACCGTCAAATGATTATTAAGAGATGATCTCCAGCCTGAGAAGGAGATGGCAATCCTTTCTCTGAAGGTTGATATCTAATTGACCTCTTGATGCAGGTCCTCTGCATAGGAATAGAGATTCGGAGGTGTTACATAAGTTAGGTCAAAGAGTTGACTTAATGAGATTGAGATAATCAAAGTCATATATCGTATACTGTCATGATATAGGCACGCATCCTCTGATCGAAGACAGATGTGTTACTATATGTCTGAGTATGAACATTTGGCAGACCAATAGGTTGATGACCTAATTAAGGTCTATACACCAGTGCGCTAGTGTGCATATAAGGGCATATGAGTAATGAGATCTCTCAAAGGGATCATACAGGTTCATTGTTGAATCGAAAGACATGAGCTCACTCATGAGATATTGGAAAAAATCAAATTCCACGCACGGTCGTCTCGCTTTGGAAGCTCGACTGAATTTGTAAGATTTGATATATATATATATATATATATATATACTTTTGGAAAGTATATGAACAAGACCTAGGTATGATATATGCTTTTGGAAAGTATATGATCGATACTGACTCCCAAAGATCAAAATGAGAAACTTAAAGATAAAACCCTGAAGTAGACAGTGAAAAGAGATCTGATGCTTCGGCTTTATTCTGGATCTTCCAGTATGCAAGATGTACAGGTATTGGGAATACCTGAGGGTGATGTAATCATAAACAATTGTATAACCATGACGCTTCCATTCCTAAGGAATGATGAAACGGGTTTGGATTTTAGTGACTCCTCTCATTAGAGAAGTGATCTGATCTTGGTCCAAATATTGGACATTGATCTGAATGTGATTCAGATGCAATGAGAAGATTAGATTTGCGGTCTTGATTTAATCAAGCATCTATGAGAGGTCCACAAGATCTGGATTTGAGATGTGATCTCAATATCCAAGTCACTATACGTGGAACAATACAATCGCCCTGTCCTTATATCCAAGTATCCGTGGAGAAAGCGCATTGTCCTTGAAAGAGTTCAGGATAATTTCATTCTCGATATAAGTATCCGAGCATTGACAAAATAGATAATTAAATGTGATTTAATTATCATGAATAATAAGAATTTGATTCATATTATAAAGAGAGTTATCTTTGATAATTAAATGTAATTTGATTATCAAAGATGTAAATAATGTGAATGTGATTCATATTATTTGGGAACATGAGAATAGAGATCCAAGATGATTAAATTTGATTTAATTATCATGGATATTGAATAATGTGGATAGCACTATCCATGTTAATCATATATATATATTATAATTGTGATTTATAATATATAAGAGAGAGCTATTTATAATTTATATTTGGTAATTAAATGTTAATGTGAATTGGATTCACATTGGACAAATAATTGAAAATGTAATTTACATTTTATTTTGAGTTGTGAATGTGATTCACAAATTTTCAATGGCAAGATTGCAATATTAATAAAATAATTATGAATTATTTTTGTAGAATAATTTGCAATAATTGTTATTGTAAATATTGGAGATACATGGGGCATTGCAATCTAGAAAGATTACATGGGATGTCTCCTTCCTAATAGGAGAGGGGACGGCCACCAATTCTAATTAGGAAATGGTGGTCGTCCACTCCATGTATATGGAAGGAGGCACTCTCTCCCATTATCTCCATATTTGATTGATTTATTTTGGAATGAAATCATATTGATTTATCAATATATTTAATTTAAATTTAATTAATTCTTGTTATTTTTTACCAACAAAGATCTTGGCCATTAAAAGAAATACAAATCAATGAGAGCCACTGGATTTGTGTTGTCCACGGATTGAGATCCATGGATCTCAAAATATTATAAATAGAAGGGCACCCCTTTCTCTTCATATACTAATGAGAAACATAAGGCTCTCTCTCTCATTCTATATACACGCCCTCTCTCTTCCTCTCTCTTGGTCGTCCACCATGGATGCCCTAGAGAGAATCTCCATCACAGCAGCGTCGTCGTTATGTTACTGGTTCGATTGCTCATGAATCTCTGTCTCCTTCGGTGCGCCTCGCTCGTGAAGAAGACGTTGGATCTCGTGTGTCGAGATCAGGAGATTCGTCGCTTGGATCATCAACATGGATTGCGAGGATCACGTGTTTCATCAACATGCTCGCAAGCGTCTCCTCCATCGGATAGGACTTGAGACAGGAGGTCTCTTCGTTTAGAGACTCGATCGCAACTACAATAGGTAATCCTATTGCTTGTTTGTTGTTTAGACGAAATGATCCGAGAAGTATTCTGGGATCATGTGGTTTCGTCACATGAAAATTTTTAATTTCCGCTGCATCGAGCGACTAGTACGACTAGTCACTCCCGATCGCATACGATACGATCCTCACGCTTCCGTGATGCGCTTAAGGATCATACCATATCCTTCAAAAGATGAGATCATCTTTTCTTCAAGTATAGATGCTCTTTGGAGGTTTGGACCCTATTCGGGAATCATGCAGTGTGTAATGATTACGGGATGGGTTTTTGGGAGTCCATTGGGGTAGGGTGGAATGGCACTGAAATAGAGAGATCGGGATACTTATGCTCTGGGCAATCTGGATTTGCCAGAAATGACGTAGTTTTTCATCACGACCATGTATATGGTAAACATGTAGTGATGCATGCCAATGCGCTTGTTGCGAGTTGTATATGGTGAAAATGTAGTGGCGTCTCAACGCCTATACTAGGCTTGTAATTATTCTTAGGAGATAAATTGTGAAGTTTTGGGCACACACCTATACAGTGGAGGCCCTTGTTTCTTAAAAAAACATGTCTCTGTCAGGTAGCTGCCACATTTTTGTTATAAAGAGTATGTTATCTCATGGTTAAGCTATTATGACATCTGCACTAGCTTGCGTGTATTGTTAACCATATGAGCATTCTATCTAGAATTGATCAATGCTTTCATTTCCATGATGAAGCAGGAGCCCTTGAGCCAACTTAAATTGATAAAAGGGATAATTACACCCATAACCCTGAGTAATTTCTCAATCTCAATCATAACCCTGCATAATCGCGAATTACGTGGAAAACCCTGAGTAATGCTTAACTCTTACACAACATGCCCCTGTGTTATGTTCCGTTTGAAATGTCGGTTATCTTTGACGGTTTCCGTTAAGAAAAAGACAATGTTACCCCTAAAACATATTCTTATTTGCAAATCATGCCACTACGTAGATGAAACAAAATGAAACCCAAAACCTCCCATCGGACCTTCACCTGCCTGCATCTCCCGCAGCAAGCTCCCCCCCTGCGGCCGCTCGCTCCAGCACCCCCTTCCCAGCGCGCCTCCATCCTGTAGATCAACCCCTGCCTCCGCCCTACAACCCACGCCCCCACGCGCAGCACCGCCACACCCCTCTGCTCCCGCCACCCTTCCCAAGCCCGCAACCCTCCCATCGATCTGTAAGGTGTCGCATCCAAGGGAAGTCATCTCCGGTCGAGGTTCGTTCAAGACCGTCCACCTGGAGCTTGATCTCCAACTCCTCACACCGACCATTTCTCCATCAGATGGCAGCCAAGCACCTGAAGTCCACCGCCTACCTTCCAGAATCGCGAACAACCTTTTTTTTACCGACTTGCAGATCTTCAGAATCCGTCACATCAGATCGACCCAACTCGATAGCCACCGCTGGACACCATCGAGCTTCGCCGCACCTATTTATCGTCAAGAACACCCGATTCTTTCTCTATGCGCCGATGGACGCCTCCTGGAGCCACACCACCGTCGCTGCTCAAGAACGGAGGAGCAATAGAAGAGCAGCTCCAGTAGCTTCTCCAATCGATTAGCAACCATTCGCTTTCAGCATTTGTGCTTTTTGATATTCTGAAATCAATGCCCCATTCTTAAGTAGATTAAGGTCAGAATCTTTAACCCCAGATTGATTCTTCGAATCGAGTCAAGGATGATAGTTCCAATATGTTCGAGCAAGCCATCCACGACGTGGAACCCATCTTCTTCGAACACCCATGTCGTGCGCAACCGTCACCACCCGCCACCCTGCCCAAGCCCGCAACCCCTTAGGCCCCGCCCCACTCCCACCGCTGCCCCCTCCCCTGCCCCCGCGCGCGCCGCCCCCCACCACCCGCCATCCTTCACAACCTGCCCGAGCCTGCAGGCGCCTGCAGACCTCAGTCCCGTCGTGACGAGGCGACTGGGAGGCGAGGGCAGAGGGGAGGAGGGTGTGGCTGCGGTCGGACGGCCAACGGAGGGGGTAGCTGCAGGTGGAGGGAGGGAAGAGGAAGAAGGGGAGGGGTCGGCTAAGCTGGAAGAGGATTTTTTAATTTTTTTCAGCCGTTGGATACAAGAAGGGTTGGATTAACCCAATGATATGGTTGGGTTAAGGAAAAAATTAACGGAGGGTCATGAGTGTGAGACGGAGTGATTACTCAGGGTTTCCCACGTAATTCGCGATTATACAGGGTTATGATTGAGATTGAGGAATTACTCAGGGTTATAGGTGTAATTATCCCTTGATAAAATACCTGGATGCAATTGTAGCTCTAGCTTTGCTTGTGGACAACCCATCAATTATATTCGAAAATGAACCATGTATTCGGACTTCATAGTTCTGCATCACAGACTCCATTTGGGAAAACAATGGCAAGTTTTTCAGTCATTCGGTTGTAATTTCATATTGTAGTACTGCATATAGCTTGTATTTTTACCTGCAACAAGTTGCTGCCTTTCTAAGAGTTGAGATGCTGACATATACCTGCTACCCAATTCTGTTGGAGGCAAATATATAGAATGAAATCTAGGTCAGTTTGCACATTTACATTGATATTCTGTTCATTCTATTTTTGGACGATCTTGGAGATGTCATTTCTGGGAACGAGTTTGTAATTACATGCATTCTATAAATCAATATATGCGTTATTTTGCATTTTAAAGAGTTCAGTAGATGGCATATTTGCTGTTCAACTTTGTTGGGGTGTATATATGCTCACACCTCCAGGGCACGATCGGAATGATATTTGTTCATTCCTGTTGTGAAGATCCTGGAAAGCTCACCTTTTTTTGGATCCATATGAGACTTTTATGTGCTGCTACTTGTTTTCGTGTTCGACTATGAACTGAATATCACAGCTTTCTACCCTAAGGAAGTAAACGTTTTTTAGCTGATCCATGGCTGAGAATTGGAACTTGACATGATGTTTGAGGTCTATATAATGTAGTGTGCTACTATTCATTGGTTTACATTTTTCCTCAAGTTCTTTTTGTTTTTTCTTGTCGTTAATGGAAGGATCGTTTATTTGTGATTCCACCTTTGTGCATGTAGTTGTGATTGCTTTTGCTGTTTCTGAGTAGGCCGATCCAAAGAGAATTGCATTCTAAATATGTAAAATCCCAAACAAAGGTCCCACACCGTGGAACACAAAAATTCCAGGTGGGATAAATAGTGAGGACCTTACTACCGAATAACCCGGTTTAAGCATTTTGGGGGTGGTTAATCGGGTTCGTATGAGCCCGATCCCAAGAGGTTGTCAGGGCCAGTAATGCTCCAATAACGAACCGGGGATCTAAGCATGGGACGTTACAAATGGTATCAGAGCCGAACACCCTCTGACAGTGGAAAGGGTTACCCGAGACGTTGCAAATATAAGTGGGGGAGGTTGTAAAACCCCAAACAAAGGTCCCACACCGTGGAACACAAAAACCCCAGGTGGGATAAATAGTGAGGAGCTTACTACCGAATAACCCGGCTTAAGCATTTTGGGGGTGGTTAATCGGGTTCGTATGGGCCTGATCCCAAGAGGTTGTCAGGGCCAGTAATGCTCCAATAACGAACCGGGGATCTAAGCTCGGGACGTTACAAAATATGCCAGCACTTATTTCACCCTGCCTATAACGATTCCTGTGGCACCTTCAATGATGTATATACTTGTATTGTGTGTTTATGTCAGGTAGCTGCCACAAATTCGGGAATAATCTGCTAGGTTATTGTTGAACTTTTTGGCATCTACTCAAGGCTTTCAATTTTGTCCAGTGCTTTGAGATTTCTTTTATATCTGATCAATTGTTTATCTTCTTGCAGCGTTTTGAGATTTTTTTTATATCTGATTAATTCGTATCTTCTTGGTTGATAAAAATAATTCTGTGATGGCAAACAACAACCAAAACTGTTTCTTCTTCAAAAAGGATTAACTACCTGGATTCTTTGCTTTCTAACGAATATAATTTGAGTTAAGGTTTTAAAAATCGAACTGGCAAACCAGGCATGTATCGGTTATGGATTTTTATGGTCGGGCTGATGGGACCGACCGATCGAACCGGTGATGACGTCAGCAGTTCAAAAAATCCAGAAAAGATCGAACCATTTTATTGTTGGTTTGGTTCGTACGGTTCATCCGGGCCGAACCAAGTTAGACCGGTATATCGTACAAATTAATACGAAAAATGATGCATCATATCTTTCGAGGATTTGTTTACTCTTGTCCTTCCAAGTTTTTCCAATAACACTTATACCCATATTTTTAATACAATTGCATGTGTCCCTATATTTTTACAAAATCAATAGTAGTGATCTTTTATTAGTATACGTGTGCTCCCATTTTATACCAACATAAGGATGATATTGTGAATTGTTTAAGAAAATATAGGAGCAGAAGTGAGGGGTATAAATATTCTTAAAAAAACTTGAAAGGACCTAATAATCATGTTTCATAAAATTTATATAAATATATATATATATATGTGTGTGTGTGTGTGTGTGATGTAAAAAATTAATAATTTTAAAATTATTTAAACTCTAATTAAAGACAAGTGTTGTTAAGTTATTACTTCTCATAGTATGATTATGGCAATGTCTTCTTCGTATTTATTATTATAAGTGGACTACCCCTATACACAATGTGAGAAGAGAGAGGTAATGCTTATATGGCAAGAAGAGACAAGCGATAATGGGTTATTAACACATGTAAAGGAGAACATATAAAGGAGTACTATACTATGGATTAGAATAAAACTAGATTATGAATATTTCCAAAAAAGTTTGTATTTTGTTAATTTATTGGAAAATAATTTTGTCAAAAAAATGTATGGTTGAACCAATGGTTTGGTTCAATTGGTCCAACCAGGTTTAAACGGTTCAACCTGGTTTTAACCGATTTTGACTGATTTTTATTTTCTGAATAAAAATCGGGTGGTTGGACCGTTTTTCCTCCCGTTCTTGGTCTAACCGGTTCAACCGACCGGTTCGGTTCGGTTTTTAAAACCTTGATTTGAGTCAGTACCTGAACTTAGTTATTGCAGCGCAAATTTGATAAAAATAAATTGCTAGCTTCCAATAATTATCCATATATCTTTTATTCCTCGAGCTTTATTTTTTTTAATGTGACGGGTGGAAACCCTATGCTTTTAATTTTGAAGACCTTTCTTCGTTAGCATATCATATTTTGAAATTTAAAAAATATACTGAGTTCGATGCAACTGTAATGCATATTTTTTTGAGCTTTGATGATTTTATAAAAAAAATTGTAGCTGCACGAGCTTCAAATAGTTATATAAAAAGAAAAATGTAGACAAAAGAATCAAGTAATGAGTTGTCTCTGCAAGTGAAAATCATGAGAGAGGAAGTGATGCAGAGAAGCATCCATCTGTGTTTACTCCAGTGTGATGGGGTGCAATTTTTGAGCCTCAGTGGTTTATCAAGTTGCAGTTACCTCAAATTTGAACATATCGTCGAAATGCATAATCAGAAAGATAATAACGCGTCTCTTCAATCTTGAGTTCTGAAAACAAAAGTGGTCGAGGTCATTGGGAGTTTAATGGCACTTCATAGCAGGTGTTTAGTCTGGCTTGATGATTTTTGATTGGAATATCTCGACTTTGTACTTGAATGTTGAGGAATTGTTTCATAAAAGCATCCATCACCCTCCACTCCACTGTGATGCAACTGCAAAACAATTTTTTGAATCTCTATGGTTTTTATCAACTTGCAGTTGCCTGAATCCATCTCAATGGTCAGTTGGGATCACAGGTGACTGCTGAACATCTGAGGGCCTAAAGGACGTTTTTGCGCCAATAAGACTGCTGAGCTTCAAATTTATCCATTTTTTTTCTGAAATGTAATGTTTTGAAAATTTGACATTCAGGATCATGCATATTACTGCAGGTCGCTTCTTGCTTGTTTATTTTTACAAAAAATATATTGCGAGGTTTGTCTTCCTGGATTTAAATCAGCAATATCATTAATATTGCTGAGACGAGGCTTACATTTTGCCCTTTAAAATGAAATATCCTTTTTCCTTAATAATGCTATTGATATTTTAGCACATAGATTTTCATTTAGATCACAAAATTATTGTTGTCACTCATTGATGCCAAATGCCCTCCATCTTAACCCGATTATTAAAGATGTCTGTACATAAATTTAATCAGGTTTTTTTCAGTCTGTCAAACTTCCAGGCAAGGAGAGTAGAGTTGAAGTGTAAGACCCCAACCCCAAACATAGTGACATACCTAAAACTCACGAAGTGTGGGTATAGTTTATAAGTGGTGGGGATTACTGCTTGACAACTTGGGCTTAAGCATTTTGGGTGGTTGTCAACGGGTTCATTTGGACTCAAACCCAACAAGTTGTCAGGGTCAGTTTTTCTCGATAACAGACCAGAGACCTAAGCTTGGAACGTTACATGAAGACTGAGATCTGATACACCGGATATTAGTAACCTACAGAAATGTGTGGACTTTGTTCACGCTTTCATGTTGGGCTTCGATGTTCCCAGCGCGATTGCTCTTTTGCGACTTGATGATCTCTATGTGGACTTTATTCATGCCCTCGCTTTCTTACGATTACACTTGTACCCCTATATTCTTGTAAATTTTGCAGTACTATCCTGTTAGTGTCATGTAGGGACGAGTGTATTAGTGAATGTGTCCTACTGTGAATTTTGTAAGAGTGTAGGTGCACTTGTGTATTTGTAAAAAAGATAGTGCATAAGTGTTATTGAAATATTTCGATGGGTACAAGTGTAAAAGTTCTATTACTGAAGATTTATGTGTTCAGCAACTTTTGCTATCTACATCTAAAGTTTTCTTTTCACATACTTTTTGTTTTTTTCTTCAATTGAAAACTAACATTCAAGATGAAAGAACAGTAAGGGTTTCAGATTTTTTTTGTTTTTTTTGTCGAAATATCAATCAAATGCGTGGTTATAATATCTGTCTTAATTGGTTCACATTGAGAGGGACCTGCAATCCTTGGCAGATTCATAGAAGATCTTTCAAGTGTGGATGGTAATCAACTACAAGTTGATAATGGAAATTTTGTACGAGAGATTTTCATAATTTTATCAGAACTATAAGTTGAGATTATAAACAATTTTTTGGAAGTTTCATAGCAAAATTTATTGGTAATGTAGTCCATTGAGAAATTGATGATTTGTGGTTAGACACTATTTATTAAGATTATTTTGTTATCTCGTCTCCATATGTTTACGCATGTAGACAAGTTGCAGACCGCATTTAAATTGAGATCCAATGCATACTCTTATTGATAAATTATTGCTGCATCCCATGATAAATTAAGCCTTACGAAAAAAATAACTTCTATTATATGTATCGCAAGATTGACATATATGGTTGCAAATTGATATGGATAAATGTGTATCCAATTCTTCATTGTATACATTTTAAACAGATTTTGACATTCATATTCATATCTATATCCATTTTAAAGTAGATAAGGATATGTATAGCACTTTGGTATCCATATATATATGTATTTGTATATCCTTATTCAAATATAAGCGTAGCTGTACGATTATTTTTAGGGATTTTTACACCCGTAATCCTAAGTAATTCTGCAATTACATTTATAACCATGTATAATCATGAATTACACGAGAAACATCGAATAGTCACACCGTCTCACACTCATAACCTTCTGTTAGTTTTCTCCTTGACCCAACCATATCATTGCGTTAATCTAACCCTTGGTCTATCCAACGGTTGCTAAAAAACTTAAAAATAAACAAAAAACACCAAACCCCCTCTGGTTGGGGGGGGGGGGGGGGGGGGGGGGGGGGTCGGTGGGGAGTTTGCAGAGGTGCAGGTGGGGGTTTGCAGAAGGCGGTTCCCCAAGGGGCGGGCTTGCAGGGGTCAACGGTGACGGGGGGCAGGCTTTCAAAGGTCGGGTGGGGGTTGTGGGAGTTGACCCAGGCCGGGGGGATTTACAGAGGTGCGGGGATGGGGGGAACCGAATGGGGTCTTCCTGAGGTCAACGGGCAGGGATCGGCAGGGGACCGACGGTGACAGGGGGTTGCAGGCAGAGGTCGACACGGGGGATGTGGTTGCAGAGGTCGGACCAAAGCGATGGAGGGAGAATGATGTCATGATTTGCAAATAAAAATGAGTATTAGGGATAATTTTATCTTTTTTCAAACGGAAACCGTTGACATCTTAAACAGAACATAACACAGAGTTATGTCATGTAAGAGTTAAGCATTACTCGAGGTTTTTCATGTAATTCGTGATTATACAGGTTTATGAATGTTATTTCGAAATTACCCAAAGTTATGGGTGTAAAAATTCCTTATTTTTAACCAAATGTAGCATATATTTATACCTTCTTTCACCATATTTATATAAATTGTTATGAATTGAGTAAACATGGCATACTTCTATTCATTACATTTCACTGTTCCTCATAGCATGCATTCTTACGATTTAAATGAAATGTTATCCATAGAATGCAATACTTAAGAGATACTATAAGGGCATAAGTGTAATTACAAAAAAATGTGGGGGTCTAATTGTTACTAGGAAAATTTAGAAGGGTACAAGTGTAAAATCACGGTAATCATTGTAAATATGATTATAATATCCTTTTGGTTAAATGTGTGTAGTTATGGCACATTTACGACATTCACTGAGAAGAAAGAAGAAATATATAAGATTTGCCAATGTGATGAACTAATGATAGAAACTAGAAAGTGTTGCAAATGGTAACATGATATTGTAGTAAATTAATGGTGGATTAAAACAGCGAAATATCCTATTCTGTTCCACATATGATTCCATTCCATTCTAATTCCTTTCCATCCTACCAAACGCAATGTCTTGAACCTTAAGTTGAATTGAATTTTGAATCATAAAAAGATAATAGCGGGAGGAATAAGCATCGGGCTGGGCCATTGCAGGCCATTTGGGGTCCATGACCAAGCCCATTTAACATTTGTATTCAAAATTGGGCCCAAGTCCAGAATAGGTTGTAATCTCTTCTCCTGATTCAATGCCAATATCTTTGGCACGTACTCTTTTGATTCGTTATTGAAACAATTAAGCTCTAATAATCTCGTATATTCTTTTATTGAGGGTCTTAGGGCTCGTTCGGTTCGGGAATAAGCAGGAATAAGGATGGAGAATAAAGAGAATAAGGGTCTATTCTTTGTTCGGCTGGAGGATAGGAATAAGGAGAATAAGGTGAAATAAAGGTAGGTAAAGTGGGATAAAGATAGGAATAAGATTGAAATAAGATGAAATAATGGGGAATTGTCGTACCACTGGGAACACGTGTTGGGATGAGAATTGGCCCCTTATTCCAAGGCTTATTCTCCTACCAAACAGGACCTTAAGGAAGTGTTGTATTACACTATTTATTTGGTACACCAAACTGGAGGTCCATTCAACAAGGGAGAATATTCATATCAGCTTGACGCTCTCCAATGGATGAAAAACAAAATACCAATACGATTTTCTAAAAAGAAAATATTATATCACTCAATGTATATTATATATTTTTTTGCGGAGAAAACGGTTAAATGAACGGTTTAATGTATGAATGTCAGCAAGTCGGGTTTATGGCGATTATTACTATTCCCAAATTCATACCCATTTATTATACACTAACCATATCCGCCCATTTATTAAACTAGTAATTTCTAGCGGATATCCATATCTTCGAAATGGTATATCTTAAGTTGTTTATAAATGTATACAAGATTTTCACAGATAGACGAAATAGAGTGAGATCATGTAACATGATGATTCATAAAAATGTGCAATATATGGAAAATATTAAAGGTTTATATATGTCAAGTGTTTAATTCTTTTGTATTGATAGTTTTTATTTATTAAAGATACAAAAAGTTAGTTGAATATTAATAAATGGATGGAGAGGAGAACTCAAAGTTAGTTGAATATTAATAAATGGATGGAGAGGAGAACATTGAGTCAGAAATTTATACATGTAGATCGATACATATTAGATATGAAATGGATTTGGGGTTAGTTTATTAAAATGTAACACGCACATCTATCTTTATATATATTTTTTATTCGACTTTGGCGCGGGTTTGGGTTCGGGTACCCAAAAGGCAATCCGAAATCCATACCCATAACCGCATGGGTAGTCAATTCAAAATCCAAACCCGTCCAAAAGTAAATGAGGTGGGTTTCGAGTCCTTAAATGGAGTGGGTTCGGGTCGGGTACCCAATGGATAGACCTAGATTGGCATCCCTTTAGTAGGGTACACAGTTGTTACACAATTATTATTAAAGGGGTAGGGCGTTATGCTTATATAGCATGGAACGTTAAAAATATATAGATGGAAAATACATAATAGTTCTCAACAAGACTCCTAAATATAGAAGCCGTACAGAGAGTAAGTGTTAAAACAGAAAATGCAAGAGTGGTTAATAATGGTCCAATAATAATAATGTCAGTACTCCCTCTCAAGTTTAAACATATCTATTTGTCAACAACAAGATGCAATTCATTGGAAGTGTTCATAGATATATCATCAAGTTGCACCTTTGTAAAAATGTGATAAGTAGTGATCTTCCATTCTTAAACTGCATCTCGGATAAAATTGCTGTCTACCTTGACATGTTTTGTCCGCTCATGAAAAATGAGATTGACAGTACTGTAAGTGGTGGACTTGTTGTAACTATAGAGAGGAACTTGGGTTGTGGACCTTGTGGATGACAACCGAAGTTCTAGTAGAAATGAGATGACTCCGGTAATGTAATATCACATGTAGCTTGAGCCATAGCTTTGTATTCTACTTCTTCGCTCAATATGGATACCATAATCTGCTTCTTACTACACCATGTGACAAGGATCCACGGGCAAGCATCGGTAAATCCAATGGTGGATCACCTATCCTTAGCAAAACCAATGTAGTTAGCATATGCGTAAAACGTAAAGTCAATGGGCCCATTGGCGGCGTAGATGATGCATGCATAAACTGAACGATGATCTAAACGACACTCACTAGTACAGATAAGATCGGATCAAATATGGTTTGGTATTACGTAGGTATTTTCACGTCCATATTTGCTTCATTAATGTCAAATATCAATACGAGATATAAATAATATGCATTTCGACAATCGTATTCTTGTTTGGATAACTAAACTCGCGGTAAAAGATACACACACGGGTATTAATGAAAGAAAGAAAGAATCCGAATATGAATCAAATCATTATTAAGTATGAAACGATGTAAATAAAGGTCATATATACTTGGACATGTAATAAAATCAAAATAAATGTCCACGTGAATCGAAAGTGTCGAGTGCTCGTCAATATATATAATGATCAAATTGCCCTTTCCTTCTCATAACATGCAACGCATGCGACCTCAAAAGACAGATGGACTCCCTCTCCTAATCATGGAGCAAGACAATAAGAGAGATACATCGTATTTGCTACCATATTATACCATCTTAATCTAGACATGCACATTGGTTCTATCTATCTATCGATCTATATCCAGTGCATGCACATTAATTCCAACTTCTTTGGTCCATGTGATCGCTGTCGTTGTCGTCCTCGTGTTGTGAACGAAGGAGGGTGCATGGAAGGTGGAGTTGCATGCCCCTTCGTTCTCAACCACTGTGTGAGGATTGGACCATGCATGCATATATAGAACCATCTCACATTGATTTCAAACATTATTCTATTGAGTTAGGCATGAGGGTGGGGTTTTAGACCCCATGCATCACGGAAGTGTGTCGACCGAATTGAATCATATTCGATTGAACCATAGGATTCGTCATATGAATCAAGATAGCAGCGGAATTTCAAAAAACTGAAACTAAAGATGAAATCATATGGACTGTGAACAATTTCCAATCTGTTTTATCAATACACATGAGTATGGAATTACTTTTGAAGCGTGTTTGTGATCCTCTAGTCTCGAAAACAAGAGACCTCTTGTCTAAGTCCGATCCGACGAAGACAACAATTGAGGGCACGGAGATGAATCGTGTATCTCCCACAATCCAGAAACGAGCCAACTTCATCGTCAGCCTTGGGGTAAGGGATGACCAAAATCTGAGAGGAGGAGATATCCAAGGGAGAGAGAGATGGACATCTAGAGAGAGAGAGAGAGAGAAATAGAGAGAGAGAGACACTTGTCGCTTGAATTGTGTTTTGGGAGCATAAACTGCATCTCCTTATATATGAATTCAGACCGTTAGGATTACAATCCTTGTTGTAATTGAAGAGCTCAAACCAATTTTAAGATTAAATTAGCTCTAAAAAACTATTAATAACTAATTATTAGTTCAAGTAATCTTTTAGAAAAATGATAGGATAATTAGGATAATAAAACGGAGAGAGAGACAACTCTCTCTAAATAGTTTAGACGTCCAACATAGTAGACCCCACCATGGACGTCTACTCTGTATAGAGTACAATTATTCTCTTTTTTTATTTCCTTTAATTATAGTTCGTTTTAGCTTCAATTAGTTATCCATTTATTTATTTAAATAAATAAATTGTAACATTTACAAATTATACCATTGACTAAAATGAATCATATTTCACTGGTACAAAATTAAATGTGAATCCTATTTACATTTATATTGGAATTTGATTTCAATATACATATATAATATAAATTGTGAATCTAATTCACATAATCAAGTCTAAAAAATAATGTGGATCATGTCCACACTATTATATAAAATTATTATGGATCACTATCTATAATAATTTTAATCTAGATAATTAAATTTAAATTAATTATCTCAATCTTCTCTCTTGTCCCCTTAATTGGAATTTGTTTCTATTGGAATAATCCGTGAACTCTTTCATGGATATTGTGCTTTCTTCACGAATACTTGGAGATAGGGTCAAGGTAGTTGTATTATCCATGTATAGTGACTTGGATATTGAGATATAATATCTAAGAGACCAATCAGTGTTGTCTGGTCATATCAGATAATGTATTTTATCCTCTCAGCACATCTGAAACCAATTCAGAATGTGTCCAACATTTTAACCAATATAGAATAATTAATTCACTGATAGGAGTCTTTAAAATCCAAACATGTTTCATCATTCCTCCGAAATGCAAGCGTCATGGTATACAATTATTTAAGATCACATCACCATCGAGTACTCCTAATACTCGTACATCATGCATATTGGAAGACTGCAATTAAACTTGAAGTTATGATATCATTTGAAATGTCTTTTTCAGAGTTTTTTCAACAAGTTTCTCATTTGATCATTGGAAGTTGGTATCGATCATATACTTTTCAAAAGCATATATCATACCTACAAATCATGTCTTATTTTCAAAACAAGATGTCCATCGATAGAATTTGATTTATCCCAATATCTCCCAATATCACATGAGTGGGCTCATGTCTTCTTATTCGGTAGTTAACATGTATCATCCCTTTGTGAGGTCATATACTCATATGCCCTTATAGACATACCAGCACGCCGGTATATAGACCTTGGTTAGGTCGTCAATCATATCGTCTACCAAATGCACATACTTTGACTTATAGTAATATATCTGCCTCTAGTCAGAGGATGTGTGCCTATATTGTGACAACATGCGACATGGGACTTTCTTATCTTGATCTTGTTAAACTTTGATCTATCTCATCCAACACCTTAGAATCTCTATTCCTATTTAGAGGACATGCATCAAGAGGTCGATTGGATGTCAGTCTTAGAAGTAAGGATTGCCATCTTCTTCTCAGGCCGGAGATCCTTTCTTGATAATCACTTGATGGTTCGGTTGAGTCATCAATCTAATTCTTTAGATATTCAACTCAACACCAGCCTCTATGATCCAACAATTGGATCAACAATTGTATGATCTCAAGATGGTCAAGGTATATAACCCTCTTTGTATAGAGGAACCTAATAAGTGCATGTATATTATAATCTCATAAATGGAGTAAAAATCAACAACTTTTATTGATATTTAATTTACAATAACATTTATTGCAGAAATGATTTGTCATGGGCTCACATGTATAACAAGGCAATCATTAATTAAGCTCTCATCAAGATTCTAGGATGATCATTGGATTGGATCAACACTGCTCAACCCTGATCTCAATCTGCAAATGGGGAGGGCTCGGATCAACCTTGGCCTGAACCCATGACCCCACTGGCCTACCTAGAACTATCAAGTTATAAGTCCCATGTAACTATTCCTATATAATAGTATTTTCATTTTAAGATAGTTAACCAATATTTGTTACATAATATAAATGTAAAATCTCCTCTTACAATACACCAGTGGTCAATCATATATAGCATGTTCTCGTCCTCTTAATCGCAACATCTTTCTCCTTACTGTATGAAATTTGTGGACGATCGTCTCTTTGATCCTCTACCCTCTTATATACGTGAATTATCAATATCGAATGCCCACTCTTTGCACTCATAACCTGCAAATCGACCTAGTTAGGTTTTGATTGACATACACAAGTGATGTCGGATGGAAGATCACTGATATGAAACAAATTGATATACTACTCTATACATTTTAAAATGTACAAGGAGATCACAAACCCACTTGGTAAGCGGAAAGGCATTTAAGTTTGAACACAAGAGGGGTGGTCAAGAAGGAGATTTTCGAGACTCCAAATGCAGGTATCATATATCCCATCTCTGATGGTAAGTACATGGACAATTGCAACTAGGAGATTTTGCAACATCATGATCTGCTTATGATGCATGATTCCTCCCATTTGTGCAACAACTTATGTGTGTATAAAAAAATTTTACGTATAGGTTTCCATTTCCTAGCCATACACATAACATAGAAAAATTCATAAAATGTATATTTGTCGTCGGTAATAGACCATATATTATATAATGATTTTGATATATGTTGACCACAACATGTTTAGTTTAAGCATTAGTGAATCCTTCACAGCTGAATATAGTGGAAGTATTTTCTAATCATATAGGGAAACTCCTCCACATCCACTACAGGAAAATATCTTAAATGTGACGATCATTGGTGACGGCTAACGAGTCGTCACTTTAAATATTTTTTTTCTGACGGATTGATCGTTGGGTACACGAATTAACATTTGGGTATAATTTAATGGTTGGAATAACATTGAGCGGGCAACCAAATGTTATTTCCCTCCATAGTTTAACATTTTCCCTCCACCTCAGACATCACAATCCATTTTCCCTCTTTATTTCCCACCTTTGCAACCTGATCTATGCCCAAAACCCCTGTCGTTCTCTCTTAAGCCGAATCCCTTCTTTTGTCCCAATGCTCCTTCAGAGTAACCCTAATGCAACACATTCTCGAGGTCTATGCCAACGACATCGTCGAGGAGGTCGACAAGGCCAGACCTTCCGTGACCTTGGCAGTAAGTGCTCCGACCTTGTAATCTCCAGCAAGCTTTTTTGTACTGATGTTCGTCACCAAGATGCAGCGAAGCTTTTGTTCTTCCACCGCTAACCCCAGAGCACCATGTCCGCCAGCACTCACAGGCGTACACCACAAACTCCACCAGGTATCATCTTCTTAATCATATATTTTTCTCTTCTTCATCTTTATTTTCTCCGTCAATTACCCTTAACAACTCCACCTATCCTTCATCTCCAAACAATCAACTTAAGCCTCCAACTACAACTAAACAATGCCTCCATTATCTTTCCCCACACCTTTTTTCTACCCTCAAGGACCATCTGCCTCTGATCAACGGGCTTCTTCGTGGCATATCTCTGATCCCCTCCGACTCAAAGGATTTAACACCCATCTTCATATGGTTACTCCCCCAGCAAGCACAACATCACCTGAGCTTATAGGCATGATGTATCCTTTTTGCTGGATGATTGGGGCTGCAACTTCATCGGCATGGCATGCTACGAGCAGGAGCAGCAGAACTACAATGACGCTCCACCAAGAGGAAGAGGAAGAAGGCAAAGGAAGACAAAGGACCCCCCTTTTGAGGAGTAGAAACAATCGATTGGATTTTTCTATGGGAGGAAAATCATACCCATATGTGGTAAGGATCTCAATTAAAAATTATTTATGCATTCAAATGTTGATATTAAATTAACAAATACTTGTTTGATTACTAAAAATTGCTTGTATTCATTAGATTGTAGATTATGTGACGATGCAACCTTTGAATCACTGCTATTTGATATCATCATGACTATACACGCGGTCAATAATTTCTATGATAAACTTTATGATGGATGATTTGGTGAAACATAGAAGTACGTTGACAAAATCATTTAATTGGTTGATTATATATTGTGAAACGAAAACCATCCGGATAAGGTCTCAAGATACAAGATTAATAATAGCATGAGGATTGCTTTCTCTTCATGAAGAATCTCCAGCCACGTAATACATCATGATCTGAACTTGCTAGGTAACCAAATGTAACGATTTTTTTTATTTTGGCATCGCAATACTTTTTCTTGATGATTAATTTGAAGCACAATCACAAGTATGTTGTTGGAACATAGTAAGGTACTGCATATGATTATAAATTTAATTAGCTTTTTTGTGCATGCACCTAATATTTTGACTATGTTTACTTTACAGTAGCTACATGTCTCGGAAGTATTTGGCAAGAGGTAAGTTCTTTTAAGTTTCTTATAAATAACATATTCATATTAGATATGCAATGGTGCTTATCTTTGTCTATTTTATTCTCATGTGTGTATCTCTAATAACTCTATTGGCATTTTTATCATAATCCATTTTCTATTTTCTAAGTATCTTTGATATTCAAAATTATTCTTAGCACTTTTTTTCATTGAAGTGTATGTTTAGCATATAATAAGCAAAAGCAATAGTTGTTTTGGATGCCTATTTAAAAAGAGATGAAATGTTTTGTTTTTTGTTTCGTGAACCTAGACTAAACCACAAACATTATTGTACATGGACAACTCCATTAGCATTATTGTCAATCCATCATAGTCATATTGACACCACCCACTTGTTGTTTCCCTGCCTTGACACCTTGAGTGAGTTCTATCACCTCCCTAATGAAAGATGTGTGTTCCTGTCAAAATGTTATGTGCATATTTTATATCAAATAATTGAGGTTCTATACTTCCTGATTGGCTTTCCCATCGACATCGAAGACGCATTGTTCCTCAGATGGAAAGAGAACACTAAATTCTCGATATCTTATAAGCCAATGCAAACCACATTATTTGTTGTTGAATTTAATGGTGGATATGAACAAATCATCTAGTTTTTGATCCTTTGTTGATTTCATTCGTATTCTATTTATTTGTATATGGTAGAAGCAACATGTACAAAAGTTTATAAGAGATAAAATTCTTAATATTGATTAAAGTCAAGTCTATCAACACTTTGCATAATCCAACATGCTTTTGCTGTAAGTATGGACTTAATGAAGATTAGTTTTGAATACACTCAATTGTTCTTATAGTTATATGTATTAATTTTGTAATGTTTAGAAAATAAAAAATTCAGGAACTTTTACTTGCATAGAATAAAATAAACATATGGAGGATACATGGGGTTTATTTTTCAGTAAAAGATTTGTTTCATTTATCTCTTTGTGTGATTTATAATTGAATTGGGTATTCTTTTCTTTATAGGGTCGATATTTGATCTTTGAAGGGTGCTTTTCATCCAATCAAATGAAGATGTTGACAAAGGAATTTGAAGGAAATGATAGATATAATTAAAAGGAAGAAGCTTCATAGCATGGAATGCAACTGCATGTCTTATAGCTGAAGAAATCAACAGATTTTGACTAGTTTATCCTATGTTTTGTTACTTGTATTATGCCAGGCTTCTGAGTTTTTCTATATTGAAGTTCTGAACATGTATTATGTACATTGTTATATTATTTAATAAAGTATCTTTGTAGATGTCAAAATAATTTGAAAACTGTGCACATTTGTTGATTTGATTCATAAAATAACTTCTTTAATTAATCAATTTGTTGTGTGATTTTTTTGTATTTTAGATGTTGGATATTTTAGATGTGCATCTTGTTATATAAATACCAAAGTGGAACAAACAAATGATAGCAATATTTTTGGTAGACAAGAAAATTATTAGTTCACTAATTACTATTTTGATATTTTTCATGACGGATTGAGAACCATGATCCTTTCCCGGCGAGCAATGTGTCATACGTAACATCCATATAGAACAGTCTCTTGTGGTTTTATTGTGACAGTTGCAGAGTTTTTTGTGACGTCGAAATTGTCACAAAAAGTACAAAATAGTATTCCCTACGGAGTTTTTCTTGACGGAGTATTTACTACGACTTGGCTGTCATAAGGTGCTTTTCTTGACGAATTAGACATTATATATGACGGATTTTTTTGCAGGGAAAAGACAATTTTCCTGTAGTGATCCTGTCTGATATTTAGGGCAGAATGCCAATATGGGAGTTTCATATCACGGCTCACGCCTCGAACACTTTATTTATTTCATAGCCTCATACTCCATCCGAGTTTTAGCTAGCTTAATGGTACAAATGATCATCATTTCATATCACGGCTCACGCCTCGAACACTTTATTTATTTCTCACATACTCGACCAAGGCCCCTAGGCTTCGTGAGGCCCTTCTGATTTTATTTAATTCTCATATCTCCCTCCACTTCCCCGTAAATAGAAGAATGAATATACATCGACCATCCTAGACCCAGTTATGAATGAGCGACAGGGAGTTGTTGGCTGTACATTGTGCTTCGAGCCTTTACTGAAGCGTCTAATAGTTGCTTCGACCACTTCCACCCTACGACCCGGAGCAGTAATAAGGTGCCACAACTATGTAGGGCCCAAGTAGAAAGAGCGGCTAGTTCATTCCAGTGTACCATCTACAAGATGGTGATCAAATTTGCTCGCATAACATACAAAAGAACAACATGGAATGAAAGCGCGGACACTACCGACGAAATCGAGAGAAGAATGCTTTTTTAGAGGCGACGGAAGGGGGTTGGGACACGGATAGTCGAGCATTAAAGTCACCTAGGTAGGACTACAGAGTTCTATCTTCCCTCCATCAACCTCGCTCTGCCCGAGGTATTTGAACCAGATGAAACGAAAAATGCGAGTAGGTTCAAGGAGGCGCACGACTCAGTGAGATTCACTACTCACACGATGCATCTCTTTCAAAAGAAGGGGGCTGAGCAAGTCTCCCCAACGAGAACAACAGATGTGTAGGTAAACCAATTTAATTCTTTTACTTTTACTCGATTTTATAAAGATGTGGAATGTCCTACTCAGCATGTCGAATAAATCAAAATTTGGTAAAAGTCTGCAATGTTTTGGGTTTAAGTCCCAGATATTTATCGAGGTGAGGAAACCCGAACATACCGAACTTTGATCCATGGACGTTTATCGAGGAAAATTGGTCATGCAACATGTTGGGTCAGACCCAATCGAATCACTGATAACTATCCAAAATACTTAAGTCCCAGCTTGTCCAATAGTACTCCCATCACTAATAGCATGATCTCATAACTCGTGAGTTTCCGATGTGAGACTATGTTAAGGTGTTACAAAGTCGACTCCATCTAACTGAAGAACATGTTCTTCCCTCGCCTATCCATTCTTTGATGGAATGCAGAGCACGGTGCCCATCACCGAATCGCGCTCGGGATGATATATTTTTAGTCTTTCCCTCTTGTCTTGATCTGGACCGATTTATCCGAGGGATCACAACAGTCAGTCCAAGTAAACTTAAGGTCGGAGATCAATACCTCGATGAAAGAATCGAAAATGTCCATAGCTGTCCATGTGAGACTACAATGTGCAGTCCTCTTCAATACCATCTCAAGCTCACATGCAACGTATGCCCTAACTGTCAACGGCAATAAGAGAGATGCGTCGAATGTGGTACTACCCTAATGTGTAGACATTAGTTCCATCTATATATCCAAGACATGGACATTAATATATACTCCCACTTATGGTCCATGTCATGTGCTCGGTAGGAGATGAAGGTGCATCGTGTTCTCTAATATCATGAGAGGATTAGACCATATATAGGAACATCTCACATTACTTCTATACTTTCTAAGTATGGAGCAATGCGTCATCGTGGTTGGAAAGTAGGGATCAGCATTGAGTTGCGATCGAAATCTTAGTTCGATCTCTAGTTGGTCGGGTTTGGACCACAAGTCGACCTCAATCGAAACCCATGAGCCCATTGATCTGACCCAAATAACGATCAAATAGGAAGACCTAAGTAACATATTTTGATCCATATAGTAGTATTTCAATCCTTAGATATTCTAACCAATATTTACGACACATATAAATATGTTCTCCCATTTCTTAACATGCACACTGGTAGTCGATCGTATCCTTTTCCATCATCTTCATTGCAACTTCTTCGCACCTGTGTCCATTTGAGTTTTTGCAATAACACTTATGTTCTTGATTTTTCTACATTACACTTGTGCTCACATATTCTTATGAAATTTACGGTAGTGTCTTTTTGTTGGCGGAATATTGGGATACAAATATCATGTGAATTTTGCAAGAATACAAAAGCACAAGTGTAATTGCAAAAAATGATTAGCGTAAGTTTAAATGCACATATTCTCATGTCCCTTACATAATAATATATAGCAAATATTTTGGAGATGGTAAATAATATGCTAACCCCTTATTTAGTTTTCTTCAATAAAAATCTTTTATTTTAAATGCGCTCTGCGATGGTGACAGCGACGGCAGTGTCAAGAAAAAGTATGAGATAACTCGGTAAAACTAGGGCAAACATGGTACCTTTCCTGAAGAGGAAAATCACTCCGGCAACTTCTCGACAAGGTACGCCGATCATCGATAAGCAACCATACATACTATCTTGGTCTCAATGAATAAATGGCAAAAACATGGACCTAGCTATATAAATTTGGCATCATTGGAGCCCTCATCTTCTTCATCATCAATGAATGTGTGTGCCCTTAAAGATGGACATACAATCAAGGCATGCATTGAATGCGAGGCGATGGATGTGTCCCACGCCGTCCGACAGCGATCAGACGGATGAGCTAGCACGACGAGGACGGGTTGGGGACGCGCACACGTGGAGTTGGGTGCAACAGTGATGGGCCTGTTCCTGTTTAGGCGGAGACAACCCAGCAGTGGCCCATTACTGCCTGCCAGTGGTGGTCCATATGACCCGAACTAGTCCCTTCTGGTGGGCCCCGTGGGCCGGACCACCTCTGGCGTCAGATGGGCTCGCCGCGGATTTCGCCACGTGGCGCCCATCGAATTAGCCGCACGAGCCAACAGGAACAGATTTTGTGGTATCTTACACTTGTACCCCTGTGAAATTTGCAATTGCACTTTCACGCACCTGATTGTTTGTTTTTGCACTAAGCTGCCCGGAATTATTTTAGTTTACTCATTCGTCCTCGTCAAATCACAACAGGAGTTACGATTTCGATTTATTTCGTATGCAATAATAATGATTTTGGGTGTTATCGCGTAATCTCCAATGTTTTGATTTGAATTTGTAAGACTTTAATATTGTACGGCAATAACGGTAATTAAAACTTTGTGCTTTACTGTGATGCCAATAGGTTGTTGTACGTTTTGCAATAATTGTGCTCCAACTACCCTTTTCCAATGACCAAATCGTTGACCATACTCTATTTTCCTCCACGTGCTTATGAGCTTGTGTAGATAAGAAGAGGAGAGGTGTGCATAAATAATGTTATCCCAAGTAGACTCAAGAATACAATTAGACATAGTTACCTTTGACATCATTTATAATATTTGCGACATTTTAACGAAAGGAGAATGTGATCACATGTGGTTGCAATGTGGTGCCAGATGATTGTGCTTCTATATGTGACTACACCACATTTTGGTCGTTTTAGGGAGCTAATATCTTTATCACCACCACGATGTGATCACATTTTGTAGTCACATTTTGTCTTGTGCAATTAATATATATTTGCATGGCCTCATTCTCCATAGCAATAATGAAAACCCCACATTTCCCTATAACCTAAACCTGGAGCCTCATATCTGACTCATCCTCCTCCCTCCTCTCCGACTACCTCTCGTGCTAGCCCCATATCCTTTTTTCTCCTCTTTCTTCGCCATCCATTTCCTCCTTCACCCTCATACCACATTCGCCACCATATCCCACTCCTCTTCTTCATTCGATGTCCATCTACTCCTCTGCCATGAAACTATGCTGCCATGCATATATCTTTCTGTCTTCTCTTCCTCCGCTACCCTTCTTGTGATTCACCGCTCATGCGATCATCGAGATTGATAGGATGAGTGCATTGGACCTATGATCAAAATCATCCACGATTTCTGATTCGTGACAAATCCATCTCATATGCATTGGATCGGTACTTGGAATGTTCTATAGCACTTGAAACGATGTAATATGAAATGAAAAATTCGAAATTTTTCTTTAGTTATATTCATGTGATGGCTTGTTCAATATGAGATACATAAGTATAAACTATAAAATGTATAATGAAAGCTCTCAAAGATATCTCACTATAATGTCCTTCAAAGAGAGTAGAAAAGCATACAAAAGGAAAGAAACTACTCAAACACTATATGCACCATGTCTGGTGCTAGTAAGTATGAGGAAGCTTTGTCTCATCACAGTCGTGATTGTTGTGACTGTTGCTTAATACTTTGGTTTTGAAGGTAGTGTTATGAGCGATTGTCCAATAACAAGACTAATACTAACAACTAGTGTATGAGTAGCAAGGAAACTATACTCTCTCTCTCTCATGGGTACATACATATTGCAAACAATATGCCAGGCTACTCTAACTTGCACCAAGTTACACATTGTACAAGTGTATCGATTTTTAATCATCATTTATTTACAAAGAATATAATAATTTTTACACTTTCAATTGACAAAAATATTTGATGGTGTAGATATGGATGAGCATTGTGCATAGTCGGTCGAGCTTATATCGAAATCCGATCCTCTTTACCTAAGCCCAAAACTAAAACATACCGAGCCTAGACCAAAATATAGCCCCACAAATGATTTTCTAGATCGAGCTAGGGTCGGGATTGGCCCAAACCCAACATGCTCCTCTAGCGGAATATAGTATACAATGGTAAAAAATGATATAACATATACACCGAGTAATATATGTTTAACTGTTCTATAGGAAAAATCTTGCGGGTAATTTGTTATTGCATCTATTTTAAAGCATTTAGTTAATGTGAACATATTACGTTATTTTTTAATAAACCTCTAGTTCGTTAGATCTTTCCTACAACAAACTATAAGTGTGATGTACGATACTTTCATAAATCCTTATTAATAAATAACAAGAAAATAGGAGCTTGACTATTGTCAATAACGAATCAAAAGAGATATACTAATAATATTGTTATTGAATAAGGACCATGAGAGATCATCGGATTTATCATAATTTTAAGTGTGCCTACATGGAGCACTCTTGACCGTCCGACCGCGCGCTATATGGGGGTAAATTTCATCGATGCCTCCACATTTTTGTATATTTTTAAATGTAAATAATAGTGGTTATTTTGCATGGAACCCCTCATCTTTTTTGTATTTACATTAGTGTACGTGCCAGCTCACCTCACGCGATGGGCATTTTGCATCCGTACTCATACTGGTTTTTATATTTATAATTAGTCCAAAAAATTATTTATTACGTGTTAACTTTTCTAGATAAATTGCACAGAGGACCTAGAGTGTTTTATATATTGCAAACATGCCCTTCCCAGGTGCTTTTAATTTAAATATTTATGTGTAAATTGCAACTTAGCCCCTAGATTTTTATTTTCAGGTTCTAAAATACATGAAAAATTAATTATATTTGCAAAAAGGTCTCTGTCAGTATTCAATTTTTGTGCATGATTCTCTAATTTTTATAAATATCATCCGTGCTCCAAAAATCATGCAAAAATAGGATAATGTATATGGATGCTTGCTCTTTCACGCTTTTGCATTTTATGCACATTTCCTATTTATTAAAAATCAAATAGAGCACATTTTACCCCTGACTTAAAAATTCCAAAAAATTACAATATCATGTTTAAAAATTCCAAAAAAATCTATTTTATCTATTATAGTATTTTCTAGTTTCAGACTAAAAGTCCTTAAAAACAGAAAAATAATATGATAGAAAAATAAAAAGCTCTAAAATCTTATAAAAATATAAAAATTCTGTTAAAATTCTAAAAATATGTGTTTTTGTATGCTAATTATATATATATATATATTAATACATATGAAATTATGTTTTGGGAATTTTTGACTTTATTTACTATTTTTAAATCTCAAAATAATTCAACGTATTTATTTAATCCCTATTTTAGGATATTTTTTACATTAAAAATACATTAAAATTAGCAAAAAAATACCCATAAAATCACAAAAATATTAGAAAAACATGAAAAATACAAAAACATTCTGTTTTACAAATTTTGATTATTCTTACCTATATTTATAACTATAATACCTTATAAATATGGGTTAAATAGGGCTACCCCCTGGGAGTAGCCAACTTGGCTACTCCCACCCCTATTTTTCCCTCATTTTTTATTTCTTTGGAAAAAAATTTGTAAATTCATCATTATATCCCTCTAACATTGTATTAAAATTTCGTCAGAAACAGAGACTCCTACGGCCTCCATCCAAACATGGACGATTTAAAAAATCATGTGACCGTTAAAAAAATGACGTCTGGATGGAGGGCCTAGGAGTCTTTGTTTCTGAAGAATTTTAATAGAATGTTAGAGGGATATAGTGATGAATATACAAATTTTTATTTTCCAAAGAAATAAAAAAATGAGGAAAAATTGGGGTGGGAGTAGCCAAGTTGGCTACTCCCAGGGGGCAGCCCCATTTTACCCTATAAATATATATATATATATATATGAGGTAAATGGGGATGCCCCCAGTCCCACCCCTATTTTTCCTCATTTTTTTATTTTTTTGGAAAATAAAAATTTGTATATTCATCATTATATCCCTCTCACATTCTATTAAAATTTCGTCAGAAACAGAGACTCCTACGGCCTCCATCCAAACATGGTCGATTTAAAAAATCCTGCAACCGTTAAAAAAATAACGTCTTGATGGAGGGCTTAGGAGTCTCTGTTTCTGACGAAATTTTAATAGAATGTGAGAGGGATATAATGATGAATATACAAATTTTTATTTTCCAAAAAAATAAAAAAATGAGGGAAAAATAGGGGTGGGAGTAGCCAAGTTGGCTACTCCCTGGGGGCAGCCCCATTTTACCCTATATATATATATATACAGTTTATATTATTACTAGGATTATTATAAATACCTTATAAATATATATATAAGAAATATATATAGTATATAATCATGATTATATTATTAATATTTTCTGAATTTTTATATTCATATATATATATATCTTATATCTTATGATTATTGTATATATATACCTATATATATCTATGCATTAATATATAATATTTAAAGTAAATAGAAATAAAATTAAAAATTTTAAAAAGTAAGAATTATTTATTAAAAAAATCAAATAAAAACTTAAAAGCCAAAAACCTACACAAAAAGACTAAAAGGGCATTTGCGTACATAATTCATTTTGATTAGCAATAATCATTCGACTACCTTGTTTGCTCTCAGTGGTTCGACCTCTATATGCTTACATATTATACATCTTTGTCTATAGAGTATAATAAATTATGCTCCATATTTTTGTCATTCATTGATTAATTTTATATTGTGGGTACTAGTTGTTTGAACCGGGCTTCATGAGCGGTCGCCCCAGCGACGCTTTATCTTCGCTACCCTTTAGTGAGGATAATTCTCAGACCCTCACGAAGCTCGTGTCAACAATCCTAGATCAATTACCTATGCTCCAATCCCAATTCCCTAGGGCCACCTTCGTTGGTTTCTTTCACTATTCATAGATGCATGATACAACCCTCTTTCCCATCTCATTTTCTTAAGATAAAATTCAAAGCATACACCAGGTGTTGATATTATTGCCTTCTAAGTCAAGTTCTTCCCCAGTTATGCACTACCTTTCGATGTCATTGTTTTGATTAAAAATCAATAATGCATGAATTTTTTGTATTTCTCTGATAAAGAATTTATAATTATAGTTGAATCATTAATTAGTCTAAATCTATTGTAGGAAACACTCTTTTACATCATTAAACATCAAAATAGACCATGAATGGGAGAATATATAGGTATTAAAAGTCCAATACAGCATGTAATCCGGTGGATCGGATTGATTTAGATTTGAATATTTAATGGACGAGATTGTATTGAGTAAAAATATAACCCGTTAAGATTGGATTGGATATGGATTAAAGTACAATCCGATATGTGCACCTCTACTCAAAAGCAAATGAAACACAATAATTCATGTGATACCAAAGGAGGGACGCCCATCAAATATGGATATACTTGTATCTGATCCACCAGAACATTCATTTTATATTTTTTGACATCTATATTCTCATCCATTTTAAATGGATATTGATATCATTTTCTTATCTGAAAATATCTGTCAGTATCTGTATTCACATTTGACATCACACTATATCATGCAAACATTAGAATACATCAGTATCCGTGTTTATTTAAGGTTTTTGAAAGTGTTATACCATTTAGAAGTTTTTAAAATCAATGTTTATTTAAAATTACTATTCATACAGGATTTGAACTGTAACTTCGTTGGCGATATGTCTACGCTGGTTCAAATCTAGCTCGGCCCAATAATTCGTCGCTCCATGAGTATGATATAACCAATTTGTCCTCTGATATGGAATATAATCTAGAATAATAAATAGTCAATTTTTCTATCCCATCTTTTCCCATTCATTCCTATCTTTTCTAGATTCATTATTACTAAGTATCACGAAAGAGGTAACAAAGGATTCCTTTTTTCTTATTGAAAGATTCAATATCAAGTTTATGACAATAAAATATCTCCATGATTGCAGTTGTCATCGATCAAGAAGGAAACGAAGAACTCAGTGGGCCTTACCCCTCGAATGACAGTAAAGGGGTAAGACCCACTGAGTTCTTACTTTTTCAAGTCTACGGGTTCATACGATCATTACTGGTATGAGCCCAATCCGAAATATGAACGTAAAAGAAAACACCTATTGAACCAATTACAAGAATACCAATAATAATACATGTCAATTACTTAAAAATGATTAAAAACTGAAAAAATTATGCAATGAAAACATTTATCTGAAATCTGACAAGTATCTCTTTATTTGAATCTAAATTTTAATTTACTTTAGGAGCATTCTGCAAATATAAGATTAAAATCATTAGGAAGTTTAAAAGATAAGAAGTAAAAAGTTAAATTCAAATAGAAATTATGTAAGACTCATCAAATTAGTTTTCACCTACTCTTCTGACGATACCATCATTGTGAATATATAGGTATTCATAAAAATTACAAATCCAAAGAATCCAGAGGAGTGACTGTATTAATGCAATAATAATTAAATAAAATTATCACACGATCTGTATTTCATTTAGTACAATATGTTTGATAAAAATAAAAATGAGATATGTAGCTTGTTTTTCCAAAAAAAATATAATAAAAATGGAACCAGGTTCTATATAAAGTGTCTTCAAAAGCAGATGAGACACGATAATTCATAGTCTGCTATTAGAGAGTGAACTGGTCTTGATGGATGTTTGAGTCCTTCGATGTGAACCTCTGACTGTGGGTGCAATAATCGGCTTATTGGAAATTCAGAGAGCCCCCATTCCCACTAGATGTGAGGACCAGATAGAGAGATAGATCACAAAATGAGATCGAGGATGTCGAGGCACGTCATTCGAGGCTTTGCATCATTCTCTCGCTCTAAGGATCGCTCGGGAAGCCGCCTCAGAAGAAGCACACCCGTCCATCCCCCTTCTCGCTGACCTGGCTTGATAGTCTCTCTCGTTTCAACTATCTTTCTCACGGCTTCGCCATCTTCGCACACTCTCACCCTTCGGCGCTTAGCCCTCCATCCTGACCTCCGTCAGCCGACGAATTAGGGATGTCAACAGATGTTGATAATATTCAATTCTGATCCACCACCGCGCGCGCGTGTGTGTGTGGGGGGGGGAATGGGGATGCCCCCTAGAGGGAGCTAACTTAGCTCCCCCACCCCCATTTTTCTCATTTTTTAATTTTTTTTGAAAATTTCTTCCGTGAATATTCATCACTATATCCCTATATTATGTCATTCAAATTTTGTGTGAACAGAGATTCCTACGACCTCCATCTAGACAGTCATTTTTAATGGTCGTAGAATTATTGAAATCGAACATGTCTGGATGGAGCCTGTAGAAGTCTCTGTTTAACATGAAATTTGAATGACATAATATTGGGATATAAGGATGCATATTCACAGAAGAAATTTTCAAAAAAAATTAAAAAGGGAAAAAATGGAGCGGAGAGAGATAAGTTAGCTCCATTTAAGGGGCAACCTCATTTAAATCATATATATATATATATTGACATCCTTATTCACATCCGTTTTAAAATGGATATATATATCATTTTTATGCACATATATGTATACATATCTATATGTACTTTTTCATATATAAATATAGTAATACATTTATTTTAACTATTTTGTAACATAAAATTTTACTTTCTTTCACCATATTTGATAGTTTTACTAGGAAAATAAATACATGCATATTTATATCATATGTCAATATAAGGTAATATATACACTATTTCATTATTATCCATATTTGTTTTAGATTTGTATTCATTTTTCAAGGATAGGGTAGTACCTCATTTTCATATATGTCATCCGTATTCATATTTAAAAAAATGATAGGGACATGAGAACACTTATATACGTTACTCGTGGCCAATCGTTTGCATTGTAAAAGTAGGTCTAAAATCGAACTACAGTCAGGTGAGAAGAGGTAAGCCATCGGTCAAAGATGATCGAAAATAGCATGCGAGGAGATGAACAAAGAGATGAGGGAACATAAGGGGGTGGGCATGCATGGATGAGGAAGAGGCAAGAGGAGCCCCACATATACTGAAGGAATAAAGGCACTGTGGTGAACATGAGGGACCAATTTGTCCCCTCTAGAGGACAAAAAAATCCATTCAATGATTTGCCATTGTGGTGCACATTTTTCTTCCTCTCTCTCCTTCATTTTCCACCACAAGATCATACACACATCTTATCCCTCCAAATGTAATATCTCTATGCATATCTATCCCCCTCATGACCCCAAATTAACATTATCCTCAATTTTTATTTCCTACTTGACTATTCAATTCTACTTGACTATTCAATTCTTCAATAGTTGAGTTGAATATGATAGTTTTACCTTTTCAAAAAAAACTTTTGTAACTATCTCTCATTATTTGCTTTTTTATTTTGCAATGTTAAACAAGTTTGATTTTTTCTTGGACTGACTTTTTGGTTCATCTTAAGTCTAGCTTTACTATAATATGACATCAATACTTATAAAAATGTAATAGTTGATTATAAAAGTGAAATATTATTATTTAATAATATGTACTAGAGCATTTTGAGTGATTGTTGATGGATTCCGTTGGAGATGAATCCAACATGTTTTATCAATGTTAGTTTTCTTGAATAATGGCTTAGGTTTAGTTGTGGGACATGACACTATCTATAGCACCCTATATATAGTTCCACATGGAAAGTTGTAAAGTACAAGATAAGTGATAATAATAACTCGGGCTTAAGCATTTTGCGTGATTACCTGCCAGCTTCATTTAAGATTGTAACACAATAAACTGTTAGGGTAGTTTTCCTCGACACCAACTCGAATTTGATCATCGAACGTCAAAAATATTATGGAAGACAAATTCTCATTGACTGAGGAAAGAGATACCGGAGAGATGGAGCCACACCAAGAAATTAAAAGGTGCTCGGATTATGCAAACACTATTGTTAATATGAATAAGTGACGGACTATCATAACGAACATCTCTTTCCATGTATGGAAAGTTAATAAATCATTATATAATAATCGATAAATTGTAATAGAAAGAAAAAGAAGATTTCATTATTAATATTATTTATAACTATTTCTCTTTACAGTTGTGAGATGTGGTTAGATGGTGAAACATTTCAAAATAATTATTCTGGACACCAGAGAAATTCTTTTGTATTGACATCCAAATAATATTTTATCACTTCAAGTCGCTTTTTCAAACATCAAAAGAACAAATAAAGACGTAATAATTGTCCAATTGGTTCACATGAAGAAATTAGATATGTAATTGTAAAAAATCTGGTTCATATGAAGAAATTAGATATGTAATTGTAAAAAAAATCTTACTTTCTTGCAATAATGTAAAAAGAAAGTACCACTATAGTTACTAATTTCTCTACTTTCTTTTCCAAAAAACAAAAAAAAAACAAATCATTTTCTTGTGCAACAAATTTTTCCATAAAAAAAGATCTTCTCCTTGGTCAAATGTAGATCCGAACCCCAATTGGGTCCACTTGGACTTTTGCCTCAATGAAACTATACCTACATCTAGTACCTACTTGGTCATGAAAACAAATCTCCATCCTAATCATCATATGATCATCGAACATTCGGTGGATCATGCATAATTATAAATTAGGAGGTCTTGTTTGGTGCCATTGCTGATTGTTAATTAGTACTAAACTATGGGTTAGTTGGACATAAGTAGAGATGTGGATTTTCCTTGAAGCTACCAAAGGAGCTTATGACGACAAACATTGTCATGCATCTTATGTTACAATTACCCTTTATAGACTGAATTATGGTGTCACAGTCATCTACAATGTCTCCCACAGTTCATTAGGTTTACGCTCTACATCTAGCCCTCGGTGGCCTACGCCATTCACACGACCCTACATGTCTCTCCTTTCTTCATGACCCGCACTCGTGGCCCGGTTGTATGTGGTTGGAGTCATCTTTTGCTGACTATGATTAGGAGATAAGCGACAAACCCTAAGTAACTGTTGTTACTATCATCACCACTGTCGTTAAAACTACTTATCATTTTTTGTTCTTATACCTATTCTAGCCCCCACTTTTGGTAAGATGTCGCTTTCCAAATTCATCTTCTCTAAGGAAGATAAGGATTTTTACATCACGATCCTTAAAATCATGTCAAATTACACCAGAACCCATGTACTTTTACTCTAACTATGAAATATGACCCTGTTCAAGGATTGTGGTCTAAGAGTTCCTAATATTTACAGGAGTTATGATGTAATTACAAAGATAATAAGGGTTGCACTGTGATTGAACATGAATTCAAGGGTGCAAAAATCCCTAAATTTTATATCAAAATTGATCATCAAGAAAGTGATTTCAAACTCTCCTTTGAAGAACATTTACTCTTTTATACCAAAATATTATATATGGTTTTTCTATGAGGACATTGTACATATATATGATTTTACCCAAGCCACCTAATTTAATTTCCAATTACACCATATTCCTTATAATTATACATTATGACCCATGTAATCTTATATTATTAAACACACAAGCCCATGTCCAAGAGTTGTGGTGTGAGTTTAGAAGGGCTGTGTTGTAATTAGACATGATTTCCGGGGTCATAATGTAAAATGCCATTTTTTATAATCCCCCATAATCGTCTAAAACATTGGATCCTTTTATGCAATTTACCCTTTTAAATGTATAAACCCTCAAACTCCGAGACCCTTCCTCTGTTCTACTCCAGAAACCGAATGCTCAAACTACCAGTGGCTTAATCATGATTAAAATCTTAATTAGTGAAAAATTTGCATGTGTTGCAAATGGAAGGATCCGATTACCTGCACGTCGGTTCCCTCCGACCACAATAATTAATAGCAATAATGGAGCGTGTTAAATTTAATCCGATGCAGAAGGAGCCAGAGTCCAGCTGTTAGACCCCACGGAGTTCCCCATACCAATATCGAATAAATTAAACAAGAAAACTAAGATTAGATGCCCATAAATAATAAGGGGCATGGCGCTGCAATATCTGGGAAATTGGAGGCTCTGTTCTGCTGCTCCTGTGAGCAGAACAGAGCACCTGCCTATGCCTTTGCCAAAGACCGCAATTTTATATTGCATGCACGAAGAAAGAGGGCGGAAAGTGCCAAATAGTCTCTGTAATCTGGTTTTTTTTAATTTAATTTTTTTGGTTTTGGGACAGAGATATTGGAAGAACAGATCACGGGTCCATGCAATACAAAGCTAACTGTGCACCCTTATTTTTCTCCGATTTTTCACCATTTTCTTGTCCAGATTCTGCTGGTTATTTTCCTTCCGTTTGCTCTGTTTTCGAAGGTATTTTCACGTTTTTTTTTATTTTTTAATGATTGTTTGATGTACAGTTTAACTGATCACCTGCAATTAATATGTTACTAATGTTAATTAACCTGCATTGATTAAAGAAAAAATTGTTTTAACGATACGAATACTCCAACCAATCTGTAGTTTTTGCGTAGCATGTAGGAGAGGGTAAGTTGAACAGTCTTTTCTGGTACAATATCAAAACTATTCATGTCAACTGTGGTGTCCAATCATGTCATTGTTTCTCCATTTACATCCTGTATTAGTTTGCTGATGTCCACTCATACATAACATCACACGTGGTATTCAGTGTTTTTAAGGGTAAGAAGAAAGATAAGATTCAGTGAGAAAAAAAGTAATGTTTTTACTTAGAAAATAAGAACCAATCAATACCATGAAATGTAAGCTTTATTTTTTAAAAAAATGCGAGAGAGACCTGACACGTACCAGTCACCACCACCCGTTTGGCCCCTTAGTTATAAATAACACCACCTTCCTCCATCCCCTCTCCTCCCATAGCATCTCGCCTTCCCTGACCACCCACCCACCCACGAAGAGAGACTTGCGTGTGCAAGATCTGCGATATACCGGCGAAGAGGATAGATGGAGCTCTACATGGACGAGAAGTGGAAGCTGTCGAAGAAGGGGTCGAGGAGGAGAGCGGAGGGGCAGAACCCATCATCGCTGAGGTGCTCCTTCGCGAGGAAATGCGCAGCGCTTGTGAAGGAGCAGAGGGCGAGGTTCTACATCATGAGAAGATGCATCGTCATGCTCATCTGCTGGAGAGATTACTCTGACTGCTAAAGAAGGAGAAGGAGAAGGAGAAGATGAAAACACACAGGAGGGCTCTCTGTATATAGTTTCCTTTTTTGGGGGCTCCTCTGTTCTTCCCGTGGAGGTCTTCTGATTTATATATAAATATTTATGGGTGTCGTCCGTTCTTGCTGTCTGATTGTCTCTGTGCTGAGGAGATGCAGAAAAAGGGAGATTTAGAGTTCCTGTTCTTTCTTTCTTTCTTTCTTCCAGAGTTTTGTTTGCCTGTCTCTTTGGATCAATCTGTTCATATCCATTAACAGCGAAATGTTTCAACTTAGATTTTTCTTGCGGATGTGTCTGGGTTTTGGAACATGCATAGATTCGCAGTCGTTTGATTGAAGAGTAATTAGCTTCCAGATGAAGAAATTAATGCAAATCTTTGAAGCAAACCTTTTTATATTGTGCATTCGTCTCATCCATATAAATAAGAATCAAAAGATTCCCATCCCCCTTAAAGTCCTCCCCCATCTTCTCGTTTTTAATGGCATGAGTGGTTCAAATCTCAAGTCAAACAACAACTTTCTGATATTATAATGATTCGTTTTAACTGTGATTTGTAATCACTCCTCTCCAAATAAAATGCTCTCGATCTGGAAGTGCGTGGGTGTTGCGAGTATTTGGCGTATCCGATAGGAAAAGGACACACGTGTGAGGATCGAGGGTTCGACCATGTGAACTGTTGCGGCGATCGAGGCGTGGCGAAGGAGGAGATACTGTGAGTAGCCGTCAGTCAAAGATCGAATCAGGGAGCGACAAGTGGGGGACGCTGAGTCAGCACGAATGTACACGTCAGACGAGATATGTATAAGTATAAAGGGCGACCCAATGGTATCACGTGGGCTGTGGGCCTTCAGTGGGCCCAAACATTGGAGACTGATGGATCGTGACAAAGGACAACCACTACGCCCCTTCACGTGGGCTTTTCTCCCTTTGTGGTCCCGCTTATTTTTGTCCTCCCGAATAATAATAACTAGGATGTTACCCGCACTTCGTGGAGGAAAGAAATTTGGTTGATCTGATATGAAATAAATTATTAAATTCTATAGTTTCCTTTAAAAAATATAAAAAATACACATAAAAAATGATTTCATGTGAAAACAATTAATTTAATATTTACTTAAAAAATTAAATGCTTTAAAAAAGAATCTTGTGAGTTCATGCAATTTATCAGTAGAAGTATTTTAAAGATATCCATTCTATTTCAATTAATAATATCCAATATATAATTTAATTGCATCCAACAATAGACATTCAAATCTAAAAAAATAACTTTTAAGATCTAATGCATAAGATATCACGTATTTAAGAATGTAGATACAATTATATTGTCAAAAAAACCTTAACAAATTAATATAATCAAACTACTATGCATAACGATACAATTATTGATTTAAAAAGTTGTTCTTCTATAGATATTATACTCTTGCAACGAATATACAAAAATGAGTAAGAAACCATAATGCCTGGCTTCATGAGACTATGAGTGAGCTAAGCGACTCGATATCACCTCAATGAACTGAGCACCAAATCAAGTCGTTCCTACCTCCTTTCACCAAGATAGACATCTACCCTCAGTCATGCATCCCGGAGCTGACTAATAGTTAGAAAGTCCAACCTCGTGAGCATTGCAAATCAAACAATAGAATTCAAAGCTTAGATGTTGATTCACCATGCGGGAAACAAAATGAAACTGAGGTTTAAAGCATGATAGATATTAAAGTAAATGCAAACTAATTGGAAATTAAATATGAAAATTTGTGATAAAAAATAAAATCATAAAGAAATATACCTGTAGAATTTGTCTATTGATGAACTCGCCACTTCAGTCTGTTACTCTAGGAGTATAGCACTGTCGTTGAGGTGCCAAAGTGGTTCAACCGGAAAATCTTTATGTATTATTTAGACTCCTAAACTCAAGTGTATAGTATGAAGTACATGATTGGCAAACTTAGAGAGACAAACTATAGAAACTAAGACGTTGAATAGTAGAATAATCTAAGGTTAGGGTGGTTTTGTGAATCTTTATTGAATTTTCTAAGTGTTTTAAGTTTTTTATGGTTTGTATTGTTTTTAATGTTTGACATACCTATATGCAAAGTAGTATACATATGTGTTTATTTTTTATTTGATTTTATCGGTTAATGTTTTTATATTTTATGATTTGTTTTACTATTTCTAAGGATTTTTAGGTAATTTTTAGAATTTATCTTGATTTTTAAATTGGTTTTAAAGCTGAAAACAATGTATCAATAGAAAATAGAATATTTTTTAGATTTTTAAAAATAGTGAATGGTAACAGATATTTTACGTTTTATTTTTATACTGTAGAGAATTAAAATGCCCTTTTAAAAAAACAGTAGGTATTTTTAAAATTATTGTGGAATTAGTTATGACTTTTAGAAGTTTCGATGTATATTTGAATTTTTAAGGGTTTTATCTTTGATTTGTAGTTTCTTTTTGCTTTATTGTTTAGAATATAAAATATAGTTAATATGATTTTTATGGAATTTTTGGAGTGGTATTTGTATTTTTTATATATTTTTAAAAGTTTCAATGTATTTTTGGATTATGTTTTTAATTTATGAGAAATAGTAATTGATATATTTTGCAAAAATGATTTAATACTGTATATAGTATGTTATATGGTATATGCATGTATTTTAGATTGATTTTTATATTCAATATATTATTTAATATGTATTTAATATGCTATTTATTTAATAAACTGTATATGGGGTTCATGTGTAATATACTGGAACTAATGAGGGCGTATGTGCAATTAAGTAGAACGTTAAGGATAGTAAATGAAAAAACAACACGAAATCACGTGGATGACCACGTGAGAATTATGCTACCTGCACTTGTTAAGATCTGTACGAAATATCAAACATATTCAGGACATGAGTGCTAAAATGTCAGACGTAAATGCTCGTGTGATTTGAGAAAACACATGAACCTATTTGCAAGTAAGATAAAGTCCGGGTCAATATTTGCCACAATATCTTGTCACACGCAGTGCATGTGACCTCTAAAGCAGTTGGGCGGCATGCGGTGTGATCTTTCCCGTGCGCTTGATCTCAGTCGATCGAAGGGCTCTGAGGCATCGAAGTTCCAACGACGGATAATTAGACCGGATCAGATCATGCGGTAACTGTACTTCAAGTTCTTCCCCTATTCGTTCCAATCGACGGTTCTCGGTTGAATCTCGATGAACGCTTGGTTCTAGCAGTGGACTCGATGATGATCGTAATTCTGATCATCTTGTGTATCTCTAGGTGATTCGTCTCCCGATGAGGTTCCGTATGTGACTGATTCGTCTTCCACATATGATGAACCTCCCGTTGGATCTCGAATATGCAGGTATTGCTTGGTCACAGATTTGATGCTCCAAGTGCTTCGAGTGCAGGCAATATTTCTCGGATTCGCACCAGGCGACGGTGCTCGATGATGATATGTTCCTCATCTGCAAGTAGATCTCATTGTAGATGAAGCAACTCTCTCCAGGCGAATCGCTGCTCTATGTATCGTTCTCAACTCCATATATTGAATTTCTACACATGCGAATGACCGAAAAGGCTCGAGGGTTAAACCTCTGCTTGATGTTAGAGCCAAAGGGAGTGGATGGGTTCAGTTTCACAATGGTGGAGTGGAACCTGATGGAACTTAGATCATAAATAACGAAGCTGAGGTGAACAAGTTTGGAAGAAGTGTGGAGAGGTTTTTCAATAGAGATGAGGTGATCGAAAGTCGGATAGGGATAAATCGAGATTGGATTTAGACAAAAACTCAGGAGAAGAAGGAGATTGAATCTAACCTGGAAACAAATGAAGCGGATGTGTTCGCATGGGGATCGGAGCTCGGCGGGGCTCCAATGGTGATGGCTTTGACCAACGGTGACTATGGGCCGGACTGTCTGCGGTGGAGCTGTTGCTTCAACACCAATAATAATCTCGTCGGATACACGTGCAGCAAATGTGAGAACCAATCCAAATAGAAAAACCCTCGCCATGTGAAGGAAGAACAACCGAGAAGAGGAAGGAGAGCAAACGTTTGAAGAGATAGGATGAAGAGATAGTCAGAAGGCTTCGGAAGGTGAAGCATCATTCTTCGCAGGAAGTTAATGTTGCATGTCTTAACATGTCTTCAACAGGAAGTTATTGTTGCATGTCAGACAGCTGTCCTCAAGACACGTACATAAGTATTGAAGCTAACAAAGAACGAGGCGCGGAGGGGAAAAATTGCAGCCACGTGGCAGTCCTATGATGTATGCGGGTAGAAACCCACTAATAGTATATATATAGATTAGATAATAATAATAATAATAATAATAATAATAATGGAAAAATGGGGCTGCCCCTAGGTAGGGGCAGCCCCACCTCATTTTTTGTAAAATTTTTTTATTTTCTTCAAAAAATATCACCATGTATATTCATCCCTATATCCCTCATATATGCAATTCGAATTTCGTCAGAAACAGAGACTCCTACGTCCTCCATCCAGACGCTATTATTTTAACGGTCGCAGGATTTTTTAAATCGATCCTGTCTAGATAGAGGTCGTAGAAATCTCTGTTTCTGACGAAATTCGAATGACATATAGGAGGGATATAGGGATGAATATACATGGTGATATTTTCAAAAAAAAATAAAAATTTTGACAAAAAATGAGGTGGGGTGGCCATGTTGGCTGCCCCCAGGGAGCAGCCCGACACCTAATAATAATAATAATAATAATAATAATAATATTGTTATTAAAAGGTGGTTTGAACTTACACGCGATAGCAAGTGTGGGCTCCCTACACCACACTTTTTTACAAAATTTTGGAAGATTTACTTAGTATAATAAACGCAATATGTGTTTTAAATTTCATGCAAAACAAACATTCTTAACATGTCTATGAGATATGTCAATTTTGCAATTCTAAGTTAAAATTTGATATTTTTGATGGATATGATAGAATTTTAAATTAAATTGAATTTGGAATTACAACATAGCAATAGATGATGATCTAGACCCCGCAAGATTTTTATTTTAAAAAAATCGAAAAATAACGAAAACAAAAGCATGGTGTAGGAGTTGTCTGCACTTCGACAGTATAGGTAACTTTTTCCCATATTTTAAACTCCACTAATTATCATTTTTTAATTAAAAATACAACAAAGGTCATATTTCGTGTCCTCATTATAGTCATCCTCCGTATCGATAAAAACTTGTCAAACATATCGTTTTCACCCCTTGAATAACCATTGGAAAAATCATCACATGGAATATGTTTTAATTTTAAGTATATCACGAGCAACAAATCATATAACAAATATTACTTGTCTATTTTTCTTTAAATTGTAGTCGGCCCACAAGATAATGGCATGAAGTTGTAGTTAAAATACTTATATTATGTGACGTTGTAATGCGTCATAATATAAATAATACAAGTGATTATGTACTTTGTATACGATATATTACCAGATTTCCAGCAAATATTTGTAGCTCAACTGTTTGGTGTTGAGCTTTGTAAGAAGATGAGGCACGTTATTTCTTGAGGAAAATAGTCTAAAATTTGGTGATCTATTCAACTATGCTTAAGATAATAATTTCTATTGGGGACTTTATGGGATCTGTCATTTTATTTGACTTTAAATTTTGCAATAGTTGGTAATAATATCATATGTTATTGGATTTGATTAGTTTTACTGTGATATGATACGCATTTATAATTATATTTATATTTAGGTTTGGGATAGGTGCGGATTCATATACCCACAAGGTAATCCCGAACTTAAACCCATATTTCTATGAGTAGTACATTTAAAACCCAAACTTGTTCAAAAATAAATTGGATGTGTTTGAGATCCTTAAATAGATCGGGTTCGGGTGTTTGTGTATAAGGATGAAAACGGATCAGATATGGATCGAATATGCCTATTTCCATATCCATATTCGCTTCATCTCTATCGAATACGAATATAGATATGATTCGGATATGCATTATAGAAATCATAATGCATTATAGAAATCATATACTTAAAAATACGGATACAAATCCGAATCAAATATTTATCGAATCCGAATATGGATCTAATACAGAGTGAATCCGAATACATATCGGATAAAAAGCTGATCCAATATGAATCGAATAAGAATGAAATCCAATATGGATCCAATAAACATGGAATCCAAATACGGATCGATTAAAGACCACATAGGAATACGAATTGAACTTTTATCAAAGTTCATAATGATTTTAAAAATAGTAATGAACTATAAATAAGTTGCATCATGACAAAAGGATTGTCGAGGTGACCAACATTCTTGACCCTAAACAAAAAAAGGGATAGGATTATTTGTAAGTTTTGTTCGTGCATATCCCCCTAACCGAAATTTATTAATATCATTAATATATTATATTATATAATATATAATACTAATATAATAATACATGATTGTGACTTATATTATATTAACTAATATATAAAATAATATTAAATATTGTATTCGGCTATCCGGATTCGGATATTCAAGCCTTTACCATATCTGTACTCGTATTAGGAAAATTTTATAATCCATATCCATATTCGATCCGTATCCGACAAATAGTCATATACATATATCATATCCGGTAATTTTTCAAATACGGTAAGTGGACATTCGGAAATATCCATATCCATTTTCATCCCTATAAGGTCGAAAGGGCTTAATTTCGGGCACAACCCCCCCCCCCCCCCCCCCCGTGATGCTCGCGTGAAATCGCGACGTTGGTACGCCGAAAGATCCGATCTTGACGCCATGGCGAGGCAGCTCTCGAAGAAAGAGCAAGACATCCAGATGATGCTAGCGGCTGAGGTGCACCTCGGCACCAAGAACTGCGACTTCTAGATGGAGCGATACGTATTCAAGAGGAGAACCGATGGTAATCCACCCGCATTTCCCCCTACCTTATTGCTTTTAATTTTTCTTGGTAGTTTTCCTTTTTTTCTTAATTTTTTGACAACTCCGTTCAAGTTTGCATCGTTATTGTTCTGTCCATTGATCTGGACGATACATGTTAGTGCTGATGTACGTTTCTCTTTTGATTGCCTGTGTTGAGCTCCCTCGCCTTCCTCTGCACTTAGCATGGATCAACGAATGTGCATGGCAATTGGCTATGAAGTAATTGGCCATTATGATGCCATGCACATTACCAACGGGTGAGCAATTGGCCATGAAGTAATTGGCCATTATGATGCCATGCAAATGACCAACGGATGAGCAATTGGCCATTGGAGTAATTGGCCATTATGATGCCATGCAAATAGCCAACGGACATGCACTAGTAATTGGCTATTTAATTCCTGGAAACGGACATGCATTCCAGGCCTATAAAATGATCCTACGTGCATTCTGTGAAGCACATCCAAGTCGAGCAATAGCCAGCGAGGTGTGTGTGAGAAGAGAGTGGGTTGTGTTCCCCTTCCCTTGTTCTTCTCCCTTGTGTATTGTTCCGGTGTTGTAGTTGCTTGGTAGGGTGTTTTGCGCAACAGCCTAGGGCTCTTCACTTCGGCATCGAGAACTCACAAAAGTGTTGCTTTCATCCTTGTACCCTATTCTTTAGTTGTAAAGAAAAGAGCTGATCCAAGAAAGGGATCATCTCCTTTGGTGCATTTGTTCTTCTTCGGTGCATTATCTATCTTTACTGTCATTCACAATTATCAACCTCCTACGCATCGATTCGGCACATCAATTGGATATCAAAGTTATCACAGAGCCTTGATATCCAATCCTCAACAATCTGGTATCAGAGCCAGGTTCGACTACGGCGTGGTGGTTGCTATAAGGAGAAGATGGATTCAAGCTCAAGCAACCAATTGATGACAACGGTCATGTTAAAGTTGAACTCCACCAACTACTCCATCTGGAAGCCAAGGATGGAAGATCTCTTATTTGTAAGAGATCTGTACGACCCCATCGAAGGAGATGAGAAGAAGCCAGAGGGTAAATCGGATGAAGAATGGGCCAAGCTTAATCGCAAAGCCGTAGCGTTTATTCGCCAGTGGGTGGAGGACTCCGTCTTCCACCATGTCTCCACGGAGACAAATGCAAGAAACTTGTGGACGAAGCTTACAGCCTTGTACGAGCCAAGGACGGCTCAGAACAAGGCATTTCTCATCCAAAAATTGGTGAATCTGAAGTACCAACAGGGTTCCTCCGTCAGCGAGCATCTGAGTCGGTTTCAAGATTGTGTAAACCGTCTCTCCAGTTTGAAGATGGACATCGATGATGAGATGCAGGCGCTTCTCCTCTTGAGTTCGCTGCCTGACTCATGGGAAACGCTGGTGGTTTCCCTAAGCAATTCCACGTCAAGTGGAACGCTCTCCCTCAACACCGTGAAAGATAACATGATGAACGAGGAGCTGAGAAGGAAGGAACACGGCGAGGATCATTCACAAGCCTTGGTGAATGAACGAAAGGGTCGCAACAAGAATCGTGGTGATGGTCCTCAAATGAGGATCAAGTCTCGAGGACGCTCGAAGTCAAGACCCCGCAAAGATATCACATGCTTCAACTGCGGGAAGAAATGGCACATCAAGAGGTTCTGCAAAGAACCTAGAAGAGAAGATGCACGGGAAATCGGTGAGGCTAGCTCTTCAGCCATGGATAGCCAAGAAGAAGCCATTATCATGTGGGATGTTGGATCAGCCAATATCTCTCTTCAAGAATCCACATGGGTGGTGGATTCTGGTGCTTCCTTCCATATCACACCTAGGAAGGAGCTTTTCTCTTCGTACACGCCTGATGACTTTGGCGTGGTAAGGATGGGCAATGATCAAAGTTGTCCTATTGCGGGTCGCGGGACAGTGGTTCTGGAGATGTCAGACAATACCAAACTCAATCTGAACGATGTGAGGCATGTCCCTGGAGTGCGCATGAACCTGTTGTCCACTGGCACACTTGATGATGAAGGGTATACCAGCAAATTCAACGGAGGTGAATGGAGACTCTCCAAGGGCTCTCTGATAGTTGCCCGAGGAAAGAAGGAAGCCTCATTGTACGTGACTCATGGTCGATCATGTGGGAGCACCTATGCGGACAAAGGAGATGAGACGACCCTTTGACATCAGAGGCTGGGACACATGAGCGAGAAAGGTATGCAAATTCTCTCCAAGAAAAATGTCATTCCATCCACCGGAGTCCTTTCAAAGGTTTGCAGCCACTGTATGGCTGGTAAACAAAGACGTACATCATTTCAGATGAGAACGTCAAGGAGAAGACACCCACTTGATCTTGTGCACACAGACGTGTGCTCCATGGGTGTAAAGACGCTTGGAGGTGCTTTGTACTTTGTAACCTTCATCGACGACCACTCGAGGAAGGTGTGGGCCTTTGCCTTGAAGACGAAGGACCAAGTACTAGACGTATTCAAAACATGGCACCTTTCTGTGGAGAGAGAGATCGGGAGGAGACTAAAAGTCATCCGATCTGATAACGGTGGAGAATATCGAGGGCCATTCGAGGGCTACTGCAGAAGCCATGGCATCCGCATGGAGAAGACGGTGCCAAAGACCCCACAGCAGAATGGAGTTGCGGAGAGGATGAACCGCATCTTGTTGGAGAGAGTGCGAACCATGCTCTCTCAATCGAATCTTCCAAAGAGCTTCTGGGGAGAAGCACTATACACGGCCGTATATGTGATCAATCTCTCTCCATCTCACCCCTTGGATGGAGACTATCCAGAACATGCTTGGAGAGGTAAACATATCTCATTTGATCACCTAAAAGTTTTTGGGTGCGTTGCATATGTTCATGTACCCAGTGATGAACGCACCAAGCTTGACTAGAAGACAAGGGTATGCATCTTCGTAGGATACGGTCAGGATGAATATGGGTATAGGCTGTGGGATCCTACTCAAAAGAAAATTATGAGAAGTCGTGATGTCAAGTTTGTAGAGGACCAAACAATTCATGACATCCTTAAGCCACAACCACAGCCTGTCGTGACTCATGATGATGAGTCCTCCCTGTTTGAAGAAGCCCTCCATAACGACGCTAGGGAGGAAAATGATGGCATAGAAGATGGCGTTGAAGGGGGGATGCCACCCCTCGAAGAACCGGTGGTAGATCCGGTTGAAGAAGCAGAACAACAGCCTCAGTTGAGAAGTTCAACAAGGGTCAGTAGGCCATCCAAGAGATACTCACCCGATCAGTATCTCCTGCTCACAGATGATGGTGAGCCTGAGTCTTTCAAAGAAGCAAACGGACATAGTGATAGAGAGCACTGGTTGAAAGCAATGCAGGAGGAGATGGAAGCCCTCAAAAAGAACGAAGTGTTCGACCTTGTGCCCCTGCCCGAAGGATCCAGAGCCTTGAAGAACAGGTGGATCTTCAAACTCAAATGCGAAGCTGATGGCTCAAAAAGGTTCAAAGCACGTCTTGTGGTCAAAGGTTTCGAACAGAGAAAAGGCATCGATTTTGATGAAATTTTTCCCCTGTGGTAAAAATGACTTCCATCAGGATGGTGTTGGCTCTAGTTGCATCTCTAGATCTTGAACTAGAGCAGATGGATGTGAAGACCGCTTTCCTCCATGGTGATGTCGAGGAAGAATTGTATATGGAGCAGCCAGAGGGATTCCAATCCAAGAAGGAGACTCATCTTGTTTGCATATTGAAAAAGTCTTTATACGGATTGAAGCAGGCGCCCAGAAATTGGTACAGGAGGTTTGATAGCTTCATGTCAAACCAAGGCTTCACAACGAACACTGCTGATACATGCGTGTACGTGCGAGGTAATGGCCATGAGAAACTTATTCTTCTTCTATATGTTGATGATATGCTTATAGTTGGCAAGGATAAGACCAAGATCAACAAGTTGAAAGAAGATCTAAGCAAGTCCTTTGCCATGAAGGACTTAGGCGCAGCCAGACAAATCCTTGGTATGAGGATAACCCGTGATAGGGTGAATCACAGGTTATAGATCTCTCAACAGAAGTACGTGGAAAAGGTACTTGAGAGATACAATATGAATGAGTGCAAACCAGTTGGCACCCCACATGCTGCTCATTTCAGATTAACTAAGGATTTCGTACCCAAGACTGAAGAAGAGCATCAAGGTATGGCCCATATACCTTATGCATCTGCTGCAGGATCACTGATGTATGCTATGATATGCACACGGCCAGACATTGCACATGCCGTGGGAGTTGTAAGCAGGTACATGTCAAATCCAGGAAGGAAGCATTGGGAAGCCTTGAAATAGATTCTTAGGTATCTCAAAGGTACGTCTAGCCAATGCCTTTGTTACGGAGGAAGTAAAGCTTACATGGAGGCATACACAGATTCAGATTGTGCAGGTGATGTTGATGGTAGAAGGTCAATATCAGGATACTTGATCACTCTCGCAGGAGGAGTTGTGGCTTGGCAATCCAAGCTACAAAAGAGTGTGGCGTTGTCCACTACAGAGGCCGAATACATGGCTGTGACAGAAGCTGGAAAAGAGCTTCTGTGGTGCAAAAAGTTGCTACATGGTTTGGGATTCATACAGGATAAATACGTACTATTATGTGATAGTTTGAGTGCTATTTATCTTAGCAAGAATCCCACGTTTCACTCTAGGTCAAAGCACATTGAGATGCGGCACCACTGGATACGTGATGCATTGGAGAGAAAAGATTTGAAGCTGGACAAGGTGGACACAAATGACAATGGTGCAGATATGTTCACCAAAGCGCTACCACAGTTGAAGTTTCAAGAATGCAAGAAGATTGCTGGAATGAAGGCTCGTGAAGGGGGGAATTTGTTGAGTTCCCTCACCTTCCTCTGCACTTAGCATGGATCAACGAATGTGCATGGCAATTGGCTATGAAGTAATTGGCCATTATGATGCCATGCACATTACCAACGGGTGAGCAATTGGCCATGAAGTAATTGGCCATTATGATGCCATCCAAATGACCAACGGATGAGCAATTGGTCATGAAATAATTGGCCATTATGATGCTATGCAAATGACCAACGGATGAGCAATTGGCCATTGGAGTAATTGGCCATTATGATGCCATGCAAATAGCCAACGGACATGCACTAGTAATTGGCTATTTAATTCATGGAAACGGACATGCATTCCGGGCCTATAAAATGGTCCTACGTGCATTCTGTGAAGCACATCCAAGTCGAGCAATAGACAGTGAGGTGTGTGTGAGAAGAGAGTGGGTTGTGTTCCCCTTCCCTTGTTCTTCTCCCTCGTGTATTGTTCCGGTGTTGTGTTTGCTTGGTAGGGTGTTTTGCGCAACAGCCTAGGGCTCTTCACTTCGGCGTCGAGAACTCACAAAGGTGTTGCTTTCATCCTTGTACCCTATTCTTTAGTTGTAAAGAAAAGAGCTGATCCAAGAAAGGGATCATCTCCTTTGGTGCATTTGTTCTTCTTCGGTGTATTATCTATCTTTATTGTCATTCACAATTATCAACCTCCTATGCATCGATTCGGCACATCAATTGGATATCAAAGTTATCGCAGAGCCTTGATATCCAATCCTCAACAGCCTGGTCTCTGCAAAGTTTTTAATGGGTACCAAATTTTCATTGGATGGACCTTTTTTTAGTATTGCTCGACTTAATTGATGGAGAAAAGGTTGCAAATGCACTTATTCCTATAGGATAATACACATCTCTGATGTAAATGAGTTCTGTAGAAAGTTTAATTAGCACACCGGGCGTATAATATATAAACATGGAATCCCGAGTTGCTAGTACTCGGGTATAAAGTTCAATATGGTTGTCTCGATGCGGGTGCTATTTGAAATTGATTTCCCCGCGGTCCGAAGTTTTAACATCCTGCTATTTATATGGATGTTCAAAAGGAAGAACTCCCAAATGTTGGTCATTGGTGCACAATTTCAATTTTGCAGTTTAATTAAATGTCAAGATCCATTTTAAACAGGAAATGGTACAAATGTTTGATTTATTGCTTGTGGAGTATAATCATACCGCACGGGGCAGTTAACTTGCTCGAGAAAAGCACTGAGGCATAAATGAGGACTCAAATATGTTTTGTCTGATGTAGGACATCTTTCTTGATTATTCTGTACTGTCACTTTCTTTTTTATGTGCTTGAATTACCAATCGCTCACACACGATCTTGACATTTTTTCCCTCATCAATCGGAATCTACCAGAGATCTATATCATCAATCTTGGTAGGGATTTTTACCCAGCAGACCCTATAAACGTTTTAAAATGCCTCTACGACCTTTTGTACAACGTAATATCCCATCGATCCTGTAAATTACCCCAAGAACCCCCACGGGCTTAAAACATATTACCCAGAGTGTTCATGGCGTAAGAGTTGGCAAGTTTACTGGGTTGAGGGGAGAATTAGGTTGTTTCAAAGGTCGTGGAGGTGATTGACAAAGTTTATAGGGTCTGTCGGGTAAAAATCCCATCTTGGTAAAACCTGGGAGAAGCTATTGCTGGCAGCCAGGATCATTGTTGCAATTGAGAATCCACAGGATATTATTGTCCAGTCGGCGAGACCATATGGCCAAAGAGCTGTTTTGAAGTTTGCCCAGTACATGGTGCTCATCCAATCGCTGGAAGGCATACCCCTGGAACATTCACTAATCAGATGCAGACTTCATTCAGTGAACCTCGCCTTCTTATCCTCACTGACCCCAGAACAGATCACCAGGTTGATTTTTTGTTGTTAGTCATTATTTTCTATTATATGCAATATGTATATTAATTTTTTGTCTTGAATTTTCTCCAGCCTATCAAAGAATCTGCACTTGGAAATATTCCAACTATTGCTTTTTGTGACACTGATTCTCCCATGAGATATGTTGATATTGGAATTCCTGCAAACAACAAGGGCAAACAAAGCATTGGATGCTTGTTTTGGCTGTTGGCCAGGATGGTTCTCCAGATGCGAGGCACGATTCTTCCAGGTCATAAATGTGTAGAGATAGATATTATTATTATACTATGTACTTGTTTGTTATTTCTACGTTTTCTCTGGACCACTATGTATTTTACCCTTAAGGTCTCTCCCTATATAAGAGAGCCTAGGGTTCCTCTGAATATCATATCACAGATTTCTCCCAACATGGTATCAGAGCCCAAGCCCTAGGGCTCGCCACACGCTGCCCACCCCCACCCGCCGCCCACCCCCACCTCCTCGTCTCTCCGCCACCGCCGCCATCCCCCAGGGCTGTCGTTCCTCTCGGCTCCTTCCCCCCCCCCTTCTCTCCGCCGCCGACACCAACCCCCAGCGCCGCCGGCCCTCATCGTCGCCGGCTCCCAACTCCCAGCCGCCGACCCTTCCCCGCCGGTCTCCAGCCCCGGCGTGTTCTCGCCCGTTGCTCTTCTGCTCTAGCGGCACCGCTAGGGTGGTTTTTCCTGACGCCTTGAGCCTAGCCGTCTCTTCCTCAAGGTGTATGGATTTGGGTGCGTAATGTCTACATACACACTCGAATCCTATGCAGTTTGTGTAGACAGTTGTCACTTTGTCTATAAACCCTAGTTTTTCTCCAGCGGTGATATGTCAGAATCAAAGGTTGATATGCCCTCCATAGGCGTATTCGAAGGTCCTGCGCCAATAGTTAAGATGGACGGGTCGAATTATGAGCTCTGGGCGATGCAGTTCATGAGTCTCATGAAGTCGAACAGTAAGAAGCACATTCTTACCGAAGATGAGCCAGCAGAGAAGACAGGGATATATGCCTCGTGGGAGGCTGATGACTCGTATGCAAAGGTCTGGTTGTCAGGTACATTGTCGATGGAGATTGCCAACGATGTCCTACATCAGCCCACTGCCAAGGCGATGTGGGATATTCTAGCTGCTACATATTCGCAGGTGCGAAATGAGACCAAGATGTTACAGCTTCAGCATGACATATTCACGATGAAGCAGAACAACAGACCTCTTCACTCCTTATACACATCCCTGAGGGGGATGTTTGAGAAGTTATACAATACTATCCCACTCACATCGACTCCTGAACAACAGAAGACATTTCGGAATGCCACCATGGTGGGCGTTCTACTTGCGGCCCTTGATCCTGAATATGACGTCGCCCGTTCTCAGATTTTGGCCGATGCAGTTATTCCTCCAGTGGAGGATGTTTACAGGAGGTTCAGTCGCATAACAGTTTCTTCCAGTTCATCTACTCCACCCCCATCGGTGATGGTAGTTTTGCGTGGGAGAGGTGGTCCGTCTTCTGGTCATGGACGTGGACGTGGACGTGGACCTCAGGGTAGAGGTGGTCGCTTTAGTCAGCCGTGTTCATACTGTCACCGCACATGCCACTCGGAGGAGACATGCTACTATAAGCATGGGTTCCCAGCATCGGCACGTGTAGTAGAGCACTCTCAGCACCAGTTGGCATCTATTGCAGACAATCATTTTGAGGAACTTGTGGCACGTCTACGTGATATTATGCCACAATCATCTGGTGATTCTTCTGGTGGACCTTCAGATGTTGCTGCTACAGCCTCCGCCAGTTCCTCTGCTGCTGCTAGTACCTCAGGTAGATCTACTGCATCTACACCTTCTCATGATATCTCTGATTGGATATATACATTCGGGTGCCACTCATCATCTCTGCCGAGATCGAGATAGAATTGAGTCCTACAGGGACATTCCTCATGGCCGCTCTGTGCAGATCGCAGATGGTACTCATTCCCCCCTTGTTGGACAGGGGGAGGTCTTCCTATCCTCTACTATGCATCTACAGAATGTCCTACATGCTCCTGAGTTCTCGATGAATCTGTTGTCTATTAGTCAGGTTACGAAGGATTTGCATTGTCGTGCTATATTTGACCCGTCTTCTCTTATTTTTCAGGACATACTAACGGGCAGGGTGATTGGTTGTGGCTCTGAGCAGAATGGTCTATATCGGCTGATTCGGAATTCTTATGCTGACGTCTCCTCTCATTCTGCCGGACCAGTTTCTCCGTACATCTGGCATCTCCGTTTTGGTCATCTCCCGCTCCAGAAAATGCGCCATCTTCTGCCTCAGATCTCTCATAGTTCTTCATTTCGTTGTGAAACATGTCAGTTGGGAAAGCATCATCGGTCGAGCTTTCCTAGTCGTCAGAGTCGGAGCAGTAGCTCCTCGTTCGAGTTGTTTCATATAGATATATGGGGTCCAAGTCGTGTATCCGATCATCAGGGGCACAGATTTTATCTAGTGGTAGTGGATGATTTCTCTCGTGTATATTGGGTCTTTCTTTTAAAGAATAAATCTAAAGCAGGTGATGTGATCAAGAATTTGATTAATGAAGTGCAAAATGTGTTCTCTTCTACTGTCAAATATGTTCGTACAGATAATGCTCTAGAATTCTGCACACGGTCCCTCTCTCAGTTTCTTTCGTCAAAGGGCATTATTCACCAAACCACTTGTGCGTACACATCTCAGCAGAATGGTGTGGCGGAAAGAAAGCATCGCCATCTCCTTGACATTACTCGAACCCTACTGATTCAGAGTTGTGCTCCTATTTCTTTCTGGGGGATGTTGTTCTTACCGCGTGCTATCTGGTCAATCGTATGCGATCTTCTGTTCTTGGTGAGAAAATTCCTCTCTCTATCATTTTTCCTGACAAGGAATTATTCTCACTTACTCCTCGTGTCTTTGGTACTGTGGCATTTGTTCATCTTCTGACTCCTGGACTTGACAAACTCTCTCCTAGAGTTGTCAAGTGTGTCTTTGTCGGTTATTCTCGGACTCAGAAGGGCTATCGGTGTTATGATCCCATAAACAAGAAATACTTTGTTAGTACTGATGTCACGTTCTTTGAGTCTGTTATGTATTTTTCTCCTGCAGGTGACAGACTGGTGCCATCCACTACCAATGATGATGTCTATGTCCCTCCACCTCCTACTTGGAGTTCACCTGAGTCTACCCCTGTTCCTGCCTCTACGTCATCTTCACCACCACCACCTCCACCTCCACCTCTTCCACGACCTCCCGTTCCACCTCTACCAAAATTCTATACGCGTCGGTCAGGTCCTGCTCAGGCTACACGTCAGACACCCATCACGCCTCAGGTATGTTCAGATGGCATTACTACTGACGGGTCAGATATGGTACATGTGCAGGATTCTTTATTGCAGGAGGAAACTACACCATCCAGTACAGCCAAAGATGATCTTGATATTCCTATTGCTATTCAGAAGCAGAAGCGGGCGTGTGCCTCTTATCCCTTTGCTTCACAGGTGTCTTTTCACCGTCTCACATGCGACTTTCAGAGATTTGCTGCAGCATTGTCTTCCGTGGACATACCACGGACCTACCAGGAAGCTATGAAGATTGATTGCTGGAGAATGGCTATGGAAGATGAGATGCGTGCATTACAGTCTCGTAGCACATGGTCTTTAGTTATTGCTCATCCTGATGCATCTATTGTGAGCTGTAAGTGTGTCTTCACAGTTAAATACCATGCTGATGGCAATCTAGATCGGTACAAAGCACGTTTGGTAGCGCGAGGTTTTACACAAACCTATGGCGTGGACTATATGGATACTTTTTCTCCAGTGGCTCGTCATTCTACCCTTCGCATTCTCTTATCTGTGGCTGTGGTCCGTGACTGGAGTATATCTCAACTGGATGTCAAGAATGCCTTCTTGTATGGAGATCTGCAGGAGGAAGTCTACATGCAGTAGCCACCAGGGTTTACTGCTGAGGGGGAGAAGCATATGGTATGTAGACTTCACAAGGCAATTTATGGCCTCAAACAGAGTCCAAGAGCGTGGTTCCAGAAGCTTTCCAATCTTATTGAACAACAGGAATTCAAGAGGTCGAATGCATACCACTCATTGTTTGTTCAGAAGTCATCGGCAGGTACGGTTGTTATCATGGTCTATGTTGATGATATTCTGGTTACAGGAGATGATATTCAGGGCATAGAAAGGGCGAAGGCATTCCTAGGCCGTCAGTTCGTTACGAAGGATCTTGGAACCCTAAGATACTTTTTGGGGTTGGAATTTGCCAGGAATGCACAGAGTTTGGTGATGACCCAACGGAAGTACATTACCGACTTCTTGACTGAAACAGACATGGCTGGATGCAAACCATCAAGTATTCCCATGGATCCAAGCACGAAGTTGTATAATGATGACACTGCTGAAGTGGATAAGAGGAGATATAGAGAAATGGTGGGTAAGCTCCTTTATATTACCATAACTCGGCCCGATGTTGCCTTTGCAGTAAGCATGGTGAGTCAATTTATGGAGCAGCCAAGACAAGTTCATATGGATGTTATATACATGATACTGAGGTATCTGAAGTCTTCTCCAGGTTCAGGATTGCTGTTTCGAAAGGGCACAGATTTGTCTATCTCAGCATGTGCAGATGCCGATTATGCAGGATGCCCTAAGGATCGAAAATCAACCTCAAGATTTGCAGTTTTTGTTGGAAGCTCTCTGGTTTCTTGGAAAAGCAAGAAACAAACTGTTGTGGCAAGGTCCAGTGCTGAATCCGAATATAGGGCCATGGCGCAAGCAAGCACGGAGATGATGTGGGTTTGATTTGTACTAGAGGATCTACATGTAGCCGTACCTCTACCCATGCAGCTTCAGTGTGACAATCAGGCAGCCTTGTTCATCGCCAACAATCCAGCTTTTCATGAAAGAACCAAGCATATAAAAGTTGACTGCCACTGCACTAGAGACTTGATCCAGAGAGGATTGATATCTACAACTCACGTGAGCTCAGGAGATCAGACTGCTGATGTATTCACCAAGCCGTTGCTCAGAGGACCTTTTCAGATATCTTCATTCAAGATGAGCATGATAGACATCTATGCTCCACCTTGAGGGGGAGTGTAGAGATAGATATTATTATTATGCTATGTACATGTTCGTTATTTCTATGTTTTCTCTGGACCACTATGTATTTTACCCTTAAGGCCTCTCCCTATATAAGAGAGCCTAAGGTTCCTCTGAATATCATATCACAGATTTCTCCCAACAAAATGGGATGTAATGGTAAGATGTTTTTCTCAAAGAAAATGTGTCCGATATTTTTGTCACACCTTCTAGTAATCGTGCTTCCACTTTGGAACTTCCTAATATAGTCGAAATTATATACTATATCATGGATGTTGTTTGCAAGATAATGGATACCATTTTCCTAATAATTAGCCACAATAGAACAGCTAGGATAGAATGCAGTTTTTTTTTTGTAATTTGTAATTTGTCCAATAAGTTATTTTGTTGCACGGGGCAGTTCAATGCAGTCATGGAGACCAACTAATTTTTGTGGATTTTTTTGGGTTTTTTTTAATGTTCTCATTATGCCAACTTTGTCATCATGCATGTATAGAAAATACCATGGCTTACTAGCAACAAATTATGGTTAGCCAGCTCGCTCTGCTATTTAGGTTCTGATCCAATATCCAGTTCATTGTTTAGCAGATCAGTTAACCAGCACATCTTTTTTTGGTGTTTATCGACTTGATTCATGTTCTTCCGACTGTTTTGAAGATGCTATGATCTGTATATAAATTACATTACTGAAGGAGTAGCATTTAGAGGTGACAACCTAAGATAATTTAGGAGACGCTTATCAAATGCCGTTAGTTTCATCTCAAAATTGTTAAAGAAGCTGTTATCAATTATTTATTGAATGCACAGCTGGTTGCACAACAAAATAAAGAAGACAACATGCTATGCTATTGTTACTTGGGAGAAGACACTTACATGTAATAGTAGCTGATAGTTTGCAATTGGATTGGGGATTTTTCCCAATCAATATGCAATCTAATCTCAAGAGGTAATTATTTTAATCTGGCTATGGATTATGGATTGGAACAAAGTTTTATTTTTATTCGAGATATCAATCTAATTCTTTATTACCAATGGTCCAATTTCGTTGAATGTGCTTCTCATTTCTTTTGTGTGACCACAGTCTGGAGGTGTAATCGTGATAACAGATATATTTATATGAGATTAGCGATGGAGAGCCACATGGAGATCAAGAAGGCTGGCGAAGCTTACATTGTAAGGTTGTTGATAATAAAGTATAGGTTCATACATGAATTCTAGGAGGGATTGGTGGAGATTGCTTTGCTAGACATATGGTCACTTCTAAAAATAAGGCATTGCAGGGTTGATTGACTGCTTTAGGGTGTGTTGGGGTGGGGTGGAGTTATCGCATGATTATTCGCCAATTAAGGGTGTCTTGTCACTTAACTGAAAACTGAAAGAGGCATGAGTGACAGTTAGAAGGTCTGCTATTAGATAGACATGACATGGGGACATAATGAAGCTCGATGATGCATAAGTTGAAGGCTGGTCCCTCTAAGTCTCATGAAGACTAATTCTAGTTTTTAAGTGTCATTGTTGATCAACTAAAAATGGCTAATAGGAGGTGGTTGATTGATATAGAAAGATGACCAAAACAACAATCATATGAATTATGCATCCAAGTACGATGCAATTCACATATCTATTAGGACGGGGATTACTCCCAATCCATCTCACTTGTTATGTATTTGAAAATTCTCGATGCAATCATAATTTGTAATTGCCCGACCTTATTCAATTCCATATTTGTAGATTTATGTATTCTTTCTGATTCATCCACAACTTAAAATGGGGGACTCATTGATTTTGATTTCCTGTGATAACCAAAACATGCTTCATTGCCACAAAGTTGAATTGTGGATTCTCATACTGTAATTCCTTCTTAAGTGTAAGGGAATTGCTCACACTTATGAAATTTAGATCTATAACTTGTCTCTGAAATCAAATGAATGCCATTGATTTGGGTCTTGTACTTCTGGATTTTCAAACTGGAGCGGATCCACCTATTATAATAACTAGCGGATACCCCGTGCGTTGCACGGGCACGGGTAAGAATCAAAATCAATACATGCTTATTCTGAAACAGTAGTACTGATATAAAGCAAATAACATTTTTTTAAACATGATTTTTGTATAATAACATTACTTCTATAAGATAAGCCTATCTTCCAATAAGGTTATACGGTAAGTAATCCCATTATGTTTGTATTCTTTATATCATTTTCCATATCTATTTGGCTCGGTCATTAACATCTCCATTGCGTTTGTCTTAGTTCCCGTCTTCACATTTATTTTTCTTCATTTCTGAGTTGCATCAACTCAAAAGACCAATGAACCTTTCATCTTTTGATGGCAAATGCATGCTAATCAATACCCAAGACCCCGGCAACGCAATACCTTATTGTACATTCCCTCAAGTTGTACGATCTTGGAAATCATCTTGGGTAATTTTGAAGATAATATGTAATTCATCCTGCAACACCTTCTGTTGGTTCACCCGTAAATAAACCAGTGATGATTACATGGAGATCATCAATGGATGTGGAGGAAGCTTTGATCGTTTGTACATTCGATCAAAGGATGACAGTCAACGGTCATTTAGATACGTCGTTACATTCACATACAAGGTTGATCATGTAAGATCTCAGTAGTTAAGTATCATGCTCATCTTGTATGAAGTTGGCAATACAATTTAGTACATTTCTACAGGATATAACTTTTATGGAACTATTGTAGTTGACTTCCTTGCTTCGAGCGAATAAACCATCAATGATTATGTGGAGATCAATATGGGTGTTCACGGGATGAGTACCTTATCCATTCGATCAATGACCCGTCATGGGTCGAACCGATTCATTCTAATGGGTACCCAGATTATATAAAGGGACCATGGGTACGCTGCAGGGTATGCACAGGATATCCCCTCCAAGCATTTACATACATTAATTCACAAACTATATATTCTCTCGTTAATAGATGGAAACTTACCCAATTAATATATTAATACATCATGGATATTTCTTTACAAAGAGTGCAATGATAACTTTTATCTAGATCCGATAATAAAGATCTTGTTGATTAGTAATAAAAAATCATATTACTTAGAAATTCTACATGTAAAAATGGATTTAGTTATTTGCAGTTGAAAAGTAAGCAATAATTTGCTTAACATGAAATGTGAAATTGGAGTTATCAGTATTAACCAAAATATTTGCATTTGGAATATATAACTCACTTAACATGAAATGTGAAATCTGAGCCATTAGCATTTGGAAATTTGTAGCAGGAGATGGAAGGAATGGTATTTGTTGAAGGGAACGAATCAGATAAATTCTATTAACCCTAGAGCTCTCTTATATAGGAGAAAAGCTCTATGGGTAATTTACATAAACAGGACAATCAAAGACTAAAATAACATAACTATTCTAACACTCCCCCTCAAGCTGGAGCATATATATCTATCATGCTCAGCTTGGAACAACATAGATGAAAAGGACCTCTAGCAAGAGCCTTGGTGAACATATCTGCAATCTGCTCTCCTGATGATACATAAGACGTCGAAATCAGCCCCTTTTGAATCAAGTCCCGTGTATAATGACAATCAACTTCAATGTGCTTTGTCCTTTCATGGAAGGCTGGATTATTGGCTATAAACAAGGCTGCCTGATTATCACACTTAAGATGCATAGGAAGAGGTACCTCAATAGTTAAATCAGTCAAAACAGATTTGACCCACATCATCTCAGCACTACCTTGGGCCATCGCCCTATATTCAGACTCTGCACTGGATCGAGCCACGACAGTTTGTTTCTTACTTTTCCACGCCACTGGTGAACTGCCAACAAATACAATAAAGCCTGAAGTAGACTTTCTATCATTAGGGCACCCAGCATAATCTGCATCAGCACAACCTGTGACAGATATAGAGGTATCTTTTCTAAACAGAAGACCAGCACCTGGAGATGACTTCAGATATCTCAAGATCATAAAAACAGCATTCATGTGAGCCTGTCTAGGTTGCTCCATAAATTGACTTACCCTACTAACAGCAAAGGATATATCCGGTCGGGTAATGGTGACATACAACAACTTCCCCACGAGCTCTCTATATCGTCTCTTGTCCACCTCCTCGGACTCATCATCATACAGTTTAACATTAGGATCCATAGGAGTAGTAGCTGGTCTACATCCTTCCATCCCTGTCTCAGATAACAGATCAGTAACATACTTCCTTTGTGTCATTACCATGCCTTGCTCATTTCGTGCAAACTCCAATCCCAAAAAATAACGAAGTGTACCCAGATCCTTCGTAACAAACTGCTCACTAAGAAAATCCTTGGCTGCTTGAATGCCCTGCTCATTACTACCAGTGATAACAATATCATCAACATATACTAAGATGATCACAATACCTCGCTGGTCTTTCTTTACAAAGAGAGTATGATCTGCTGTAGATCTGACGAAGCCCTTCTGTTCAATCAACTCCGAGAGCTTCTGAAACCAAGCCCGTGGACTCTGCTTCAGGCCATATATGGCCTTATGAAGACGGCACACCATACTAGACTCCCCCTCAGCAGCAAACCCTGGTGGCTGCTGCATATAGACTTCTTCCTGCAAGTCACCATACAGGAAAGCGTTCTTGACATCTAACTGAAACAGGGGCCAGTCACGGACAACAGCAACTGCAATGAGAATCCGTAAGGTAGAATGACGGGCTACTGGAGAAAACGTCTCCTGATAGTCCACCCCATATGTTTGGGTGAACCCTCGAGCAACTAACCTGGCTTTGTATCTATCAACCGTACCATCTGCCCGATGCTTAATAGTAAAAACCCATTTGCTTCCGACAATGGACGCACCTGGTGGAGGATGCACAATACTCCACGTACCACGTGACTGCAACGCCGCCATTTCCTCTTCCATAGCTAAACGCCACGGGCTGCTCTGTAGGGCCTCTTGATGAGACCGTGGGATGTGTACTGCCGATAACCCAACAACAAACTTGCGAAAGTCCGGGGATAAACGTTCCAACGACGCCTGAGAGCAAAAATCCATCCCATATTTGGGATTCATCGTCCGAGCACGCTTCTGCCGTCTATGAGCAATAGGTATATGTAGGTCATCGACTGGAGGAGTGACAGTACCATCAGTACTCTGTACATCAGTACCCTGTACATCCATCTGCGCATTCAAATCACCTGTGCCATCAGTAGAACTCAAATGATCAGTACATACCTCGGGCGTGCTGGATGATGGAGGAGGCACATGAGCAGAGGGCCGTCGCTGATAGACCTGAGGATAATAAACAGTAGCTGGTGGTGGCGGTGGTGGTGGTGGTGGTGGTGTAAACTGTGGTGGTGGTGGTGGTGGTGTAAACTGTGGTGGTGGTGGAGGCGGTGGTGGTAAATTAGATCATGGAACAGAAGGAGGTGGAGGCGGCACATAGATGTCATCTCCTTCCTCTGAGTGAGTGAGTCTGTCACCTGTAGGAGAAAAATACATAATGGACTCAAAAAAGGTGACATCTGCACTGACGTAGTACCTTCGTTTAACTGGATCAAAACATCGATATCCCTTCTGGGTTTTGGAATAACCCACAAAAACACATTTGACAGCTCTGGGAGAGAGCTTGTCAAGACCAGGAGAAAAACAATGAACAAATGCAACAGACCCAAACACACGCGGTGTTAGGGAGAAAAGATCCTTCTCGGGAAACGCAGTCAAGAACGGAATCTTCTCCCCTAACACCGTCGAAGGCATACGATTAAGAAGATAACAGGCAGTGAGAACCGCATCCCCCCAATAGGAGTGAGGGGCACAGCTCTGAATCAAAAGGGTTCTGGTCATATCCAACAAATGACGATGCTTCCGTTCAGCCACCCCATTTTGTTGGGAGGTATAAGCACACGACGTCTGATGCACAATCCCATGAGACATAAGAAATTTGGACAATTGGGTACTGCACAACTCTAGAGCATTGTCAGACTGTATGTACTTCACTTTAGCGGAGAAAATATTTTTTATTTCAATAAGAAAAGACTGAATAAAATGACCAGCATCAGATTTATTTTTAAGAAGAAAGACCCAAGAGAGTCTAGAGAAATCATCGACAGCAACAAGATAAAACCTGTGCCCTTGAAGATCAGGGACACGACTGGGACCCCAAATATCAAAATGTAGCAGCTCAAATAGACCATGATGACTTGGACCTATACGACTTGGAAAAGACGACCTGTGATGTTTGCCAAGTTGGCATGCCTCACACTGAAAATTAGACTTGGGAGAAATTTGAGGAAGAATATGGACCATCTTTTGCAACGGAAGATGGCCAAAGCGAAGATGCCAAGTATAGGGTGATACCGATCCAGTCCTCATAGAAGAGATACCAGCATAGGGAGATTGCACCAGTCTATAAAGACCCCCTTGCTCATGGCCAGTCCCAATCACTCTGCCCGTTAATATGTCCTGAAACACAAGAGTAGATGGATCAAATATAGCACGGCAATGTAAATCTTTGGTGAGTTGACTAATAGACAGCAAATTCATCGAGAACTTCGGTGCATAGAGAACATTGGACAGTCTCAAGGTAGGAGTCAACTGTACCTCCCCCTGACCAGTAATAGGGGAACATGTACCATCAGCTATCACCACCGATCGTTCAGATTGAGCAGGATGGAAGACACTAAACTGACCTCTGTCACCACAGAGATGGTGTGATGCACCTGAATCCATGATCCATTCTGATAGATCCGCCTTGTAACACTTACTAAAGGCAATGGGTGCGGAACCTATGAAGGCACCCACAGATGGAAAATATACCTTGTTGTCTGACATGACGACAACAATAACCTGTACCCGGGGGTTACACGATCGGAAGACAATGTCTATTTGTTCATAGACTCAAACCAGTGGCACGCGTACAGAACATGTTCATTCAAGCATAGCTAGGGCATATAGTGCACAAGCACATACCTTGCGTGCACAGGAAAGCACAGGACTTGCATATGACTTGTTGCACGCTACAGACTCCAGGCTTAGGGCTTCATGCGACTTGGGCGACTGCAGATGTTGCGTTGACAGTGCTCGATCTCGATGATTGATCTCATAGATTCAAATATTGGGCATGTGGACTTCTCAGTAGGGCTACGTGCGCTACAGGCTTCATGTACTCGGCAATAGGGGAGAGGCGCTGCAGATGACTTGCGAGAATTGCTATCACCACTAAATAGGCAATAGGCGATAGCGCTACAGATAGCGCTATAGAGAATCGCTATCACAGGAATCGCGGCGAGTGCAGAGAATCGTCGCTTCACAGGCGAGTGCCGCTGCGGGATCGCGCTTCACAGGTAGTAGCTACAGCGGCGTAGGGCTACAGGAATCGCGCTACAGGAATCGCGCTACAGGAATCGCGCTAGGGCTGCAGCGGCGTAGCTTGGCGATGGGCGATCAGCGATGGGCGATGGCTGCGGTACAGGCGAGGGCGATGGGCGATCTGGCGCTATAGCGATCAGCGGCGCTACAGGCTAGGGTGATGGGCGAGATGGCGATCGGTGATGGCGGCGGTGATGGGCGATGGCGATGGCGTGCGCACAGGAGGGCGCTGGCGGTGACGATGGCGCATACGAGAGCAGCACCAATCTCGAGATAGACGAAGAGAGAGAAAGGGCGGCGGGTGGGGTAGGGATAGGGTTCAAGAACTCCGGTCTAGGACCGTCGCTCTGATACCATGTTGAAGGGAACGAATCAGATAAATTCTATTAACCCTAGAGCTCTCTTATATAGGAGAAAAGCTCTATGGGTAATTTACATAAACAGGACAATCAAAGACTAAAATAACATAACTATTCTAACAGTATTATCGAGAGGCAGAAGAATCGTGTTTAGTGGTTGGATTTTCAACTATTGAGGAGTTGTAGAGTAACTTTGAGCATAGCATCAATGAAGCCACCATGCATGTTATCGTCCTGGAAGTAGTTCTCCAAGAACTTGATCAGGGGGTACTCCTATTGCGCTGGAATTTATGATGTGTACTTTCTTCCTTTTGCTAGGAATCCTAAGTCCAATCTTAGATTGAAATTGGCAAACTCCTTGTTTGGAAACTTAAATTTTCAAAACTACTTACTTGTGACAGTTTTTTACCATGATCTCAAGATATCGATATAAAAATGATATCTGTAATCATATTTGCATAAAATTGAAAAAGACATCTCCATATCTGTATCTATATTTGCAAGAAAATTTGAACAAATATCCAATTTGATATCATTGTTCCCCAGTTGGCATAGGAATAAACGGTGTTTAGTTTTGTTGTTTAGTTTTGCACGGAAATTACTCAGGATTACGGTGTGTAAGCATCCCTTTATTGTAGCTCAAGTTTAAGAAGCCCCACCTAAAAGGGGAAGTATAATAGATAATGGATGTAGCCTACAGGTCCATTAGAGAAAGCCTGAAGAACATAGGGCTAACTTCTGAGGCCGTATGATGGTAATTGCACCAGCAGTTGATGTTTGAGTCAGTGCAGCTATCTCCTCTTATGGGGAGATGCATTACCATCCCCAACTTGAATTATGTGGAATATGTATATGCCTTCAGATTGCTCTCTTTTTGCACCCAGTTCTATCTCACACGTGTGATAACCGATGGGATCGAATTGGCCTACCCAATTCATGGATCATGTAAAATCGATTCAACATTTCCCTGGGTAATGTATCTTCTCGAAGATACAGGAAAAAGCCGAGGCGAATCTTTATTGAGTCCAGGGAGAATACTCGTCTTGCTGAACGCCTGATTTAACTTAGTTTTTTAACCGTCATCTGCGGCATTGCAGCGATGGGGGGAGGGAGGAGGAGGTAAGAGGCGGGTTTGTAGGAGCAGAATGGGTTGCTGGGGGCAGTGGCGAGGGTCACAGATAGATGGGCATGGTGGCGACGAGGGTGGAGGTTGGCAGAAGGAAGCGGCTCTGCAACGGATGCCAATAAGGACAAAATCGGAGATTGATGAGGGGGAATTAATGTTTTGTCGGTTGGGGGTATAATCCATAGGGGTAAAAACGGAATGTAGTGGCAAAAATTAATGGATGGGGGGCAAGACCCCCTGCTTAATATATAGTAATAGATAATAGATTTCTCCTAGTAAATGGCACCTAAAGTTTAACTTAGACTTGCAGTTTTTCTGCCCAGCAATTTTTCTAGCTTTACACTTTTTATTTGAATATTAGACATTGAAGCAATAATCTCTTTATTGAATCTTTCTTTTTGTAGAGGTGTTTCTGCCATCATTCTTATGTTTTATTGTCCAGTCTTTGTTTTTCTTCCATCATGCGATGTGGCTTATACTATATGGTTCTTGTCTGCCAAGGAAATGTCGCTGATTTTGTCATTGGATGGTTTAAAGAATCTGTTTTCAGTGGTTTCTACAATCACATAATTTGACATTTCTGATTATTCTCGTCACTTGTAGCACTGATTTGCCATTTCTTGTATGCATGTTTGTTAATGGCACTTTCTGTGTTATTAGGCGGATCTATTCTTCTATAGGGACCCTGAAGAGGCCAAGGAGACTGAGGCAGAGGAGGTTGCTGTGGCCCATGGAAGGACATATCGATATCGGTATCGATATCGGTATCATGTCGATACGGTATATCGTTGATGCCATATCGCCGACATCGAATCGAGATTGCGAATAAAATGGCATTGAGGCCAAATATCGACCATATCGGCGATATATCGGTGACCTGTCGATACCGATAGATCGCCGATATATCGCGATACGGCCTTCCAAGTGTGGCCCCACCTGACTTCACTGCTGTTCCTGATTACGTGGCTGGAGGTCTTGCATCTGACCAGTGGAATGCCCCGGATCAATGGATACCAGAGGCGGCTGCTCTCCCTGTTGCTCCGGCAGGAGCAGGGGTGGAGTGGGCATCTGCTCCGGGTCGGTAAAATTGAAATGCCTTTATTGTTTTTATCTTTAATTTCTGTTCCTGGTCAACACCTTCTTTCTCTTAAGATATAGGATCAATGTGGTTCATCTAATCAGAAACTTAAACCTATCTTGTGATAATTATAGTTACATTAAAAAATCATCATCAATATAACTTGTGTGAATCATATCATAAATACAAGTTTAATTTAAATTTGTTTTGTGCCCCATGATCTTCAATAGTATTTTTTTTAAAAAAAAATATTTAGGAAGTTGTCTCATGACAGTCGGTTCTTTTCAACATGGATTTAAGCAAACATATAGACTTTGTGCCCCATGACTCACTTGGTTCACGTGAAATTCTGTATGTGGACATCCTTTGAAATGGCAAAGGCTTGCTAATTCAGTTGCCTGTTTACTAGAATCTATCCTTTGGAATTTTTCTTGACATGACATTCAACTCACTGCCTGTAAGAAAAAAGAGAAAATCAGCTGTCATTGTCAAAGAATTGTGCACTCAGTTACATTCGGTTCCTATACTATCTCTGATTTGCGCGCCCAGTTAATCAGTAGTGCACATAATGATATCCATCATCCTCAATTCACTTTATAATTTATACCTCTCTGCCGTTGGCTTTTGATCTATTGTGCACACAATGTGGGCCTCCTACCATTTTGGTCTGAATGTGCACCCTGTTCACCTTAAATGCGTTACATCCGACTAAATCGTATGTCATCTTCCTGAAATGCAAAGACGTCTCGCTGCATGATTAACTCGGGTAAACTACGTATGTGTTCTTCCTTTTGGAATGCAAGCATCGCAAATTATGCAAAGTTCTTACCATAATATTGCCTCTTTTTGCTCATTACCGTTTATGTTGTCTGCATGACATGCTGATGAGCGTGTATCTGGATTTACATCATCGTGTATGCTTGGTGCTGGTATTTCGCAGCCTTTACCTTGTTTCTTTGTTATAATTTATCTAATTTGATAACTCTTGTGCATGTACCTGCATCTGCTGTGGATGGGATGTTGCTGCTGCACCTCCAGTTTCTAATATTGCTCCAACTGGTTGGGAATGATCTGCACGTCCGTCGGAAGATGCTCCGGTTTTTACTCCTTCGGCAAGTATGCTTTGCATTCTGTTTTAGCATACTATTCTCAGCTGTTTAAGGTTTAGAAGTTGAACCATGTTGAATTTTTGTAGCTGATGTAACACTAGGCGATTTTTTTTAAGTGCGAGTTACCTTAATTGTGCCAACGGACATCTTTCCATTCAGGAAGTGGATGCCATGCTAGAGCCTGTTCTTGGGAGGTGTATATGCTCGAACATAGTGGATTTATTCTTCCATATTATGCAGTCCCGTAGCTTCCAGATGTCGATAATCAATCGTTTCATTGAACCCGTGTGTTCACAAATATACCATCTCAGCTACCTTTTTGATAGCTATACATGGTGAAAAGAAAACGGAGGAATAATACTCTTCTTGAATGCACTTTAGAGCCGACAGTCCATCAGTATCAAAGTCACCAACAAATGGCAAGACCAACCAAACAATTTAAATTTTAGAAAAAATGTAACATGATAAGGCATAATCCCAAAAAGTATACGAGATAATGAAGTGTTATATCTTCTTGCAAACATCCAATCTGAAAAGCATCATATTGTTGTATTTTAAAATTGTTACAAAAAAATCCAAAAGTCAAAGTACCTCGTCATTTGTCTTATATCAATATTACGCAACAAAAATACTAGCAAGATACTAGCAAGTAGCACACTATACTTGAATGATACAAATATAATTTCGTAAAAGTTGTATGAATGCATCTATATGGGATGGTTTTCTCGTGTAGTTGGATCCCAATGTCACTAGAAAAATATCAAAGAAAATGAATTATCAGCCAGCTTAAAAATTGTCTTATATACTAACAAGGATCGATTCCAAATATAAGTTAACATGTTTTCAATTAGATGATCCATTCTAATAGGGAATCATGACTTTAGGAGATATCAAGCTATAAAAGAAACAATAATATTAAAAAATAATGAAAATGGTTTTTTAATTGAAAATTCTTATAATGAATGCAGGTTGGTAGATATTGTTTTTCGTGATAAGAAAATCTCGTAAAAGTCAAATGAAAGTATTACAAACAACCATGAGTACGGATGCAAACGGTTACAGATATATCCGTGTTACAATCCATCACCGTATCTTTTTTATACAGATTTTGACATATGATGGATATTGTTTTGATATTCACAAATATATGTATCTGTATATCCGTTTTCGTATGTAAATATAGTCATAGATTTATTTTTAATCCTATGTAATATAATTATATACCTTCTTTTACCATATTTGTATAGTTTTTATGATACAAACACATTTAGTAAATTTATACCATATGTTTTCCATCCAATTCATATATTTTTAAGTCGATTCTATAGAGTACTTCTAACATTACTTGTATGCGATTAGTATCCGTTTTACATTCGTATCCATTTTTTAACGATGTGGTAAGATAGTTTTGATATCCGTTAATATCTGTATCTGCATCCGTATTCGTATTCAAAAATAGATAAGGATACAGTAATACCTATATATGTATCCGTCCATTTGCATCCCTAGCTGTGAGACCAACCATGCTATATGGATTGCAGTATTGGCCCATGAACCATAGACATGCGAATAAAGATAGTAGCAAAAATGAAAATGCTTAGATGGATGTGTGGTCAGAAGGAATGATGAGATCAGAAGGAAAGTTGGTGTAGCTCCGATCGAGGATAAGATGAGAGAAAATTGCTTAAGATGGTTTGACCATTTGCAGATGAGGTTGGTTGATGTACCAATAGAAGATGTGAGATTTGGGATGTTAAGCCAGTTAGGGCGAGGAATGCCCAAGAAGTATTGGAATGAGACTATCCGAAGGGATCTTAGTTATTTATATTTAAACCCGAGAATGACTCAAAATAGATCTGGATGGAGACAAAAAATCCTTGTAGGGGTGTTCATGGGGCAGGTACCAAACTCATTCATAAGCACATAAACCTAACCCACCATTACCGTGTCAATAGGACGACCCAACCCATTTCAACGGGTAGCTGATGAATATGTGATTCATCACTCTAAAAGTTGAAAATAAAGCTCTGTTCTCAAGTCATTAGCTGCATTTATTCATTTAAATTGCATTTTTATGTAAATCAGACTCATGTTTTAGCATGCATAATTGCATTAAATAAGAGCTCAAAAAACTTGTACATTCACATGTATATTACCATATTTCTTCAATTTTTATTTATTTTTTACTAACTTCAAATCAAATAAAAATCACTTTATTGTGTACATATTACTAACATTAATCAAGAAAAAATATAAAAAATGCATAGTATGTTTGTCCAATAAAATACAAACCTTAGTTCTGAGACAAAAAGGTGTAAATGTGAATCTCTCTCATAAAGTCTTCTATGAATCCCTACTCACTTTTGAGTTAATATACATTTAATTATCTACAAAACAAGATCAAATTCAAACGAATTGGAGTTCATATGTGAAGCTTGGATTTTGGGACCTCGTTGTATATTGTATATATTGACTAATTTTGACCTTATTATTTATGTATAAAAATAACACTTTTTAATTTATTTCTTTTCATTCATTTTCTTTGATTAATATTTTAATAAAAAGTACAAAAATCCAGATCAAAATTGAAGTAAAAATCAAACAAAATAGATAAAATGAGTCTATATATATAGTCTGCATGCAAGTCCCTTTTATTTTATTTATTTATTTATTTTCGTAACTATTAAAAAAACTTTAAAATTAGATTAATGTGAATATATATTTTATTTTATCTAATTTTGTTTTGATTTTTATCTTATTCAAAATCACAAAAAAATTGCAAAATACAAAGATACGGTATTTTATATCTATAGAGTACCACTAAAAATACATTTTGTACAGATGATTTCTTTTGGTTTTGGTCCCTTCATAAAAGTTATAGATCTCATCGAGTATGAAGACAACGATTTGACCTCATTTTCTATTTTTACTATTTTTTCTTATTATTTCTTTTTTAAATTTTCTGGGAGCAACATGTGGCAACTCCTAAAGCCGTCACGTATCGCCCCCTTTTACCCCCTTTTTATTTTATTCTATTTATTTTCTTTTCTTTTATTTTTTCCCCACCACATGGTAGCTCCTGGACCCGCCATGTGGCACCATCTCGTCCCTTCAATCATGGGTAGAATCAGACGATGGAGGCTTCGTCTCCCACATTCGATCACTCCGCCTCTCCCAACCGCCGCCCTGCTTCCCTCGCTTGCAACCACCACCATATGCCTCTGTCTCCTCCCACATCGCTCCTCTCTCTCTATCTCTTCCGCACATCTCGCTGACTCCAACCATCCTCAAAACCTCTCTAGTCACCTCCCTTCCACCTCTTCTGTCGACGGAGAGAGAGCCCCGCTTGTTAGCCATGTGAGCCCGAGGCAAACCATTCTTACAATAAATGTTATTGTAATAAATATGTTTTATCAATAAAAGTTATTGATTGTTTCACTCCCTTTCTGAAATTAAATGAATGAATGCACTATAAGTTCCCTCTGTACAATTAGGGTTATGTACCATGGCTGTCTTGATAATCATACAACTGTTGATTCATTAAATGATCATAGAGGCTGGTGTTTGGATGAATATCTAAAGAGTTAGATAGAGGACTTATCAAGCACCGTCAAATGATTATTAAGAGATGATCTCCAGCCTGAGTAGGAGATGACAATACTTTCTCACATAGGTTGATATCTGACCGACCTCTTAATGCAGGTCCTTTGCATGGGAATAGTGATTCGAAGGTGTCAGATTAGTTAGGTCAAAGGGTTGACTTAGCGAGAACGAGATAACCTAAGTCCTATGTTGAATGATGTCACAGCATAGGCACACATCCTCTGACCGGAGACAGATGTGTTACTATTTGTCTGAGTGTGTACATTTGACAGACCAATAGGTTCATGACCTAACCAAGGTCTATAGACCGGCACACTGGTGTGCATGTAAGGGCATATGAGTAATACAATCTCTCAAAGGGATCATACAGGTTCACTTATGAACCGGAAGACATGAGCTCACTCATGAGGTATTGGGACCGATCAAATTCCATGCATGGTCGTCGTGCTTTGGAAGCGTGGCAAGAATTTGAAGGTATGATATATGCTTTGGAAAAGCATATGATCGATACCAATTCCCAATGACCAAGATTGAGAAACTTGGTGATCAAACCCTGAAGAAGACAGTGTAAAATTGATCTACATCTTCAGATTGATCATAGGTCTTCCAGTATGTAGGATGTGTAGGTATTGGGAATACCTGAGGGTGATGTGATCATAAACGATTGTATAACCATGACGCTTCCATTCCGAGGGAGTGATGAAACAAGTTTGGATTTTAGTGGCTCCTCTCAGTAGAGAAGCAATCTGATCTTGGTCCAAGTGTTGGACATTGGTCTGAATGAGATTCAGATACAATGAGAAGATTAGACTTGCGATCTTGATTTAATCAAGCATCTATGGGTGGTCCGTGAGATTTGGATTTGAAATGAGATCTCAACATCCAAGTCACTATGCGTGGAACAATACAATCGCCCTGTCCTTATCTCCAAGTATCTGTGGAGAAAGCGCATTATTCTTGAAGGAGTTCAAGAATAATTCATGTGATGAATTATGTATCCAAATAACAAGATGTTGATGATTAAATGAGATTTAATTATTAAATATAATATGAATAAGATTCATATTATGAGAATGATTATCCAAGATAATTAAATGAGATTTAATTATCAAGGAAGTACATATTGTAGATAGTGCTATCCATAATATCTGTGAATATAATATAAATGTGATTTGTAATATATTAGAGAGAGAGCGACTTTGTAAATAACATTTGTTAATTGTTAATGTGAATTGGATTCACATTAAGCAATTAATTGGAAATGTAATTTACAATTTAGTTTGGGTTGTGAATATAATTAACATATTTTCAATGGCATGATCGAAATATTTACTAATTAATTTGAAATTAATTTAGTGGATAATTTTGCAATAAATGTTATTGCAAATTATTAAGAGATAATGGGATAAAATTAAAAAGGAGATAATACACCAGCAAAGATGAGGTGGCGTCACCAATGACTTGGTCATAGGCGACGCCCCATATTTTTGGGGTGTGTCCTTATCCTCCTTTTTATTATCTTATTATCTTGTGATAATTAATTTTTATTGAATTAAATTATGTTGATGATAATGCAACATATATTTGATTTAATTTAAATTAATAAATTGTTGTTTTGAACAAAAATGATCATGGTCGTTGATTAATACATATATATCAATCTAACCGTTAATTTTGTATGCCATGGATTGTGATCCATAGGCTCCCAAACTAGTATATAAAGAGGGCAACCCTAGCCCTTTGGATGACAACTCATAGCACACGTCTACTCTCTCTCTCTCTCATCTCTCATTCTCGCCATCTCTCTCTCTCCAAAGGTGTCTGTCACCTTGTGAGTTTGAGGGAATAGCAATCGACTCTACGCCGTCGCGCTGGCAGCTTTGATTGCTAGAAGATCTCCATCTTCTTTAGGGTTTCTTGCTCTAGAAGGAGACATCGGATTTCGTTGGACGAAATCAGGAGATTCAAGTCTTGGATCTTCATCGAGGATTGTGGGGATGACACATCTCATCATCGCGCCCGCAAGTGCCATCTTCATAGATCGGACTTGAGTCAGGAGGATCTCTTGCTTTAGAGATATAGTGATCGCAACCACGCTCCAAGAGGTATTTCTAATACTTTGTGGTTAGATGAAACGATCCAAGAAACGTTCTTGTGACCATGTGATTTCATCATATGATTTAAAATTTTAAATTCCGCTGCACCAAGCGACTAGTGCAACTAGTCGCCTTGATCGCATGAGATGCGATCATCACGCTTCCGTGATGTGCTTGAGGATTCCCCATATCCTTCAAGTGGTATCAGAGCCTTAGGACGAAAAAGGTTTTGGATACGATCCGTAAACCTAGGACGATTTGGGTTTGAAAAGGTTGCGAAAGTTTTCTCGCATTTCAATTTTTGCACCTCTGTTTAATTGGATTTTTCGGAACTATTTAAATTGTTTAAACACAAAATATTCAATTGGACTTTGTTCCCCATTAAATAAGAAAACCATAGGATCTGAGTTTATGTAATTTGGATTTCATTTTCTCAAGATATGGCCCTTTGAATAAACATGTATTCACTGTTGCGGGAACTGCAAATCTGAACGTGATTAATGAGTTAATTATTGTTTTGATGTACCTTGAAATGTGTGAAATATTACTTTGATTCTGTCATAAATCAAATTAGCAATCTTAGAAAACTGATTTTGCAAAATTTGGATTTAAATTGATCAAGATAAGTTGATTTTAGTGAGTAGGGGTCACTGCTGGAAATTAACAAACTTGATCATGAATCTTGTGATAGTCATTCAATTAAATTGATGAAAATTAATTGTTAATTTTCTGAAATGATTATTGATAAATATTTATGAAATATTTAAAGATGATAATCAATTCCTTGAATGACATTCCACTAACAAAAATGATAAGATAGTTGATCTTGATCATAATTGGTTGATATGAAATCATCAACAAACACAGTTTTCATGCAAAACCCTAATTTATCCTACAATAGTTGTAGGATAACTTTTACATGCAAAATCCTCTTGCTTGAATAGGATTGAGGATTTGTTTAGAAAATCTCCTCATAATATTATCAAAATATTTTTGATGAATATTATATGGTATAATTTCGGTTGAAAAACCGATGAGCATCTCAAAGTACACAATGATCTATCTGGCATTATCCTGTCCTGAGGTGGATATGGTGTCTAGTCGGGGAGCATTGGGGTAACGGGTCGCACCGGTTGCGGTCTGTCCCACTTCTGCCGGTACTGGCCATGACAGCGGGTAGGGACTCGATAATGCCGGAGAAATCAAAGTGTATTTTTCTAATTATTAAAATTCGAATAATACATACTTTGAGATTATAACTACTATTCAAGTAATAATCAAGTTGTTGATTGAAAATTGGATTGATAATGAATTTAATGTGATTAAATTGATTATATCCAATTAAAAGCACTCTATTATAAATAGATGTGTATTTCCCTTGGAAGAATTAATTATGTGAATATGATTCACTGTAATTAATTAAAATTTGAATATGAGATGGAGGATCACATAACTGACATCCATGGTCTTCCGTCAAGGCAAAGGATTCCGTCGCCAGATGTTGTATACAGGAGACGCCTGTCCGAAGTGACAGATCCTGTATACAATTTATTTGGATCGGGTTCTTTGCTTCTCGAAAGAGTAAGGCCGTATACGTAGTGACCCCAATATCGAGTCCTCATATTATTGGGGCGATATTGGATTGCGTATAGCGAGTATTAAGCATGTTGACGGTTGGTTCAATTAACAACGAGTCAACATCATCTTAGAGGTGGTGGGCCCGGGTGTTAAAGACCGAATTGGGAAATGCAAGTTAGACTTGCAAGGCGGAATGTGTTCCCGCTTCTCTTTATTTGAGTCACAAGTTCTCATATTATTGGGATGTGATAAAGATAGAGAGGAGAATGCAAATCTTGCTTGAGATATAAAGGTAAGTATATCTCTTATTTTGAAAGACGATTAGGGAATAATATTTCATCGTGGACATAACAAGACAACTTTGATTTAAAATGCCTTGATCAAATGTTTTAACTATGAATTATAATTGTATGTTCTAATATAGTGCATTCTTAATTTTAGAAAATGAAGTCCATGAACCCACTGAGCATGCTCCTGGAGGTCAATCAGTTGATCGAACCAAATTATTCGGACTGGATTCGAAATTTGGATCTTGTCCTCTCTGCAGAGCGCATCTCGTATGTGCTATTCAAGGACAAGATAGTAGACCCTCAGGCTCCGGAAGATAAATCTTTTAACGAGAAATATGATGAAGATCATAACTTGACAAGGTGTTATATCCTTGGCTCATTGTCCAATGTGCTTCAGAAGCAGCATGTGGAAATGAACCATTGCCAATAAATCATGTTGAATCTGAAAGAAATGTTCGGTGACATAAACCACACACAGCGTTATAATGTGATGAAAGAGCTTATTCGCTGCAAGATGCAGGAAGGGACCTCTGTCAGAGAACACGTACTCAAAGTGTTTGGGTACCTCTCTGAATTGGAAACCCTGGGAGACTTTATGGATGCTGATATGCATGTTGATTTCATTCTCCTATCGCTCCCTAAGTCTTTCAACAACTTTGTCGTGTCATATCGCATGAGCAAAGTTGATTTTAGTAACGTTGGATTGTTAGCTGCATTAAAGTCTACAGAAGACGTAATGAGGAAGGACAACCCCTCTACTAGTGTAATGGTTGCACAAGTAAAAGGAAAGCGCGGTCGGAAGCAAGGTTCTCGGAAGGGACCGCCCCAGAAGAGAAAGAAGAATCAAGGAGTTTGTTCATCTTCTAGTGCTTCTACGCTAATGACATCAAAGAAGACCGGTATCTGTCACCACTACAAGAAGCCGGGGCACTGGCGGCGTAACTGCCCAGAATACATGAAGTCGGTTGACAAAAATAAAGATCTGGCATGTATGAAATCTACTTTCATCATTGAAACTAGTTTTCTCGTTGGACGAGAAGGAAGTTGGGGTGTAGATTCTGGTACTTATGTTTATGTATGCAATTCGTTGCATTTGTTTCAAGAAACTAGGAATCTGGAGCAAGGGAAGATAGTCATCCAGATGGGATATGATGCAAGCGTTGCAGCAATCGCCATTGGGACCTGCCGACTATCGTTATCTAGTGGTAGAGTCTTAGTACTTAAAGAGTGTCTTTATGTACCTGAAGTCAAGAGGAACTTGATATCTGTATCTAAACTTGTTAGAAATGGATATTCCTTCCTATTTTGTAATAAGTTAGTCATTAATCAATATGAAATATTTATTGTGGATGGTGTTTTGACTTCTGGCGGACTCTATGAATTGTGCATTGATGAACATGTCATGAATGTTACTACCACTAATAAGAACCCTAAAAGATCCAGGGAGAATGGAAATCATTCAAACATGATTTGGCATCAAAGGCTTGGTCATTTATCTGTTGATAGGATCAATAGATTGATAAAGGATGGACCTTTAGATATTCTGCAGGTTCAATCTTTACCTACCTGTGAACATTGAATTCGAGGTAAAATGACCAAGACGCCTTTCCGTAACAAGGTTACAAGATGCAAAGGTATTCTTGACCTAGTACATACTGATGTATGTGGTCCCTTCAGTACCGCGACTCGAAATGGATATCGATATTATTGATGTTTATTGATGACCATTCACGATACGGGTTTCTCTTCCTACTACGTCATAAATCCGAACTCTTTGAAAAGTTCAAAGAGTTTAAGGCTTTGGTTGAGAACCAAACCGGTAGGAAGATTAAACAGATTCGATCTGACCGAGGTGGCGAGTACCTCTCAGATGAATTCAAGAAATACCTTAAAGAGAATGGAATTGTCTCCAATATCACTCCCCCTGGAACCCCCCAACTTAATGGTGTTGCTGAAAACAAGACCATTATGGACATGGTCCGTTCAATGATGAGCAAAGCACGTTTACCTCTTAGTTTCTGGGGATATGCAATAGAGACTGCAATATATATCCTGAATAAGATTCCTAACAAATCTGTACCCAAGACTCCTCACGAGCTCTGGTATGGAAACAAACCTAGTGCTAAACACTTGAGGGTTTGGGTTGCTTGGTCCATGCGAAGAATGTGGACGCAAGTAAGCTAGAATCTCGCACTTGTGAGTGTTACTTCATTGGATATGTTAAAGATGGTATAGGATATCAACTTTATAACCCTGAGATCCAAAAGGTTTTTGTCTCTAGAGATGTAAAATTTCTGAAGGATGATTTCCTTAAAGGTCAAGATAGAAATGAAGTAGAGGAACTCATTGAATCCCCTGAGGATTCTGAACTTCCTGAATCAGAAACTGAAGAGATAATAAAGATGAAACACACATACCTCTTCGAAGGAGTTCGAGGGTGGTTGCACCACCTGAAAGGTATGGATTTCATGTGTCAAGTGAGACTGACAATGATCCTACTTCATTTGATGAAGCACTCGCATATCATGACATGGATAGATGGATGCTAGCAATGAAGTCAGAGATTGACTCCATGCATACGAATGGTGTATGGACCCTAGAGGATCCACCTAAAGGGGTAAAACCCATTGGGTGTAAATGGATCTTTAAGAGAAAAAGGGGACCTGATGGGAAAGTAGAGACTTTCAAAGTACGGCTCGTAGCCAAGGGCTACACACAGAGGGAAGGCATCGACTACGATGAGACGTTCTCTCTAGTGGCAATGCTTAAGTCCATCAGGACATTGCTAGCTATAGTTGCATCTCTTGATTACGACATCTGGCAGATGTACGTCAAGATATCTTTCCTCAATGGATACCTCGAGGAGGATATTTATATGGAGCAGCCCCATGGCTTCATAGTTGAGGATGGAAAAGTATGCAAGCTAAAGAAATCCATCTATGGGCTCAAACAAGCTTCTCGTAGCTGGAACATCGGATTTGACGAAACCATAAAGAGTTATGATTTTGTGCAGAATCCTGATAAACCTTGTGTGTACAAGAAGCTTAGTGGAAGCGCCATTGTTTTCATCGTGCTTTACGTAGATGATATCCTTATCATTGGAAATGATACAGGAATGATGACCAGTGTAAAGATTTGGCTATCTCATACCTTCGAGATGAAAGATCTTGGAGAAGCCTCTTACATCTTAGGCATGAAGTTGTTCTGAAATCGAGAAAAGAGGATATTAGGATTATCACAACATGGATACATTAACAAGATTCTTGAACGATTCCGTATTGATAGTTCTAAGAAAGGATTCCTCCCCTTAAGACATGGTATCCATCTGTCTAAAGGGATGGCTCCTCAAAGTATTGAGGAAAAGAAGGCCATGGCTGGATGCTCCTATGCATCAGCTGTAGGAAGCTTAATGTATGCCATGATGTGTACTAGGCCAGACATCTGCCATGCAGTGGGAGTGGTAAGTCATTACCAATCCTGCTATGGAGAGCAACACTGGAATGCAGTGAAGAACATATTCAAATATCTAAGACGGGCGCAAGATTACATCTTGGTCTATGGAGATGGTGCTCCAAGTCTTGGGATATACAGATTCAGACTTCCAGACGGATATTGATGATCGAAAGTCGACATCAGGGTTTGTATTCCTGTTGAACGGTGGTGCTGTGAGCTAAAGAAGCAAGAAGCAGGACACTACAGCATATTCAACAATAGAAGCCGAATATATTGCAGCATCGGATGCTGCAAAGGAGGCGGTGTGGTTGGCAAGTTCATCTTGAAGCTTGGCGTAGTTTCCTCTGATACTCCCATCCTGTTACTCTACGATAACACGGGAACCATTGCCCAGGTAAAAGAACCCATATGGCATCAAAAGAGCAAGCATGTGGAAAGGAAATACCACATCATTCGGGAGATTCAAAAGCATGGTGATATCATCATCACCAAGGTGTCCTCTGCCGACAACGTTGCTGATCCTTTTACCAAACCTCTGACACAGAAGGTTTTTAACCAACATGTAATGAGTATGGGTTTAAGGATTGTTCCTGAATGGTTCTGAGGGCTAGTGGGAGATTGTTAGCCATGTGAGCCCGAGGTGAACCATTCTTACAATAAATGTTATTGTAATAAATATGTTTTATCAATAAAAGTTATTGATTGTTTCACTCCCTTTCTGAAATTAGATGAATGAATGCACTATAAGGTCCCTCTGTACAATTAGGGTTATGTACCATGGTCTTCTTGATAAGCATACAGCTGTTGATTCATTAAATGAATTATAGAGGCTGGTGTTTGGATGAATATCTAAAGAGTTAGATAGAGGACTCATCAAGCACCGTCAAATGATTATTAAGAGATGATCTCCAGCCTGAGTAGGAGATGGCAATACTTTCTCACATAGGCTGATATCTGACCGACCTTTTGATGTAGGTCCTCTGCATGGGAATAGTGATTCGAAGGTGTCAAAGGATTGACTTAGTGAGATCGGGATAACCTAAGTCCTATGTTGAATGCTGTCACAGCATAAGCACACATCCTCTGACCGGAGACAGATGTGTTACTATATGTCTGAGTGCGTACATTTGGCAGATCAATAGGTTGATGACCTAACCAAGGTCTATACACCGACGTGCTGGTGTGCATGTAAGGGCATACGAGTAATACGATCTCTCAAAGGGATCATACAGGTTCACTTATAAACCGGAAGACATGAGCTCACTCATGATGTATTGAGATCGATCAAATTTCATGCATGGTCATCGTGCTTTGGAAGCATGACAAGAATTTGAAGGTATGATATATGCTTTGGGAAAGCATATGATCAATACCAATTCCCAATGACCAAGATTGAGAAACTTAGTGATCAAACCCTGAAGAAGACAGTGTAAAATTGATCTACATCTTCAGATTGATCATAGATCTTCCAGTATGCAGAATGTGCAGGTATTAGGAATACCTGAGGGTGATGTGATCATAAATGATTGTATAACCATGACGCTTCCATTCCGAGGGAGTGATGAAACAGGTTTGGATTTTAGTGGGTCCTCTCAGTAGAGAAGCAATCTGATCTTGGTCCAAGTGTTGGATATTGGTCTGAATGAGATTCAGATACAATGAGAAGATTAGAATCGCGGTCTTGATTTAATCAAGCATCTATGGGAGGTCCGTGAGATTTGGATTTGAGATGAGATCTCAACATCCAAGTCACTATACGTGGAACGATACAATCGCCCAGTCCTTATCTCCAAGTATCTGCGGAGAAAGCGCATTATTCTTGAAGGAGTTCAAGAATAATTCCTGTGATGAATTATGTATTTAAGCAACAAGATGTGATGATTAAATGAGATTTAATTATCAAATATATTATGAATAAGATTCATATTGTGAGAATAATTATCCAAGATAATTAAATGAGATTTAATTATCAAGGAAGTGCAGATTGTGGATAGTGCTATCCATAATATCCGTGAATATATTATAAATGTGATTTGTAATATATTAGAGAGAGAGCGGCTTTGTAAATAACATTTGTTAATTGTTAATGTGAATTGGATTCACATTAAGCAATTAATTGGAAATGTAATTTACAATTTAGTTTGGGTTTGAATATGATTCACATATTTTCAATGACATGATCGAAATATTCACTAATTAATTTGGAATTAATTTAGTGGATAATTTTCAATAAATGTTATTGCAAATTATTAAGAGATAATGGGATAAAATTAAAAAAGAGATAATACACCACCAAAGATGAGGTGGCATTACCAATGACTTGGTCATAGGTGACGCCCCATATTTTTGGGGTGTGTCATTATCCTCCTTTTTATTATCTTATTATCCTGTGATAATTAATTTTTATTGAATTAAATTATGTTGATGATAATGCAACATATATTTGATTTAATTTAAATTAATAAATTGTTGTTTTGAACAACAATGATCATGGTCGTTTATTAATACATATATATCAATCTAACCGTTGATTTTATATGCCATGGATTGTGATCCATAGGCTCCCAAACTAGTATATAAAGAGGGCAACCCTAGCCCTTTGGATGACAAATCATAGCACAGGTCTACTCTCTCTCTCATCTCTCATTCTCGCCATCTCTCTCTCTCCAAAGGTGGTTGTCACCTTGTGAGTTTGAGAGAATAGCTATCGACTCTACGATGTCGTGTTGTCACTTCGATTGCTAGACGATCTACATCTTCTTTAGGGCTTCTTGCTCTAGAAGTAGACGTCGGATTTCGTTGGACGAAATCAGGATATTCAAGGCTTGGATCTTCATCGAGGATTGCGGGGAGGACACATCTCATCATCGCGCCCGCAAGTGCCATCTTCGTAGATCGGACTTGAGTCAGGAGGATCTCTTGATTTAGAGATCTAGTGATCGCAACCACGCTCCTAGAGGTATTTCTAATACTTTGTGGTTAGATGAAATGATCCCAGAAATGTTCTTATGATCATGTGGTTTCATCATATGATTTAAAATTTTAAATTCCTGCACCAAGCGACTAATGCAACTAGTCACCTTGATCGCATGAGATGCGATCATCACGCTTCCGTGATGCGCTTGAGGATTCCCCATATCCCTCACCGCTAACCTTCGATAATCGAGAGAGAGAGAGTCTGAGGAGGAGCCGGTGATAGCACCTCCGTCCCAACTGTTGGACGCTCCCCAAGGCGAGATCCGAGATCCCTCAGACCTCGTTGTTGTTGCGCAACACTCGAGCCTTGAGACCCTCATCACCAGGTCTCTAGAGGCGACGACCAGGAGGAGGCACCTCCGGCCACTCCACCCTTCCGGCGAAGAACCCATCCAGGTAACTCCTCTTTTCGTTCTTCTCAGATCTTCCCCACTTCTTCTTTACTTCTTCTTCTCCTTCGTTCTATGCTCTTCTCCTTCGATCTCCCTCACGAGCCCCACTGCTCCACCTCACACCATCCTCTTGACAAAATTGCAGAAAATATCATACAAAGATAAGTAATTAAATAAGTCCCTTAGGCATAACATTTTGTGGTTGAGCTTTTTATTTCTGTTTTGCATTGTTACTCTTGTATTTGGGTACTGGTTTGAACTATTATTTAGTAGCATTTTTCATCTATGAAAATTGCATATTGTAGGATAGTGAATTCCATATCTTGTTCATATTTAAATGTCATTTTTGTGACGCGTAGTTGATTTATTAAAATTGATTGGTAATTAATTGCATATTTTTTCCATATGTGAGTAACTAATTAAATTAGTCCTTACTCTAAAAGTTTCTTAAAGTTTACATTGGCCAGAGTTTATTGTTCTCTGTAATGTGCCAAAAAATACATCATTTGCATGTTTAATTTGCTCAAAATAAAATGTTTGTGATTCATGCAACTGATTTTTAGTAGTTTGTAAACTTGATATTTTTAGGGTTTAGAATTTTCCACAGATAGATTCTCATTAAATACATCTAGATTAAATGTAATTTTGGAAACTAATTAGGTTTGCTATTTATTAAAATTAATTCACTAAAAACTACACAGTCTACATATTTAATTCATCATAATTTTAATTTGCATCTGAAAAATCTCAAAAATTCACAGTAGGCTAATTTTATCATTTTTAACTTGACAAATTTTCATAATTTTTTCATATCATTTGCACATAAACTTGCAGAAAAATCCATAAAAGTGTACATTTTCACACATACATATCAGAAAAATAAAAAATATATATCCTAGATTCTTCATTGCGTAACTAATTAAGGAAAAATAATCATATGGATTTTTGAGATTATTTACTAATTAATTTGAAATTTCCATCGCTAGCTCATTTAACCTTAAAATTGGCATTATGCATTTGCATATCATTATATTTGCATTAAAAATTTGCCAAAAAAATTCCCCTCGAAAACCTAGCATCTTTATCATATGAAAATTAATCTAAGGAGATAATAACATCTCTGAGTTCGACTTTGGACTTGCCCAAGTAAAATAAATTTGATCGCTTTGCAATTCATTGAAAATATTAATTTAACGATTTTTGATAGATCCTAAGTGCTCGACTACACCATAAAAATGACAAAGTAGCAAAGGATAAATTTGGATTTTTCAGTAGCGGGTGTCCGCGGGTACCCGTGGGTCATTATAACAAATATACACATCAAATGAACATTATAGAGCACGATTAAAAATTATGAAATTATATATATATATATATATAATGACTTATATTTGTTATTCTCTATACAAAAATATCTAATATTCGTTATTCTTTCTTCCAAAGAGTATAGCGGACATATTGATCACTTGATCTCTCGCATACATCCACAGGCGAGGTAGGCAACAAAAACTACACCTCTTGCTCATATGCAGTGGAATTATTTAGAGCTTAAACTGTATATTTATTCCCTTCTCATGAACCTTGCACTGTTCATGCTCCGATCAGGCAGCCATGATTTTGGTCATGAACTGCACGGGGACAGGACATGGGGAGACGGAGTATTCGCCCGAATTGAGCACCTCGGAGCAGCATTTTTCGCAGTGTTCGTCGCTGAGGATCTGCTGGAACCGACTATCCACGCTCAAGGCTTTCTCCCCCTGCAACAAAGTGTTCAAACTCCAATTTCAAAAATGTCAGAACTGAAACATCACCATAGCTGCAAATTTGATTTTGTTTTGGGCTGTATGATATAGCTAATCATTCGACGTGGAACTTAAAATCTCATGAAAAGATTGCCAACCGTGACAAAGGAATTATAAACACATGAATTAGAAGGTATTTTCCATGAGATTGGATTCGAAAGTGTTTGTTCTTACAGGGAAGAAAAAAACATTAGTCTCCTAATAAATAAATAAATAAAAGACTACCTAAAAAATCCATACAAAAAGGGGAGGACTACCTTATAAGACTACCTTATAAGAGTAAAAAATACCTAACAAATAAAAAGGAGAGGACAGAATTCTGAATTGTGATCTTAAAAATTTAACCAGAACTAAGCACGTTCAAGGTGATAAGCGTCGCAGAGAAAGCAAAAACTTCAGCAATAACTTTAACAAAATGGTGACATACAAGTAGACAAATACGAGAGGGAGGAGGAAAGCCTTGCTGGATCAAGAAAACTGCGACGGTTGGCGAGGCATGGAGGAAGGCTGTAGCCGTGTCGACGATTGATGTCACTTCGGTGGCAGTGCAGAGAGCTATGGCGAGCGCGAAGGCGTGGACGGTAGCTACATCGGACAACGAGATGTGGAGGAGGGCTGTGCCGGGTGGAGCGGGCTGGAGCAAAGCGTAAAATCGTGAAGGCACATGGAAGTAGAAGCACAAAGGATAGGCGTGCGGGGCAAGGTCCAACAAGTGCCGGCTATCCAACCGAGTACCCGGTTCTTCTATCGGGATTTCCACCGGGTCACTCTGGTTGAACGAATCGGCATCTTGCAAGTACTTAACCTGGATATTTTTTCACGGGTACCTATGAAATTAGGATCAAATTAGCGGGTCGGGGTGAGTACCCGTTTGACTTTACCATATTGAACAACAGTAAATTCTTGTAGCAGACCCTACTTAATTGTGAGAAAAAAACTTTGTTATCGTTGTATATTAGAGAGTTGTCAACATCTTGAGAATTTCGATCCAATTAGTTATTTAAAGCTTCAACAATCGTAGGTAACAAAAAAATTATGTAATATGTAAGAACTCCCCCTCTTTTAGGGCTAAGCATAGGGTCGGGTCATGTTCAGGTTGGGCCATCCCAAGCCCATTTAATCTGACGGGCTCACGGGCTATGCTTAGGCCCATCCAATTTTTGAGATTTTCGCCCAAGTTCGAGCCCATCCCCTGTGTTGTTGGGTAGGGCTTCGGTCGGGCCCACCTGGTTAAGCTTGTAATTAGCTTATAATATCCCCTTTTCTGATAAAATCTCCCTCCCTTTAATAGGAAAAAGATCAAACTTTGTTTTAAAGTTGTAACTTACATAAACGGAGGATTTTTTTTAAAGAAAAAGTAAACAACGAATTAAAATGATCACCATTAAGCTCCATGCTAAAACTCCCTAGATATAACGCAACATCTTAGCAAGTTAACAACAGGCATGGAATAAAAATATATTTTTCGGCAGATGAACAGAGAATAGAATGCATTTGTCCAGCATATCTAAAAATACTAACAACAATTAAACACCGGATAGTTAAACTGATACTCACAGCAGATGATCTATATCATTCTCCAAAAGACATGCTTCCACGGAATGATAATTTGGAAATTCAATACGGTGCATGTTGACTAGGAATATATGCCGACGTTCTTAGCGGTAGAACACCGTCTCGATGGGGGTCACAGAATTGTTGAAATCAGCTGACCTCCTTTGCAAATAATCATACCACATTAAGCGATTTTCTCGCATCTTATTCTCGATCATAGCTGCACGAAGGCCATATCGCAATATATCAGTATCGATAGGTGATCGATATATCGCTGATATGGCCGATATTCGGCCTTGACGGGCCATTTTCTTCATGAAATCGGGTTCATATCGACGATATGGCATCGATATATCAACGATATATCGTATCACAATACCGATACTGATATGACCTTCCATGACTACACCAACTTTCCTTCTGATATGCTGATACCTTATGTTATTTCTTTGTGTGTCTTGTTAATTCCTTTCCCTTGAGGCTATTTTCCTTCGTGAACAAGTTGGTTAATATTCGAATGGAAAGAAAGTTATGCGAATATTAAGTACACACTAGTTCATTCTTAATTTCGATATTTTTGAAGGACTGGATTTTTGATGTCAAACTAGAAAAAACATCGTGCACATACAAACATGTTATCTCCTCCGTAAATTTCCTCTCGTTTAATCTGCAAATACTAATGAAATGTTATTTATTGTTAAAATACAAAGAACATACTCGTTCTTTCTTCATTGCGATATTTTCTTTCATTCAAGAATTTTAAATATAAATATATTCTCATTTTTTATATGAATGATTCCATTTGCAATTGCACGAGTGTTGGGAGGATGATTGAGGACTCCATAGAATGTCTTACGAAAAAATGTACACAGTCCTTCAAAGAACTGATTTCAGAATTTGATAGCATGGCAAAGATAATCTAGATTAGTGAGGTCATCCACACGCAGCTCGAGCTCGATTAGGAGAATCGGATTTGGGAAATTACATTGATGCTCCTGAACTTTTCGCTCAGTCCCGATTTAGTTTCTGGCATTTGAGAAGCATCGGTGTACACATGGTGATCCTGCAATAAATCAATCAATACGATCGACGCACAAGCACATTCGATGCAGCAATGGTACCGTAGAGATCTCGACCTGTCAACAGATACTATGCTATATTTTCATATCATAGCAAACAACCATCATATGAAATACCCAAATATGATTTAGCATTAAAATGAGATTGTTTCATCCTCTCAACATATGTACACTCCTGAGTAGATTTTTGCTGCAGAAAATGGGCGATGCCTTGGCTATATCCGTTGCTCGTCCTTCCAGATTCCCTTCCTACAGCATCAGCATGGAGAAGTATTGCTCGAACTCTTGATCGATCGTCGGTTTTCGTTCAGTCGGTTTGTTTTCTTTGCATTTCAAATTAACCAAAGTTCAGTGACTTGTCAATAGCGTATAATAAAAGATATGTAAACAGAGCAAAGTAAAGAAGTTTTACCAAGTGATCGTGTGATCGACTCTGATGCCAAGGCACTGGGATAGAGCAGATTCTCTTTATATCCTGCATCGATGCAGTGGTTTATCACATTGCTTTCGATCTCCGAGCTCAAGAGATCGCTGTACGTCTCGAATTCGTAAAGCTGTTCTTTGTAGTGTGAGAGCTCATTCTCGAGGGGGCTTTCATTCTCCGAATCCCCGGGCTCGAACATCTCTTCGATGGTGTTCTCATCCCACAGTCTGCTTTCTATCGAGTGGTGGGAGCTTCTCGCTAGATTGTTGCTGCAGCTATTGGATGAAGTGGATGGTTGATTACAATACGAGACACACTCCGAAGAAAAGGTGATTTTGCTTCCAGTTTCCCTGGTCATGTCAAATTCGTGAATGCCTTCAGAGTCATTGCTTCCCCAGAAGGATTTCATGGAGTAATCCGACTCCGCATCTTTATTTGCATACTTGTTCTGCCCGTTCAGAATCACGTGTTTATCTGCATTGAAAACATCTTCGATTGTGGATTCATCATCACAGTCGCAACAGCGGTCACGAAACTTGTACTTCGCCGTTGGCAAGATCATATTGTTGCCATGTTGCAGCTTCCTCTTCTTTCCGTAGTCCATAGAAAACAGGGGATCTTCATTAAGGTCAAAGCTGAAATAGAAACCACAATCAGTAATATAGACGATAATCTGTTCCTTCTTGTAAGATTTTGCGCTGATTGAAATTCCTCATAACAGACAGTTACAAAAAAAAAATCTAACTGCACATTTAACAAACTAGAACATTTTCAGTTCAGTCAATCACTGCTTTGGCAACCAGAATAGCCAATGTAAACCCTGTATCTTGCTTAGAGATGATTTTTCCGATGGCTGATTAGACGTGTCATACAATTATATCCTACTTTGTTCCACATTTGTATGCAGAAAAATCTGTTTACGCCTTGTTTTGAAATGTCTTTCATTTCAAGGAAGGGGATAGTCAGTTAAATTTATTTCAAATCGCTGACCCTTTATATACTCATTTCCCTTTTCAATATCCCCTAACACTCTCAAAAGCATCTCGAGGAAGTGCCTACGTAAACATGTTCGCAGCCTGCTCTCTAGAGAGCATCAGTAATACGAAGAAGATCCCTCTGAATCTGACCTCAAGTAACAATCAACTTCCTTATGCTCAATATACTCATGAAACATGGGATTATTGGCGATATGCTTATATGCAAGTCGACAAATACTGTAAGGATCCACATCATCGCTCAGGCTCCGTGTATCATGATACCACAACTTGCTTTTGTATCCCTATGCCATGGCTCTACACCCGCCCTTAGTATCATGATATCCCTAAGCCATGGCTCTACACCCGCCCTTAGTATCATGATACCACAACTTGCGTTTTGCTTTTCCATGTGACAAGACTTCCACCAAGGAAGGTACACAAGCCTGTATTGGATTTATATCAGGCAAACACCTTCCGTAGGCAGTTCAGAGTATGCAACAGTGTCCATAAAATAGCTCGTAATATAAAATAAATCCTTCCCTGGGGTAGCTTTGATGTATCTCATAATCATCATAGATACATCCATGTGATCCTAAATAGATCTGTACATGAACTAACTTAATTTTCCACTTCCTTTTTGTTGGAGTATTTGGTTGTGTGCCTGGTGCCATATGTATGGGAGATGGGTAAATGGATCCAAGAGATCCATTTACCCCATCCAAGAGTTTAGTCCCACATCTACCATTGGTGGGACTTGGAGGCTCTGTGCAGGCTATATAAGGAGCCCCAGACCTCCTGTATCAGATGAGAAAGTCAATAAACAAACCTGGTCCTTTGAGGCCTTCTCCCGTGGTTTCATCCCGCTCCTTAGGGAGTAGGGATCCACGTTAAATCTTCTTGTGTTCCTTCATGTTTATTCTTTCTCTAGTTATGCTCTGTTTATCATTTATCGCTTTCGTTTCCTATTTTCTAACATGGTATCAGAGAAGGATCGATTCTCGAGGATTTCATATTTGTTTTTTTATTCGAGATTCAAGATTCTATTCTAGGGTTTCTATTGAAACCCCAATTATTCTCCTGATGATTATTTTGAAGATTTTATATTCAAGTTCTCTCATCACGTTGGAGGATCTGATCGACATCTCCTGTGATTCATTCTTGAAGATCTTCGGATTTTTTCTTCTTATAGAGTTAGGGCTATGGAGCCCATGTTCTCGCTGCATTGTGTTTCCATCAAGAACCAACTCAGGCGCAGGTGGCTACGATCATCGCCCAGGCAGCCTCGCGCGAGGTCACCTTCCAGGCACAGGCCCGGCCCCAGCGCCCTGCGCCTCTCCCTCCGCGCGTCCAGGCGCAAGACCCAGCACCCTACCCGCTGCCCACAACATCAAGACAGCGGAGCCCTCCACAGCAACGCGCAACTTCTCCAGTAGCCTTCATCCAAGCAACCCGCGAGGCGGCGTTCCTCCTTCACCGCGACGCTCCTCCATCACATCTCAGAGGAAAGATTGTGCGCCTCATCGCAACCCCTAGTGCGCCTCGTCGCAGTCCCCAGTGCGCGCAACCTCTGTCCCTTGTGCGCAACGGCGCCCATCTTCTTCCAGGCTCCAGGCGGTTTTCTCCTGCCGCGAGCATTCCGGCGATCCAATCGCGCCAGCAGCCCAGGCGCGCGAAGGTTCCAGGCTTCTAGCAGGGAGAAGTGAAGAGTCGTGGCGGCGATTCTCCGGATCAGAGAGGGAGACCTCCCCTTCCACCAGCGGCAACGACATTATTTCCTTGAAGAGAGGGTTCTTGGGAACCCTAAGGCTGCGGTTTTTTTTTAAAAAATAAGCACGTGAGCCGTGCTTTAAAAAGGAGGGGCACGACTGTTGTTTTGCTCAATTTGGGTTGATTAACAAAAAGAGAGAGAATTGTAGAGCCTAAGTGGGTTGTTTGCTTTTAAAAAAAAGAGAAAGAGAAAGAGAGGAGAGATCTATTTTGTAAAGCCCAAATGGGCTAAGGTTTCTTTGGACCCAAATAGGACACGTTTGTTTGTTAAAAAAAATATGCGCTTACAATACAAAAGCCAAGCCGTACGCAATTAAAAAAATAAAAAAAAAGATTTTTTTTAAAAAAAAGGGGGAAAAGAAAAGAAAAAGAGATGAAAGCCGTAAAAAATTATGAAACGACTTAAAAAATATATTCAAAAAAATGTGAAAAATGATGATGAAAAGTCGTAAAAAAATGTGAACGACTTCAAAAAAAGCATATTTCATGTTTTTTTTCCCATCTGTCTTGTCTTCTCCCAACTTGGTCGCTTCATTTTTTTCCGACAAGTATGGGAGAAAGGAGGACTATTATATAGAGTCACAGGTCCTGTTGCAGATTCAGATGTTAGATGCAGACCAGCCAGATTTTCTCAGACTCTATAGTTCTTCGGTTGATCAGACTCGACGATTGATTCCGAGTCCACAGTTTCAAACACGCACATGTATGCGGTCTCATTTTCAGATGTGCTGATGTTTGTCATCTTTTGTAGTGGTCTCCATCTTTTCTTGTTGTTGGCCAGAGTTTTCATGTGAGTCATAGGAACTCCGGAGTAGAGGACCATTCCTTATGCCATGTTGGCAAGGGTTTTCATGTGGTGTCATAGGTACTCCAGAGTAGTATACCATTCTCTGTGCCAGATGGGAGAGACCCAGTTCTCCGACGAGGAGACTTTCAGACTCCATTCTCCAGCGACCGTGTACTCCGACGAGGATTGCACTTCCACGGCCTTTTTTCAGTTCGACCCTTTTCAGAGATGGAGCAGTTGTCCACATGTTGTGGCGGGCCAGAGTACTCCGACGAGGAGACTCTTTTCCAGTTGCAGTGACTCTGACAGGCGCAGTTCAGAGCACATGCTCTCCGACGAGGAGATTCAATAGACTCACAATCCGACCCGTTCATCCTCCTCATCTGCACGACATGAGAAGCAGCGCCCTCGACAACACTCGACAGTTGTGCACGTTGAGTTGATATTGTCTGTAGTGTCTTGTAGCGTGAGTTGAGTTTCTTTCTGTTTGTCTAAGCTGAGCATTGCATGCTCCAGCTTGAGGGGGAGTGTTGGAGTATTTGGTTGTGCACCATATGTATGGGAGATGGGTAAATGGATCTCTCCAGGATCCATTTACCCCATCCAAGAGTTTAGTCTCACATCTACCAGTGGTGGGACTTTGAGGCTCTGTGGAGGCTATATAAGGAGCCCCATACCTCATGTATCAGATGAGAAAGTCAATAGACAAACCTGGTCCTTTGAGGCCTTCTCCCGTGGTTTCATCCTGCTCCTTAGGGAGTAGGGTTCCACGTTAAATCTTATTGTGTTCCTTCATGTTTATTCTTTCTCCGGTTATGCTCAGTTTATCATTTATCGCTTCCGCTTCCTATTTTCTAACACTTTTTCATGTAAGGTACGAAGCAAATACCGACGGTAGCCAGTGGTTTAGCTTACATGTGAACAAAAACTTTACCGCAGATGTATCCTACTCGAAAGAGAGTGATGTTTTAAGCGAAATAAGGATGTTTCCAACTCCTATGGAATTATTATGTCTAGTAATGGTGAGATATAACAACCTTGCTACAAGTCTTTCGTATTGGCTCTCTAGAAGTTGCCCCAATCATGTCTATGTCTAATGGTAGATCCATGGCATACTTTCTGTGGAATAGAGAGAAATCTTTCCTAATATGAGCAACCTCTAACGAACGGAAGTATCTCAATGTGCACAGGTCCTTGATTACAAAGTGATCAACAAGACCGTGATTCACTTATGTAATTCCCCTATGAATTGTCTCTTGTAAGCACAATGTCAACAATATAAACAAACATAGAGGACTGAGCAACCCCAAAATTTTCAGGAATCTGTGATAGTTTGTAATAGTTTCTGGAACCACGTACATGAACCGCTCTGAGACATAGATAGCCTCCATCAACAGACAACAGATTATGTTAAGCTAGGAGAATTTTCATTCCTACAGTGAGGAATGCAACAATCCACATATGGTAACATCCTTCAAGTTGTGCATTGCTTTCTACCCATCGTTTCAAATTAATTTTTACTACAACTTCCCTCAAATTTCGAATTCATATAGAATTTGATCCAATATGAAATTAGAGAATGTTCATGGGTTAAATAGGTACATGATTATTCATACTACTAAAGGTTTTTAAAAACGTGTATTGAGGTGTTATTCCAGTATTGCCTCGAGGCATAAGCCTCATTCCAGAAAGAAAAAGTTTCATAAAATATGATAATTAATAGTAATTACGTTTTGCAAGTTCTAGAAATTAAATAGCTTCGATAAAAAACATAACTCCATGATATTTCAATGCCAATTTCATGTTTCAAACATCCAAGTTCGCACTACATGGAAGCTAAACTATCTAAAATCCCCAACAATAGAAGTTCAAAACATAAATAATTTGACCATCAAAATACATAAAACGCTAATAAAGCAAATTTAAACATAAATGGGTTATCATTGCATCTCTAAACATCGATGTCACATCTCAAAACAAGCAAGAGAATATTAAGTTTAAGCATAAGTTGTTGTAAGTTATTATAACTCTCTTTTTTGGACTCTCAAATTGTAAGGAGTCAAGTAAATATGGATTTGCAAACATAAGAATGGGTCAGTCTCTGAAATAGTAAACTTATGAATAAAATTTAACTAAAGGGCATGGATGTCCGCACTTTTTTCTGAAATTGGTTGAGGTATGTGTGCCAATCAATTAAGAAAGACAAGAGAGTAAGAAGAACACTTTTTACTTTACCATAAAGATTAGATAATAAAATACTTGAATATTGCATGTTATGACCATCCTTGTTCATGCATATTTTGATGTGTACTATTTTGGTCCAGCTGAATAGAAGCAAAGATGAGACATGTTTACAAAACATACTCTTCTAAATTTAGGTCCAAGTAGGGAGCTTGCATCCAAACATTTCAATAAAGAAAGCATTCATGCTTGACTCATATTAAAGAGTAAAGGCATTAGATTCAAGAATCAAGACTCATTTTTTTGTTCAAGTTGATTCATAAATAACATGCATAACAAAGTAACAATAAGCTCAATACGTTAAGAAACTGCGAAATAAATGTATTAAATTCTTTGTTCGTTTTGATTTATCAATAAAAAAGTAAAAATCAGCTTAATATGTTGATAGTCTGCAAAATTAATGCATTAAGTACACCAGCTTGCCGGTGTTGGATGTTACTAAAATGCCTTTCAATGAATCACGAGTTCAAGGACTTGAAACTAATTGTAAAAGAAAGACGAAAGGCTCACAATCAAAGAGAAGAGAAGAATATACAACAAAAAACAAATGAAAAATCAGATGAAGTACGAAGCAGCGCCTCGAGGAGCACACATCAATGAGGTTGCTCGAAGCTATAGCCTTGAGGCTTTTTTCAAGCTCAAGGCATATGCCTCAGTGTCTCGAAGCATGTTTTTAAAAACAAGGATACTACTTATCAATAGTATAAAAATATGCTAAAAATGACCCAAACAAGTTTAGAGCTTAGTATATATTATTAAGGAAAAAGGGAGCCAACACATGGGGTGTAGGTAACTACCTACACCCAGCTGTTTTTTCATTATTTTTTAATTTTTTTGAAATAAAACCTTGGGGAATTAGGTCACCATATATCACCATGGTGTCATTCCAAATTCAACTTATTCGGAACATCCACCATTTCCATCAAGACTACCAAATTTTAACGATCTCAAAATTGCTGAAATTGATCACTTCTAGGATTGTTTGTTTTGCATGATACCTGAAATACATATTCCCCTCAATATATTAGGCAAATCCCCTTAAGGTTTCCTTCAAAAAAAATCCAAAAATAATTAAAAAAGGACCAAGTATAGGTAGTTACATACACCCTCGGGTGTAGGCTCCCAGCTCCCTATTATTAATAATCACATTACTAACATATACGTGGGTGTATGTATATAACAAGAAGAAGTAAGAAGGGGTCATTTTAAAATTTTTATTGAAATTATTAAGCCCGTAATTGACAAAATGGTTGTAATTACTATAATTATATTAGTGTCTATTTGTTCATATTTTGGCATTGATATTTGGAAGTTTAAATTCTTCTGTCCAATATCAAATCTAATGTGACGAAGGACTAATACGAAGAGGATCAAGCAAAACTTGCATTTTTCATGAATCTATGATAGTTATTGGAATCAAGTACATGAACTCTTCAAAAGAAGTAGATAGCCATCCACAAACATACACTTCAACACTCCCCTTAAGATACAAACCCTTGGGGTTGCTGCATGTAGACGACCTTATGAAGATCATCACAGAGGAATACATTTTTCTCAGCAAGCTGGTGTAGATACCATCCTATGTGAACATCACCAGATAGTAGTACCGGTAATTTAATATGCCCGCAACTAGAGAAAAGGTCTCAATAAAGTCCATGCCATAAGTTTTACTAAATCCATTGGCTACCAAGCAGGTCTTGTACTTTGCAACGGATACATAAAAATTATGTTTTACAGTGAAAACTCACGTGCAACAAACTACCCTGCAATTAGCAGGTGGTACGACACGTGTCAAATTGGAGATAAGAGATACCCTTGGCTCCTCTGTAATAGGTTTCCAATATAAAAGCTTCGTCGCCTAAGTGTGTGAGACTGGTGTTTGTTGTCGATATTCCCTCATCAAATTGTCTGTATGCAAGATTTGAGACTGTAAAGGGCATTATCTTAGACATGGGATGCATACTTCCCATCCTAGAGGCGATCGAAAAGTATACATCACCCCTGTAAACGTCATCCGAACCATCCAAACTATCAATTGGCGATAACAGTGTCTTTGGGGACTCCTCAGGAGTTCACTAAGTGGAAGGCTCAAAGTGTGAGGCCTATCTCGTGCATACTGTAAACGAAAGCGTAAATGCTACTGAGTGCCTCTGCAAGAAAATCCTCAAGAGCCTTTGGTGATGGAACTTGAGGCTTAGAAACTGTAGATCAGAACTACCACATGAAATGGAAAAAATATGCATGACTACCATCAACAGAGAAGATGCAATAAACTCAAAGGTCATACATGCACTAATTTTGAGCCTAGCAATTATGGCCCTTTTAATGAGAATGTCCTAATAAGTCACTTAACTACCTAAGTTGATAGCTTATCTGTTCCAGACCTCAAGAGATGAGCAAAAATAACACCCTTAAAAACTCGTCGGAATAGGATACATAACCTCAACAGATTTTTTTCTCATCAAGTATAAATGGCAACAAGTAGGAAGCACAATGGTATGAACCAAGGTTCGAAATCTTGAATTCGATTTCGTTTCAGTAACCCCTGTATACCGAAATTTCGCCGAAATTTCAGGAAATTTCGATGATTTGGGTGGAGATGCAGGAAATGGCTCAGAAAAGCCGTTTTTTCAATTGTTTTGTAAAATAAGATGATCCAAGTTATTAAAACAATAAACAACTTATAAATACCAAGGTTGCAAAAGTCGGTAGTCGGTACTCGGTCGGTCAGGTCACTGACTAAGGATTAATCGATAGTCGGACGACTAATCGAATTTAGTCGAAATTTAATCGACTTTGAATTTTTTGATTACTTTAAATATATAACTCATTTTTATACATAGATTTTCTATATTTCTATACTATCATAATGAGATAAAAGAAGTAATTGAATTTAAATAAAACATTAAACATATCATAATAAGTTTGATTTTAGAAAAAGCAAAACATAAAAAAACCAAGCAAAAATTGGCCGACTAGTGTGCTTAGTCGGAATTAGCCGGTACTCGGTCGGCCACCCCACTGACTAGACTAGTCGGACCTACTAATCGGGCCAGTCGGGCGACTTTTAACACTGATAAATACACAATTATATCACGCATATCGCTCATCTATACCCATTATATCGCTCATATCAGTCATACCGATCGTATTGCACGGTATGTTAGATATTGCAAATGGAGTTAATCTGAGTTCTTCAAATAATGAAACAATAGATATACACTACCAGGCTCATAGCACACATATCGATCATCTATGACTACGACGTATGTGATGAATATTTGATTCATCACTCTAAAAGTTGAAAATAGAGCTTTGTTCCTGAGTAATTAGATGCATATTTCCACTTATATTGCATAATTAGCATTCATGCATGCAAGCATAATATCTGTATTTTAGCATTCATATTTGCATAAAATAAGAAGCCAAATTCACTTGTAAATATTCACCATATTTTACCCTTTTTGTATATATTTTATACTAACTCTGAATCCAACAAAACCAACTCCATAGTGTATATATTACTAACACTAATCAAAGAAAAATATCAAAAAATACTAACTTGTAAAATTGACCAATAAAACCTCAATCCAAGTTTGAAACTAGGAGCCTTAAAATGTGCATATCTCTCTCATACAACCTCCGAATTAGGTCTACTCATTTTAAAGTAATATACATAAAAAGACCTTCGAAACAAGACCAATTTCATTAAAATCGGAGCTCGTATGCAAAACTTGGGTTTTGAGCCCCTTTTGTATATTGTACATATTGACCTTTTTGCCCTTCATTTTATTCTTTTTATTTTCTTAATTATTAAAAATCCCAAAAAAAAGATTAAGTTGTAAATATTCTTTTTATATTTTCTCTATTTTTATTTTGATTTTTCTCTTATTGAAAAGTGACAAAAAAATTACAAAAGATAAAATACGGTATTTTATATCTATAAGGTACCACCCAAAAATATTTTTGTACAGATGGTTTCATTTGAAGTTTCGACCCTTCACGAAAGTTGTAGATCTCGTCGAGACGAGCAACTTTCGTGTTGACCACTTTTTAATTTAATTCCTTTTTATTATTTCTTTTTTATTTTTCTTTACATTTAATTTTTGCATTTTCTAGGAGCGACATGTGGCAGCTCCTGGAGTCGCCTCATGTCACCCTTTTATTTTATTATTTTTGGATTAATTATTATTATTATTTTATTATTACTATTTTAATTATTTTTAGTAGCCTACTATTTTATTTTATTATTTTGTTTATTTAATCTCCCTTTTACCTCTTCTCCCCTTACTTGTCTTCCACTCCAAGCCACCACTATCACCACCTCCTCCATCTTCTCCATCCCTTCTCCAACTTCCCTTTCCTCCTCTTTACATTCCCATCTCCCTCTCCATTTTTCATCATCTGCCATAACCGAGAGAGAAAGGGAACCACCAGCTCAACCTGCTCGACGGTGACAGCGACCGAGTAAGTCTTCGACGCGACGACGGTTTCCATCGTATTTGGCGAGATCCGAGGTAGAGAGATCGACCTCGTCGCAGCCGCATCCAAGCTGCATAGCGTCTCCGAATTTTCACCGAGTCGGATCGAGGCTATGATGGAAGCCGCACGACGCAGCTCCACTTTCGGCAATCA